>OX438615.1:8218814-8818814 GCA_949316135.1 Choreutis nemorana | reverse complement strand
TTCTCGCCGAATTCTTCCCCGTAGAAATAGCATTCCGAACCGGTGGTAGTAAAAAGACGATTTCAAAGTGCTTATTTAAAGTATATTCGAATGAAAAAGATTTTGACTTTGACTTTGACTTTGAAGCCTACGCTGTTCGTCTGTCCGGCCGTCCTTCCCTCTATCAGCGGGCTATATCTTATGAACCATAATAGACTCATAAAATTATCGGAGAATGCCCCTTAGACAAATGCCAACAGAACTTAAAAATGTATGGAAATGACATTACAAAGAAGTAACTAGAGCGCGAGGAAATGTCATTTCTATACATTTTTATTTTTTGTTGGCGTCAATGCTTGCGGAATATTGGCATTTGTCTAAGGCACATTGTCTATTTCTGTTGCCGCTATAATAAAAATGACTAAAAAAATAAAAAATTAAAGGTAAACATACCGTAAACATGATTTTTTCGAAATTTTTGGGTTGTTCTTATTTCTTTCACAAAATTATCTAAAAGTTAATTTACAAATTTGTACGGAACCCATCATGTGCGAATCCGACTCACACTTGACCGGTTTTTGTGTTTCGTCGGTTAAAAAGAATCAACTTTGCAATTGATTTAGTACTGTATGTCATATTTGTGCTTATACAGTTAATAACTATCAACGTCAAAGTAGGTAGTAGCTTTAGAGTACGCGAGTTAAAAATTAACAAGATACGATAACTTTAACGATAACCAACGTTAAATCTCCGGTTAGCGTAAAATTGCGCCATTATAATTGCTAAAAGGACGTCACAAAAAACAACATCACTAAGAGTGGGTAAGAACTTACCTTCTTAACCCTTTAACCGCCAAGGTCGGATTAATCCGACAGATATTTTCGTACCCATTTCGCCAAGGTCGGATATTTACGACCAAATACCAATACTGGGTTAATCTGGGATAGCGCTGTATCATATTAAAATAATGTTGCTATTTTGTAAATGATTTATGAAGTAATCATTTACAACTGAATACGCTTTAGTTTCTTAGTTAGAAGATTTATAAATAAGGTCTAAAGATAAATAAATTGTTGTAGGTTTTTCGTTTAACTGTGCTTGGCGCTGAGGGCACGACAATTGATATTACGTCTGGCGGTTAAAAGTATTTAATACATACTAGAGGCAACTATTCGGTATCCCTATATTCCAAACAATACAAAGACATGCAACAAGAAAATAGGTTGTATATACGCCCGCCGGATATTCGACCATCCGGCCTCAAATATCAACGAATATCCGGTATCCGGGCTTTACGATCCGTTTTGTCATTAGTAGATAAAAAGGGACAGTGTGTCTCAAATTATTGAAATTACCAGTTACTTACTAAATTTACTCTCAGTGGATCCAATGTACCTTTTTTTTAAACTCGACGCAAAAATGTGGGTGTTTGACGTGCCTGTCTGTGTGTCTGTCTGTGGCATCATAACTCTCGAACGAATGAAGCGATTTTGATGTTGTTTTTTTATTTGAAAGGTGACTTAATCGACCGTGTTCTTACTTGTGTTTGATCGACATCTGTTCCTGGATTCAAAAGTTATGGGGGGTGAAAGTGGGAATGAACAATGAAATGTACGCAAATTTATGTTAACATCTTATTGGAATGTATGTATGTATGTAATACCTTGACAAAATAGCTATTTTTTTCGTATTTTCCAATCCCATTTTAATTTTAATTTACTTAAATAAATTATTAAAAAATCTATTACAATACCTAATAAGTAATGGAACTTTACTTCTATTGAAATCGGGTTTAATTTTATTGAAACAAGATAAACACGTACCGCCATCTCTGTATATAATACCAGAACTAGCATTTTCGTCAAACACTGTAATACCGCCTAAAAGGGTAGCAAAAGATGGCTTTTTTATTTAAGCTGCTTACAGACGCCTGTAACACCAGTGTCCCTAACATGAGTTTTACCTCCGATAGCCGCTTGCGACTGCAGTTTACAAATTTGTATGAATCGTTGTAAAGCGCCTCTAACGGATTGATGAGGAATTAAGATTGCTCATACAAAATTACTTTAGTTATTAATCTATGTTACCTGTTATGTGTATGTTGTTAGGTTATGTCTGACGTGTAGCATTTTTTTCACATCTTAATATCTTTTTATAAGAGATCTTCATAGCCTAACTGTGACTATCTCTAATGTTACTTCGATCTCTTTTCTTTATTTCATGGGCAAACAAGCTTCGGAAAGCGATCACCATCGCCTTATTTTTTCGGGGCACACCCGCCACTCTGTCCCATCACTGCAACTCCTGTTCACCAGGATCAACAGTGGCGTCCTTTGATCGAATAATCAACGAATAATGCAGCTGTGCAATGACGCACAGGCTGTGCCCGGACACCCTAACGGCTGCCTTGGGACCTGCAACGAACTTAATCAGAAGAAATAGGAGGTAGTAAGAAAGCGGTTTCAGACTTCCCTCCCAGCAAAGCGGAGACAGCAGTGGAAACGACCCAGAGGCCAAAAGCTAAAGGTCTACAACACTAAGATGCCCTTGCGTTGCCCAACAGAAACGTGGCATAGACGCATTGGACTGGTTAGGTATTTGTGGCTGGATGTAGAACCAAAAGATAAAGAAGATGATCGAATATCATTACCATTTTTCGTTCTAGTGTCTCCAGCTTGGTGTCATCCGTGGTGGGGCGTGGGGGGCAGAAGAAAGGGGGGGCAAGTAAGGTTCAGTGCCGCTCAGACCGGCGCCCTGGAGAGACGCTTCAGCGCCAGCAAGTACCTCAGCCCTGACGAGAGGCGAGGACTGGCTGCTACGCTCAGGCTAAGCGATAGACAGGTAAAAACCCCAATAACTAATAGAAAAGCAGGTACAATCATTCCACCTCACGGAGACCGTTTGCTTATAGTGAATAGGCGTGTAGGTACAAGGACATTGATCTAGTGTGTATCGTTTTTACTAAGGGAATTTGAGGTAGGAGACAGGAAAAACACTTACACCCCTGACAAAACTAACAAAAACCTGCAGGCGTAAGCCCATTCCAAATAACAGATTCAAATTTAAAGCATTCATTTATTATTAATTTTTCAACACAATTGACACCTCCTCCAAACAGTCACCTAGTAACCGTGCCCGTCATCTCACTGTCATGTCAGCGGAAGTCACGATGTTTTTAAAAAGTTAATCCTTTAAAGTTAACAAATAACTATTTCAATAGAATAATTGATTTACTAAGCCAATAATATGAATCAATCTGAACATTATAACCAATGCACCTAACAACCGTTTTCTTGAGATGAAACGTCTGTAAGTCAGGTTTGTTTTGATGTTTATGACTCAATCAAGCAAAAACAGTTGAACGCATTTGGATGAAAGTTGACACATAGATATTTAGTTGCTTTGGTTACCAAAACCAATTACATGATGTTCGTGTCCGTTTAATTCCAGTATTTGGCGCTGGATTATGTTTAATATCTAACTGGATCAGATTTTTTATTTTTTTATTTATTAAGTTTAGTATGCTGGCTACAAGTGAAATGTGTATATTCCTGTTTGTAACTTTAACACCTCCTGTCATATTTCCTGAAAATAAATTATTCTTATTCACGAAAGAAGTCGCTGGAAACAATTAGTAATAGGCAGTTCACAAACATAAGCTTAAACGTCCCTGACCTTTTTATTATTCCAGGTGAAGACATGGTTTCAGAACCGTCGAGCAAAATGGCGGCGAACTACCCCAGATTCAGCTGACGTTGGCAGCCCGCCAACCAACGATGAACTGTCAGACGATGACGTACAGATCACTTAAAAACTCTGACATAAGAAATGCGTGGTTACTTAACTGTTTTCATATTGATGCTAAGTTTGACTTAATGATGTATTCCTTTGGCCAAAAAAATAAAATTAATTCAATTGCCCTTGCACAGCTTCTAGTTAAAAGTAACCAAACGTTAAATTAACTAATCTGAGATTCTGAGGCTCTTAGAAGCTTGAAACAAAATAAAGATCACCATAAAGTGGTATATAACTCCGGTATATTTCCGGTTAAATGTTTACAATATAATTTTAATGTTTGCAGTGATCAATGATAGTATGTATTTTAATTCAAAATCACTGGAAACGTTTAAAAATGGTATGTTATTTTGAGCTGAATATTTGAACTACGCAGCTACTAATTCTTCAACATGAAGAAAATAGCAATCATATAAATACCGTTGTGGCATTGAAACTAAGAAAAGCTAAACAACAAATGTGCGTTTCATAAAATCATTTTATTAATAAAACATCGTATCGAACGGGAAAACTTCAGAAAACTATAAACCAACTCAACTCCGTAAAAATATTCAAAGTATAAATAGATTTCCTTAAATATTTACATTTATTACAACTTTTTAACCTAAATCAAAGGCGATATTGGGGTTCCGTTTTGGGGTGTCTTATTTTATAGAAAAATAGACAAAATTTAGATATGAATTAGACTTAAGTACTTAATTCTGTTTGAAACATTTTTTCTTATGGCCAAGATGTTAATTCTGGCTTTGCCGAGTTCAATTTACCTTTGTATAATTTATTTTACTATTTAATTCCATTGAAAAAACATATCTAATTCTATTACTTTAATGCAATATTTTGACAATTTGTTAAGTGTAGACCAACCATGTCAAACTCAAACACCACTGGTGGGCCGAAAGCATGGACTAGATGGGCCGCATTAATAAAACTGGCGGCAGTTTTAGTTTTAATTTGAAGTGAAAGCGCCAGGCCCGTGGCTCATTTATTTACCTATGTGTTTAACACGTACGCGGGCCGCATTATCTAGGTGATCCGGGCCGCAGGGAAATACTGAGTGGACCGCAAACGGCCCGCGGGCCCCAAGTTTGACATGGCTGGTGTAGATACGTGGTAACACTATGTTTATAGTGGCACTTCATTTGTATGTTTTAATTTATTTCGCAAAAACTACTATTTTTGGAAAAATATTTGACTTTTGCCTAATTATTGTGATCAGAGCGAATACACACACTTGATTTTTTATTCTTATTACATAAATGGACTTCAAAACATAAACGATCCAATTGAAGTGCCACTATTGTTAAGATAATTATAGAAAGCAATTAGTTCAACATTTTGATGAAGGACTGAAAATAGAATAAGTGCCTCAATTTTTCAAAAAATATCTTAAGCATCACTTAAAATATGGCGATACAGAGTGATCATAATTTAAAAATTCATATATGTATCTGGTAAATATTTATTTTTGAAAATTTTATCACATTTCTTATGTGATAATAAATGTCATTTGCGCTTTCTATCTACATTCTAGTCCATTTCAAATCTTGGCCAAACTAATTCTATTTTGGCCAACTTTTGTACATATTGTTGCCGAGTTAAATAAATATATTGTAAAATTGGGCCAAGATTAGGAACGGAGTTATAATTTCTAAAACGTTTATCTAAAATAGACACTGAGATTATTTTATGTAAACATATTTACAGGTTGTTAACATGTTAAAATAAGATTTTAAAATTTAAAAGATAAATATTTATTAGTTACAAAGAACATTCAGGCACAGAGAGCCCATATTATACGCAAACAAACATGACAGGACACATTTGTATCTGGCAGTAAAAATAACGTTATTTTGACAGATAAAATAACTCATGATAAAAACAAATCGTACAACAACCATACGCTTCTTGGGGTAAAAACACTTACGTAAAATGTACAAAGTTCAAATCTATATTCCTTGTAACATTTTATTCTAAAATCCCAATAAATTCGTCCGTCCCAATAACAATAAAAAACAAAGTCTCGATAAAGAAATAAGTAACAGAAATCCACCACTTCTTTAATAAACAAATGTCTTCAAATATGTGTGTTTATTAATCGTTTAGTCTGATTTTCGGAGCGCGCCCCTCGCACGCCATGCTTTTAAAAGGTTGTAAGAAAAGTATAGTTGGAAGAAATGTACTTGTGAGGCCAACAGTATGAACGCGTACCACAGTAAACCATATGGGTAACCCTGAAAATTAAATTTTTGTGTCAAATAATGCAGCAAACAATGAAGAAGACAACCTCCATGACCTCCATAGCTGTTACATGTGAGATCAGTGGTTCAAATCCTGGCTTAGGCAGCTTTTTCATTAAGTACAAGCCTGTGGGTTAATTTGAACCCAAATAATGACAGTCGATGGACCAAACTAAGTTCCTCCTAAATTTTGGAGACAAATTTTACCAAATTTACATTTAGAAATTTTTTGTTTTATAACAAGCACAACTAGCGCAATCATCAGAGAATTTGCTATCTAAATGCACAACCTCTATTCAATTCTTATCGTATTTAAAAAGTTGATTTTACAAGTAGCTTTGAAAAAATCCAATAAGTTTTAACCATTATGAATTTTCCTAACATACCTGCCACAACTCAATCTCCACTTCAGCACTGTCATCTGCTTCATCATCAGCCGACAAATAATTCCAGACATCTCCGCAGTAATATACAATGCAGTACAGCAATGGACCGAACCCAAGCGCAGTGACTCCATACATGTACCTCCGTAAGTGACGAATATTGTTCTTCTTTATAGCTGAAAGGCCAAGGAACGAGAGGAATAATGAAGCAGCCCAGATGTACTCCCACCAGAGTGGCTGGAATAGACAACATGAAATAAAAATTGATGAAATTGAAATTGATGTCAAAGAAATTGTTATGGAACAACCCCAAGGGGTTTTCCTTTTAAAACAAAGTATCTAAAAATATTCATAAGCAAAAGTAATAAATATCCAATAAACTTATTTAGCATAAACAAAAAGTTGATTATGAATAGATGACAAGAGTTGAGGCAGCAATGTGAATTAAAACCGGTGGTAGTATAAAAAAGATGACGACTGAAAAGTATTTATTTTAAGTCTATTTGAATAAAAAATATTTTGACTTTGACTTGACTTTGTATGCTACATTTATAAATGTGTAAAATATTTCTTCATTTCATATTCATAAAGAGACCAAATTCTTTTCCTTTGTTAATTTATAATTTTTAAATGTTTGTGACACAAAGAACTATGATTTTATACATTAGTTATTACATTTAATTTTGAAGTCATCAGAAAAATATTTATTTGAATCACAACAGCAAAGCTTTATTTTGGTTAACTTGTACCAAAGTTAATCCAAATCTCAAACCTGCGGTATTTGAAGCTCTTCAATCTCTAGTATAAAGATGTCCAGTTTGTCCAGTATATCAGCTGACAGTTTGGCCAACATCACAAAGAATAATATGTGGTGGAAAAACACGCAGTATTTTAGCCGAGATTTGTTTAAAGCACTGAAAACCAAGTAAAAACACATTTTAAATCCAAACAATTTTCTTAATTTGAAATTTATTTAGACAGTGTTGTATTCATACTTAAATATTGGATAGGTAATATTTTGGTTGCCAAATTACAACATTTAAACAAGCCGCGCGAAACTTTTCCAACATCAATTGCCTAAATCTAAAAATAGTCCCTTACAGAGAACAAATGATTCTGACACATTGTCTTAGCTTTTAACACTTCCTAATTGTATTGTTAGCTTAAATTAATGATACTCGGGCTACAATAGCACGTACCTCAAATGATATTGTGCTGCGACTTTTTCCCTGTGTTCAAAATCGGCCCCATTTGTTCCTGTAACCATAAAACCACCTCGCGATGCCATTTTGATCGCTTATTTCTCAACTATTATCTCACTGAAAATATGTTCTAGAAGCACCCAGCACAACACGGAATTTATCATTCAGGTTTTCGTAAAATATAATGTTCAAATTCGAAAATTATTCCACATAGTTTCCCATCTGCCAAATGTAAAAACGAAATGCCAAATCTGCCAACGTTTCGGTTTTCTGTTCGGAAACTATCATCATTCCATTCCTAATTTTTTTTTCTTAGAAATCGTTGTTATTATTGTATTGAAAAACTGAATATTTAACATTATCGTAATTTATGAAGAGTAATTTAAAATAAATATTTAAAATACAAATAATTCTTTGTTTGCCTGCTTTATTGATTTCGGAACGGAGAACAATATAGCCATGACGATTGGGATTTAAATTAACATTAAAAACAAGTTGCAAATTGCATGCAACCCAATTATACAAGCCTACACGTTGTGGTAGTAAAAATTTTAACAATCTCAAAAACAAATTTCTATGTAATGTCTTACATAAAGACTTGCGTAATGGAATAGCGCATATAGTGAATTATCAATTCTAAACCGCTGAATAGATTTCAATAAAATAAAAAATTAAGACCTTTAAATTTAATAGGCCTCTTTTGACAATTTATACATAATCAAACACTAACTTTGTAATGGAGAAGCGGCCACAAAATATTTAAAATTAGTTCAATATAATAAAGGAACACTGACACAACTTTTATTAGTGATAAAACATGTCAGTGTTAATCTAAAATTAGACTATTTTACGTTTTATTCCAGTTTTCATTACAAATCATAATTAGGTATTCTAATTAAAGTAAGCGTCGTCACCACAAAATACGTCTGCGTTTCCGTTTTCGTATTTTTGTTTAAAATTTTCCCTGTTGTCGGGAAAGGAAAAGAGCATAAGCCCATACAGCACAAGTTTTCCGTAATTATCATTTCGTGATTCTTGAAGATGGAGAAATGATGATTACGATATGCTACGATACGATATTAGAAAGATGAAAATGAGTGACGACAATCACAGCGCTACTAATAGTTCGAGTAGATGCACTAAATAAATACTGATTCTTTGTTTAATTAATAATAATAACAACATCACAACACACTCATTGACTCAGCCCTGCAGTAAGGTTAATTATATATTTTCGTTAAATTACGACATGATATAATGTTTGGACATAGATTTAGTAGGATAACGCTAAAATTATTTAACATAAACTCACGTCATAATCCCTAGAGAGAAGTTGGTAGAGGTGTTACGAAATGTGATGAGTCCTAAGACCTAAATTACAATATTCTAGTAAGAAGAGCTTACGTATATGAAATTATTTTTTCTTTAAATTTGAATTTAATTGACAGATTTTTGAAGAGTGTGTCGATCTATTCAATTTAATCGATTATTATAAGCATCGTGCACCTAACTATGAAGTTGAGACTTATGTACTCCGTTCAAAAGTGGAATATTAAATTGGGCATACTCTTTATCTACATTCCAGCGGTACGTTAGTAATAAGGATACATAAATCTAGACTCAACGGTTTCCTTCATCTAAAAAACTCTACATCAAATCAAAGTGTAGAACTAAGCGTTGATTTCATTCGGCACTATTTTATTATGTAAACCGAACATATTTTTTCCATGTAAGAAACCGATAAAAGCCGTCCAAGTGAGAGTCGGGCTCGCAAATGTAGGGTTCCATATCATCATGGACCTATAATTTAACAAGATCAGCAAAAAATTCCAATTGTAAGTATACCTTATTTATTGAGGTAGCTATATAAAACGAAGCCCGCTAACAGACAGATGGAGGAATAGCGGGGGATTATTGATTGGGTTCCAACCCTCTGGAACCCTAAAATCTCGATTGTTCTCTGAAGTTTGTAAATATAGCCCATTCATATTTATAGTTAGCAATTTTGTTATGGTTTAGGTAGGATTATAAATAAGAGCTAGGAGGAACTCGATTCTTCAGTGAACATTCAACTGTGATACGTAAATATGAAGCAAGTTCTATTCCTTTGCGTTGTTCTTGTAGCTGTTCAGGTGAGTAAAACTATTTCACTGTTCAGAAATAAGGTTTAAGTAACAAGCGATGGATCATGGTTCGAGCCAAGCCACGATGGTCAATGCGGCTGGGATTGAAGTTCTTAAATCGAATTTGTTTTATACATCTGGGAACCAAGTGGACGTTGACGAGACATGGCGATGCCCCAGGGGACGTTCTGTCGGGGACCGTTGTTCCGGCTCTTATTCGGTAACACTTTGATGTTAGATTCTTGCCCCTAAATCAATTCAGGTTGAACCGGTAGAGGCACCCTTGGACTCGATAGTCTGGCTTCCGACCGGGTCTGTACTACGTCAGGCTCGATGGGGAAGCGGACAGGTATGGCGGTCGTGCCTATGCTTTCCGTCTTGTTGTTTTGTCTTTATACATACGATACAGCCTGATCGATTCTATAGGGAACGACAGGCACGGTAAAATAGAGTCACGGTAAAGCTGCTAAGGGGTCCGGGCCGCAGCTTTGCCCATGAAGAGGTTATTTTTATATCTCTCGTGACAGTAATTATTCAATACGCGAAGTGTAGGTATTTAGCTTCGTTTCCCCTTGCACTCGGTGTAGCCTTCGCTCGGTGGTATGATATATAGTACCTTACTAGTAACGACGAATTCTCTAATTAATAAAACGAATTCTCTAATTAATAAAACGAATTCTCTAATTAATAAAACGAATTCTCTAATTAATAAAACGAATTCTCTAATTAATAAAACGAATTCTCTAATTAATAAAACGAATTCTCTAATTAATAAAAGCAGCGAGTGTCATGCCCCTCAGTGAATGAAATTACCAAATATAGTTTAAAATTGACAAATCATCCATGATTCCTTTGTTATTTATATCGACGGTTTTACTAAAAAAAAAAAAAATCTTGCAGCTAATTAAAGCTGATCCAGTGCCTGACGATGCCAAGCAGTCTCCAGCTTCACCACCTCAAGCTGATGCGAGCAGCACTAACGCACCAGAACTAAGGGCTGATGTAAGTCATGTAAATGAGATCTAAATGACTATCATCAGATATCTACTTTACCTTGAATATTCCTTGGCGTTTCATCAAACCAGTGCGCATTGCTACCTTTCATTAGCACTTCAGCTGTTTCGGTTCGAAGGATTAGTCCCTTTTCTCCATCGTCGGGTTTTTCGCCGCGTGAAGTAGTAATTTATGAGCTATTCTGACAGTTTTTATAAGGTCCGACGACCGTTTCGAGTATCTATTCCATCTTTGTCATAGGGACACACAAGGCACGTGCCCAGCGCCTCCAACATTAGGGTATCCAAAAATAATGGTTTAAGGTCCAAAAAAGATCAACTCTTTGGATACGTCATCGAAAAGGGCCACTTACAAATATTAAGAGGGCCTCCAAAAGAAGATTCCAATGAAAAGGTTGCCAGTTATATAAAAAGTTTCTAGCTGTCATGTTCCACATTGTGCCCGGATAGTGGTGACAGATTCGCAACCTGTCACACTGGGACTCAACATAACATGCGAAATGCGGTGTTTAACATCTCTGCCTACCCCTCTCGACGGATTAATTACAGCGTGAGTTTATTTTACCAACAAATTTGTTTGGAATCGATCACTGAACGGGGTTTTTCTCATCCTTTCTAGCATCGTATTTACTTGCTTGCTCGGTGTTGCCTATACTTAAGTTTTTATGTTATTTCAGCAACCTGGGCCAAACAGCCCCGTGGATGCACCGGCCTCTGAAGGGACTCCCGCTGCAGAAAGTAAACATTGAGAAAAAGACAAAGCAAATGTAACAATAAACTCGGCTCCTGGGCTGTAAGGCCCCCAAAATTTTCGAAAATTGATACAAGCCCCGTCAACGGCAAGCTACGTTAGTAATTTAAAAACTTTATGTTCCAGTTTGAAATTCTTATTATATGAATAAAATAAATTCAAGTTAAAATTCAGTATATTTTCTTTTTAGTCACTCTAATTTAAGCTATTAAAAGTAGGTTTTTTTTTGTTTCGCCATGTTTTTATTGCATTTAAAACAGCTTTTGATTGAAAACAGATATATATAGTTTAAAGTTAGTTCAACGTAAAGAAAACTATATCTCTCACGCTCCCTCTTGACGGTAGCTCTAAGGGAGTGAGTGTGACAGCACCAGCGCTGCCCACTCTGTATCGAGACGAACATTCGACAATCTGAAAAATTCAATAAATACTTTTAAACATATTTATCTACCACAACATTAAACTGTGGAAAAGATTTAAAAAGAAGTTAGACCCTTGCGTTGTATTAAAAATCGGAAAAGTAAAGTGCCCACCTTCGTGCAAATAACGTAGTTAACCCCGGACTTCAGATGATGTGATGCACTTGGAGCAAACCCAAGAATTTTGAGAAATATTAAAAAAATTCATGCTGGATACCCCAATAATTTTGCAGAAAAACAATTCAAATCAAACAAAAAAAACCTACAATAGAGAATTTATTGATAGTTTTCATCGTCCATAGCATATCAAGATGCAGACATCCCCTGAAGTATACCCCTTTGGCACTATAGATACCCCTATTTAAGTCGTGAGGCAGTTCTATATGATTCGGTTTCAGAGGATTGGAGAGCCAGTGTAATTACCAGCATGAGGGCTATAACATCTTTACTTCTACATTGGCAACGCATTGTCGGTGCTCTTGGCGTTCGAAGTCATGAAGGCCATCATCGTGTCAATAGGCAGCGGTATCACATTCCGTTAGGATAACGTCTGCTTGTTTGTCCATTGAGACTATTTACTTTTATAATGTAATTATTTGTTATGTTTACAAACCGGTGCATGTCGGCTTGTCTCGCCAGATATCGGTTCGGAGCGGACGTGCTCTCGTCGACGCCGCTTACTGCCGCGACGGGAGCCTGGCCATATATGTAAATTAGCAATTGATTAATAACCTTGTTAACAATCAGCGAACGAAAAAGTTTTGTATTGTATTTTATTAAAAATGTATTTTTTTTATTGTGTATTTTAGAAAAACTGGCTGTGCAGCTTATTTTTTTGCAGCTTATAAGGTCATAGTTATAGGTATATTAATAAGTAAGCGATAGACTGTCTTATTATGGGTATGTTCCGATATGCACTGCAACCACTGTAAGGACGTCATTTCAGTTTACTGCGAAGCCGTTCCTTTATAGCCAGTATACTGGTTACTATTTAAAAAGGAACGCAGCGCAGTAACTGTGAAACTCCGTTTTCGTCGCCCTTTTCAAATGAATATATTTTACGTTCGTTTCTTTAACGTTGCCATTGTTATATTCACAGCCACAAACTTTTATTAATTTATAAATACATCAGTGGTTCAATCTGTTCTTATTGTCAAAACGATTGTTTGAACTGATCACATGATCAAAGCACTGCACCAAAGCACCTTACCTCGAAAACGGCAGTGCTTCCAGTGGAAATATGGCGGCGATTATTGACGCAGTGTACTGCTAGTCTATAAAGGATCGAATTTTTCACTGCAGAGACCACTGCGCAGTGCTCGCAGTGCATATCGAATCATAGTGCATATTATATTGTGAACGGAGAACGTTACCATTGTGATTTTCATAGGTGAGTGGCGGCGGGGGGAGCGGCTGAGGCGCCGGGGGAGGGTGGCGGAGGCTCTCTCGCCGGGACTCTATCAACCTCAATAAGCACTGCAGCGCCATCTGCTTTGCCTGTTTATGTCATAACTTAACTGATGAGTAAAATATGACCCGTTCGCACCATTTCTCTTAAGAAAAGGTCAAACGAACTACCTACCTACTAATATTTAATGATATATAATATTATATTTTTACTTAATAGTATTAATAATTTTAGTTTTGTAGTCAAATTCACATTGGATTTTTTATATCAATCTGACGAAAACACAAAAACCTTAAATGGTTCGACTTTGCGAAGAACTCATAAATTTTGCATATTGTTTAAGTCAACACATGAGGTAATTCATACCTGTTGCCAAGTTTTGTTTCTTAGAAAATATAGGTCTAACCCACCGTGACTTCATCAATCAGCGGATCAAAAGCAGCCGGATCGGTCGAATCTTTTAACGCTTCCCAGCTTTTAAACATCTTGCGATCGGCGAGCCGTGCGGAGGCTTCGAGCTCGCGGAGCTTTTCACCGCGCAGCTCGCTGAGTTTGGCCAGTAAAGTGTCTCGTTCGGTTCGCAGCGCGGCTCGTTGGCGGTGCGCGCGCTCTGTAGCAGACAGCGCGTGACGCAGCTCGCCGCACAGCGCGGACACTTCGCGAGCCTCGCGCTCTAAGCGACGCTCTACTGAACTATATATTAAAGCGATCATGGCTTTTATTTTTGTTGATTTATTAGGTAGTTATAAACCTAGCTAAATATTGAATAACAGCGTAAGGGACCGCCTAGGTTAGCTGTTAGTTTATACCATAAGTACTTGTGTCTGTAATTTTTAAGAGCTGTGAATTTTGTTCTTTAATAAAATAAATAGAAAATTTCGACGAAAGGGGGCGCTGTATTAAGAAAATCATATTTTACTAGGTAGGTACTACTATTATTAAATACGATTTGTATCCTTCGTTTCAAATTGGCGCCCTACAGGAAGTATTTTTGTAAGAATTGTAATAGTAGAAACTCCATGTTGTTCAGTGTACCAAATTATTGTTAAAATGTAAAATGAAAAATGTTGTACCTTATTTACCTACTAAGATACCCAAAACAACGGTTACCTACTTACCTCGGGTATTCTCCGGTAACTTTGGCGTAGGACTGAATATTCCTAATGACCTCCACCAGGTTGTGGAGCTGGTTGCAGAACTCCGGCAGCTGTTCTGGTGTCAAATACTGTCCGCCGTACCTGTACGTTTGTTTTAGCTATTTTATGTGCTTTAAACCAACTAGTTAGATACCTACCTCGTAAGGTACAGATGTACCAACAAAATTTGACAAGGTAACTAAATATTCGAGCCAGTCGAAGCCAAATTGAACTGGAATATATATGTGTATTTTTGTTTGTAGGTAGCAATGCCAGCAGTCTAAACCGCAATGAGCGAGTTAAATGTGTGTGAACAACTTAACTTTGGAATGGCATTTAGCATCACTAAACAGTGTCATTAATATTATTAAACCAATATTAATGTTATCTACATTAGATAAAATGAAAATTAGGTATATAACCTGCATAAAATAAAGGCTAATATAAGTACTAAACGTATCAAAAAAGATAACCTCAAATCGATATTGGCTGCGAACTGCTGGGCATCGAAGGAACAGCTTGAAGCACCCTGCGTGGTGCCATCCGTTGCATCGTTCATGTAAAAGCTACTGCCACAAGCTGTGCTTTCACTGGTGCTCGTGTACAGACCAGCTCCTGAAACCCTGACCGAAGAAACGCAAGTGGAGTATTTATTCCATCTCATCAAGAATGTTCGAGATAATTTGTGTTAGTTTCTTCAGACAAGTAACTGGAGTACATGTACATTGTTTTAGTGTGCATAAACCCAAGTCTGCTCAGTAAAGAGGTTATGCACACTTAGGCTGCCATCTCGAAAACCTGCCCCCCAGGACCGGAAGCGTAAGTTCCCCGGATTTTGGAACTTTCACCCCGGACATTTCAATACTTTTCTCATCGGTTGAACGCGAACCACACCCGCTCGCCGCCCGCGTATTAAAATAGCGTCGCCATAGCTTTTATTTACATAAATTATGGGAACGGGATCTGATCGAAAGCCCGAACTACAATTGAAACCCCGCCCGGACGCCCCCCGGACGTCTTCCAAACTAGGACGAATCCAGGAAAACCCGGACGGATGGCAGCCCTATGCACACTAGATGTGCGTGTCCACATCAATTCACAACCACAGTCAAACTTTCTCCGTGATATGGAATATACCTACTTGGTTAAACATGTTTATGTAGATCTCATAGAATGAAGTATCGATAGTTTGAAGTAATTATCAATTTTGTTAATAGTATTACTCTACGTAATACAACACCTTACATTGAACACAATAGATGTCCATTTATAGGCAAGCGTTTGCATGCGATTTCGAACACGCATTGAGTTAAAAACTTCGTTAAAAGAATAATATAACATGATAGAGCGCCATCTAGCGGGTTTATCAATCGGATTCGTCATGCGGTTTGTTTTTTGATAATCCCTTATAGCTCAACATTTCTTCGCGATAATAAGTATCATAAATGGTAATCTGGGTAATATATGAATACTGTCGCCTTTTGACACGAAGTTACACTTGATGTCTGAGAACGCCACCAGCAGCCCGTGTGTTGCCCATGCATTCAAGATGTGGGACTAACCCTTCGTTGGCCCGCGTGGTACTGCAACTGGTGGCGTTGTACCGATGCTCGCCGCGCAGCTTGCCGAGCAATCTGCCGAGCAAGTGGCCCTGCCGCCCACCGCCCTGCATCTTAACTGGCTCTGAGTTACCTTTTAACAAAATCATTTTGAAAATAAGGGCTTAACCGACTGACCCAACAGATCAAGGGTTCTAGTCTCGGATTGCCGTAAGTTATAGGTGCCATGTTCCTCATTGTGCGCGGATAGTGGCGACAGATTCGCAACCTGTCACACGGACTCAACAGAAACATTCAAAATGCGGTGAGAACACCTCTGCCAACCCCTCTCCAGGGATTACGGCGTGAATTTATTGTTGTATTTAATTTACATGTAGTACAAGAATATATAACATTTCATTGCTTCGTTTTCTTCAAACCACCAAAAAAAATGGTTAAAATATAGCATTTCTTTAAGTACAGACTTTAAAGTTTTAACATGAAACTCCGTTTTCTTATGATCTTACAAGTTTTATAAATGCTTTATTAGCTAAAGCTGTAGGTGCAAGATTTGTTTTAACATATCTCTCGATATAAAATATTCTACTAAAAAGGGGGGGCGTTAAGGTAATAAAACATTTACGACCTCGGACGCATTGATGTAATCAGCAGACAGCTACGCCATGGGTAACAGGTTCGAATCTCAGCGGGGCGGAACTTAGTGATATTTACAACACGCATTGTCTCGCTTACCGGTCTTGGATGTTGTATTCTTATCTATGTAGTTTATACCATATCGTTGCTGAGTGCGATACATGAATTTATCTTAGTGAATCAAGGTGTGTATATTGATGTGGTTATAATTTTTTTTGCAATGATTATATTACATATTAGTGAGCAATAACGAAAAACTTCTACTTACTCCAATATCAGAATGTCAAAAATATATTTTTGCGTTTTAAACCCATTGTTCACTATTATGAAAATTTAAAATTTACATCATATTTTTAAATATAAAGAAATAGCTACTCCAATAAAATCCAGACGTGAAATGTCAATATATTGACAATATCATATGTATCCTGTATAGTCATAAATCGTAGATATTAAGTTGAGCAAGGAGGTAACAACAAATCAGCATTAAGTTCCTTTAAAAAAATCCAACACCAAAAACTAAATAAAAGGCAAGTTTTTGTATAATTTTATAGAATTTTAATTCATATAAAAATACAATTACCATTATTTTAATACATAAACGCGTCACATGCCGCAGGGCGTTAATAGGTGGAGCTAATGATCCTATTGTAGCGATAAAAATGCAGCACTAATATTAAGTACAATATCAAAATCCAAACAGGCACAAGTCAGTTCTTTAAACATTATAAAAACGCTAATCATACTTTGAGACGATTTTAAACGTTTACAAAAAGTTGAAATTTAATTTAACATGTATATAACGACCACAATTACCGTTCGACATTATGAAAGAACAATATAGACAAACAATTGGCTTCAATCAGTACTAGAAATGCATTAAGCAAATGCGTCATTCCCTTTCTCTAGTTTATGCATGATTTTGCTTCAGATTTTAATGTTTACAAGCGGTCTATTCTTTTATAACATTCAAACGGCAAACCTTACGCACTATTCACTAATACAGGAACATTTTCAAATTCCTAAAAACATTGTGATATTCCATAGAACTTAGTCCCAACTCGACAGTTTATTCGTTATACGTTAGTCTTGTAAAATACATTAATAACAATCATGTTAAATTGTATTTTAAGTTGTTGTAAACGCAATAGAGCCTAATTAATAATAAAATCACAAGAGATTTTGGCAAAGACCAAATATATAGGTAAAAGACCTTATACAAATGAGACCATAATGGTCAAGTTTTAATAGAGAGAATCGTATTAAACCGTCATCAACCGACAACAAGCTGGAAATGGAAAGTTAAAAAATTATAATAATCTCCTAAAATAATACTACAACTGACATAGATACATAAGAATTGCTTTTTGCGAGGACATAACCATTAAAATACAAGCTAAGAAATGCAACTGGGACCTCATTCCAACTAAACTGAGGCAACTAAGGCACATTAATGAAATAAACCCATTGCTGGTCCCAGTAATCAGTAATCAAGTGATTACCAGAGGCCTGAGGAGAATCCGCCGGGGGGGACTCGCACGCGCTTTGGTGCCTCGGCTGCGGGAGCCTGGGGAATGTTCTTGGGGGCCTCGTGCTTGGGGGCCTCAGCGACTGCGGCGGGGGCATCTGGCTGCTCCGGTGTCACCGGGCTCGGCTTGCCATTCTGCGCCGGGGCACCGTTACCGTTTAGTGGCGAGATCGAGTCTATTGATTGAGCTGGAATTAAATTATTCTCATTTTAATTCAAAGATTCTGAAAAATACTCAAATCAAACATTCCCAAAAACTTTATTTTTGGAGAATGAGGATGGTACATTTGGAATTTTTCGGAATACAAACCTATTAATGATTAAAATATTTATTTGTTTTTAAGCAAATTGTAATCCAACTCAATTAAATGTCTATTTATCATTATAAAATATTTCTATGATTATGTATTTGGTAAAGATTTTTTTTTTAAATTAAAAATCACAAGAAAAAAAGACAAGATTCTATCATTTTAGTGCAGGGCTAAGTCGTGTGCGTGTCGTGATGTTTTTATTATTATTATCTCACCGTGCATGTTAGCAGCAGCCGCTGGTGCGGGTCTCCTGCCGCGAGGGGCCTCGGGCTCCCCTCCAAAGATGTCGGTATGACCGCCGCCAGGGGGGCGAAGCACCCTGCTTGAGGACCTTGTGTCATCACCGAGACCGACGTTGAATGATGTGGAAGTCATGTTCCTACCGCTGGAATTGGAAAAACTCATACCTTTAGGGAGCAATAGTGGGTAATTATACCTGCACATTGCTCTAACGTTTTGACAGTAATATTTACATAAAGTAAGACAGTAGTATGAAAAGGCTCTGATGAGTGGCGCCGTTGTTAAATAGTAGAGGGTTGGTCGTTTGTTTAAGTATTTAAATAAAATGTATGGTTACCATCAATAGTTCTGTATGACGGTACCACTTGAGGAAAGAAAAGCATTAAATGTAAATTGATTCATATGCTACATATGGTAATTACAGCAAAGAAGTAAGAATGTAGGTACCATCAGTGGTTCTAAGTGATGGTACCACGGGAAAGAATGTGGTAGGGAATATTAATTAAGCCAAGAGTTAGGTATCAATAGATCTGACTTATTAATAGGGATGTAGTGATGGACATGGTAACTCAGTTTGTTATGTGCCTTGGTTAACCCACCGACCCAACCCAACAGGTCGAGGGTACGAATCTCACGATTGCCGTACATTGTAGCTGCCATGTTTCTCAATTTGCTTGGTTTGTGACGACAGATTCGCAACGCTGGGACACTCAACATAAACATGCGAAATGCGGTATTTAACACCTCTGCCTACCCCCCTCGAGGTATTAATTACGACGTGAGTTATGTTTATTTATTAGTAGGGTTAACAGATATAAAAGCTATTTAGGTTATTATTTCGCTCGAATTCGCATACAGCCTACACCACACCCACACATTTTAACTGTAAGTTGTAACCATAACTGTACCATATATTTGCTTTAAAGTGAATACCAAACGTGAATTGATCGTGACTTGCGAATTTCAGCAAAACAAAATATCCTAAGGCAGTAAAACACCCTCTGGTCTGTTGGAGCCTATTAAGTTTGCGTGACAAGAGTTCAAATCTTCGATTGCCGATTGCGACTGCAGGGTTAATTTGTATGAATCCTTGTAAAGCGCCTCTAACGGATTGATGAGTAATTAAGATGGCTCGTACAAAATCTATGTGATCTGACGTGTAGGAAAACTATACGAACTCATGGTAAACACACAGGTCCCTTTAAAGTATAAAACGCAAAATAACGCACATAAGTTCCTTTATCGTACTGCGAATATCATAAACATGAAAATCATAAATTCCGAGAAATTAGCCAGTTTGCTCAGAAGTGTTCCATTCAAGATTACAATATAATCTTTGTATTTTATTACTACAATAATGAAATAATAATGTGATAACGGACGTCAATACAATTTCAAATTGACTGATTCATATTCACTGTGTCACACACACTAACAAGAATCATAATGTATTTTTATTGGATGTGATAAATATCGCATTCAATAACTTTACATTATTGTAAACCCAGTTAGTTATATCCGTTTGTAGCTTTTGTACTTTTGACTGGACCAGTGGCGGCTCTAGGCGTCGCACGTCGAGATGCCTCGCATCAAAATCGCAAAATTTTGAACTCAGATTTTATGTAGAATTCCAGCTTTCCCGAGTGTATTTATCATTGAACTCATTTCATTAAACCACATTTTCTCTAGCGCCGCCACTGGACTGAACTTACGTAGTAGAATCATCGACTTATTATGTTATAGATGCACAATGCCATACAAAACTTCACTTAATAAAAACTGGCATTAAATTCGGATAGTAAACTTAGATAATTCTATTGGAAATAAACACACATCAAAGCAAAACCAACCTTAAGAACAGGACAGAAATGTGTACCAACAGACCTTACTAAAAACAAAATTAACATTTCTGACAAAATAATGTTGACGCATGTCATACCAAAGAGTCCTCCCAAATGTTCCATTGGGTGGACATTTAGTGAAGACATTTTCAGTGGACTTAATATTTTAAAAAAGGTTATTAAAAAATAAAACATCCTTTAAAATAATTAGCGACGTTAATGACAAATTAGTAAGTAATTTTAAAGAACATGACACCAATTAACATTGGCCGTTCACAAAAAAAAATGCTAATAATAATTCAAAAAAGTCATTTGTCAACCCATATTTAAAAAAAGAAACTCAAAAATCATACTATATACCGAAACCTTTTGTTAAAAACATCTACGGTTAGAAAAATCCCAACATTAACAAAAATGCACATTCAAAGTAACTCAATCACTCTTGCATTTAGATAGGAATAACATTCACAATGAGTAAGACAGAGTATCTATTGCAAATCATACCTCAAATTCTAACAAATGAACAGCATCTGCTGTCTGACTCATGATTCACAATACAATAGAATAAGTCATCCTTATTTACTTTAAATATAAATCATACAAAAACCAGCCAAGTGCGAGTCGGATTCGAGCATCAACGGTTCTGTATTGTCCTAGATTTAATACTATATCCTTAAAAAACAATGTTTCTTGTTTAGTATACAACAAAAAGATAAAAAAAAACTATACGAGAATTAAAAATAGCTAATGTAAGTTCAACATCTAACAGATAAAATGTTGAACTACTATATATTTAACAGCTACTTATCGTGCCAATGATCGACACATCCTCCTCATAATACAATCATAATAATTAATTCATGTCATTGTCCTCAAACCAACAATAAACTTATTTGTGTATGTATATAATTAAAACATTATAATATCCTGGTTAAATTTTAAATACAAACTACTATTAACATGAGAATGTTTTATTTGAATTTATGAACTTCAAAGTTTTGTTGAGAAGAATATCCTTCTTGCTTACATTTCAACTTGTAAACTGACATTCATAAAGCACTATCGACCCGCCCCTGCTTCGCATGGATAGTACGTATTATTTACCTTCCTCTTGAATCACTGTATCTATTTAAATAAACCGCATCATAATCCATTGCGTACTTTTAATGATCTAAGCATACATAGGGACAGACAGCGGGAAGCGACTTTGTTTTATAATATGTAGTAATATTAAATACTGTTGTGGCTATATCACCATGGTAAAAGTACATTTTTAAAATGTAATGGATGATTTTCATATTAAAGGATAATGTGAACTAGTCCTATCACTAAAAATATTAAATGTAATCAAGTACATGAACATATTTGTTCACTAACTATGCATCAATTTGTCAAACTATCAAAAATTAATTATGAAAGAAGTGAAATAAAAAATATTTCCACGCAGACTATAAAGTCTAGACATACGTCTGGCTTCGCTTGGCGCCGATTCAAAGCCAAGGGAAAACCCAGCAATTAGGGTGGGTTCCTTATTATATAATTTACCTACCAACCTAAAGCAAATAAAAATCAGCTTTGATTAAAATTAAGTGTTTTATTCAGTTTGGCTGAGTGAAATTTGAACATTATTAATGAAACACGAAATTTTAAAATATCACATCATACTAGTACTTATGTAAATTTTAATATCAATAAAAGTGTTTTTAACATATCTATAATCGTTGTATGTATATCTGTAAATTTTCTTAAAGATTATTGATTTTCAAACATTCACACTATGTTTTTGAATAAATTACATTTGGATGACATGCTTCTTTAAAGTGTAAGTAATTAACGTAAACCAATTTAAATGAGTATTAGTATTATTAAGCTGCGAAGTGACCTTGTTCAGGCCAACGTTAATACCAAATCAAGGAGTCTCTTTGTTTATTTCCTTAACTTGTCCAATCATACCGTAATTGGAGTTTAATGGATTATCTTCGTAATGTCTGGTAAGAAACAGCCTCCTACCATAAATTAACAATCAATTGGTTGTACCCACAACAGCAAATCTGTTTTGCAGTGATTAAGACTGATTCATCATTTCAATTGTTTGTTTTTCATTGCAATTCAACATTAAGTTCATACTGAATTTGGTTTTATTCAGAAACTATATTTTCAAATTAAGTTGATTTCTAGTTACAGTGATTGTTAAATTGATTAATACTTAAAAAAATATTTGCACTTATATATGAAGTTTTCAATCAATTTAATAGTACAAAAACTGTGCGGTACATAAAGATTAACTTAGCATCCAATATAAATAAACCATGTCTTAATTAGATTAACAAATGTATCCTTTTTTTTTCCTCCAAAAAAGAACCAATATCTGTGGTGCTTAGCTATTTTCTGTAGGCAAAGTTTTCTTATATTAGAAAAAAGTAATATGTTTCAAACAATACAAAGTCAAAGGCAAACTAACCAGCCCATTTTAAGCTTAACAATGCTTGTTTTATTCATGACAACTTGCCTTCATAATCAAAAAGGGAAGTCATTGAATATGGTAATGGCAATCAACTTGCAAATCAACTAATAACTAGACAACTGGATTGTTGTTCTACCATTTAATGATAGATAAACTTGTTCTTGGAATTTTTTACTTTTTTATGATTAATTTTGCTCCTCTTCTATATTGTAAACGCAAAATTAACTCTTTATTTGTCACCGTTTAACCACTGAGGAGATTTTGTTTAAGATTTGAAGGGGAACATGAAGAAGAAAGTCACTATTGTTGTTGAAAAACATAATTGATTTTAAACCTCATTGTTTTTTAGAAAGTGGACCTTCTGTGCATTGATGATTTGTGGTCAGTTTGGGAAAGCATACACAAAAAGACATTTAGGGAATTGTTATTTTGGGGAGTGGACGTTTTGGGAACTTGTCAATGCGAACCTGAAGGTTAAGATAGTATAAATCGAAATCGAATTTTACATTGACAAAAAAATATGAATGTGACAATAAAAATCCAAAAACCAACACATAGTAAATAGCTTTATTTAGGTATTGATAGTATGTGAAAAAAAAAACAGTTCTAGACAAATTGACAGGCAGCTGAGGCTTGGTAATAGGATTCCATTGACACCCTTCAGCCATGGAACACATAAAAGCTGAATCAAACAACTACAGCTAAATAACAAATGCAAGTATAATTCTGAAGTTTCATATTACTTTAGCATTGAAGTTTAATGTTTGTTTATATCTTGTTTCCTTTTTTGGTATACCAGATGTTACCGACTTCAAGTGGATTGATTGAGGAAGTAAGTACAAACAATCAAATGCCTGTAATGTTTTAGCATCTTGTAGCTATGCATTAAGTTCTAAGTGCATATTGAAATGGCATATGCATTATTGTTTGTACAATGTGTTGTTGTGAAAAATATTGTCTTATTACTGGATATTTCATATCCCAAATTATTAATCCCATAAAAGAATAACAAATTAATGGGGTAAGGGATTAAATATTAGAAACCAAGCATTATGTCAAGTTAAATTAAGGCTCCTCCTGTATTTTTTATGTTAATGCCCATTATTCTAATATAAAGCAGAACTGCATGGAAATAGGATACTAATATGGTTTTATGAAAGTATGGAGTAAAAAATGAACTTTTAATACTTTGAAATGGTATTTGTCTATAATCTGTAAGTACCTACTTTTTTTTAATGTAGGTACTTGAGTTATTCTTTAATTTAGTTCCTACTCATTTTAAACAAATTACATGGATTGACAAATTAACTTGAGTTAATTCGATTTCGATCGTAATCATTCTAGAAAGAATCATTAAAAATAAATCCATTATCCTTAACCTCCATGACAGAATTTTAGAAGCCATAAGAAAAAATGGTTCAAGTTACCAAATGTACGAACGGTATTAAACAGCGGCAATCTAGGTTGGTAATTACATGAAATAATAGGCAGATAACTGTAAAAGTTATTAATGTGTTGGGTCAATCATGCGGCTTATTTTATAACGGCATCCTCTTTGTTCGGGAAAAAGATATGGGATTACGGAAATGCCAACCAAAAACACGAAGGGGTGAATGCGTGAAGATAATTAGCTAGATATTAATATTTCATACTCGGAAAACCTACATCCCTCCATAAGTCTAGACCTAAAGACCAATGACCTTTGGAAATATTGAAAATAACGGCCCACATCAGACCGCCTTTCAAGATACAAAAACTTACAGATTATCATGTACTCACCGACTGATTTATGTACACTACACAATGTTAAACGAATTATTGATTGTTTTCAGGTACTTTCACCACTCGCGAGATATTCTTTTTGCAATTTTTGTAGTGAAATGATTACTCACCGCTAACCGCTTTCGAGCTTCGAAATGGAATGTGAGAAAGAGATAGCAAATTTAATCGTCAGTTGTTAAAATATTGCCTACTAAAACAATAAAAATCTGCTATTGTTTTTCATTGCAAAAAAAAGTTCTTTCGTTATAAAAACAAAAAGCTGGATATTTTGTTACATAATATAGTTTTGTCGTTGTGCTAAGTGAACTAACGACTTTATAACAAGGATAATGCGTTTGGACAAAAGTCGTTTCAATTCATTTTTTCAAAAAAATCCAATTAAGCTAAATTCTTCTAAATACAAAACAACAATAAAATAAGGAACAATTTAAAAGTAAAGGAGGAAAACAGTAAATTTAAAGGACTTACTAATTGTTCATTTTGTACTTTTCAAGTATCAAAAAATCACTTTACTCGATGAATGTGGCTTGTGGCTTATAATGCAACACGTGCGTTCAGTTATTTGGATGGAACAATGCAAAAATTGAAAAGAAGGACCCTCTTTTTTTAAGTTCTCACGGTTGGTACTTTGTCTGTGACTTAAAAATAAATAAAAAAGTCCAAAGTGCTTGTCATCCCTAACATTCAGTCAAACGAAGTTATAAATTAAAAGTTAAATTGACTTTTTTATTTAATTTTTGTTGTTAATTTTTTTTCTTAAAGTTTCCTGAAAATCTACTACTACAGTTTGTTATTGAGAACTATGACAACTTTAACAGTTCAGTTAAATCTGGTTATTACTGGTTTTAAAAACGTTTAGTAAGATACCATATTGATTTTGGTTTCAAATTTTTCATCCTATTTTTAGTTTCGTTTTCAATTCTACTATTTTTGTTAGCATCAATCTAATATTCTCAGAACTTATTTAAACAAGGAAAATACTACTTTAATTGGCATGAAATTTCTGAACGAATTTAAGATTGGGAAGTAAAAACCACTTATATTTTCCACTGAAAAATAAAATACTACTTCAAGAACTGCTTTAAAAAAAAAGTTGCACGAAACTAAAATATTACTGTTAAAAAGAGAGAAAAGTTCCAAATGTACGTTTTATTAGAAACATAATTCCTTTGAATACGGCAACCCTAAAACTGTCAATACACACCGTCTGTCAGTCAATCAGTGAGCCAGTTAGCTGTCATTCAAACAACTATCGCCAGAAGCCGTTTCGTTAGCTTAATTATTTTTGAAATTCAGTTTTTAAAATGGAAACAACCACGGAAGAAACTCCAAAAGAAACCAGTGAACATGCCGTGTCAGATTCTAATGTTGATGTAAGTAAAAAAAAATAATATTACAAGTTTAAAAATAGAAACCGATCGGGTATCCGTGGTCCAAAAAATATTTTCCACAAATAACGCATTATTTACCGGCACTTTTCAAAAATATTCCTAAGGATGGGTTTGTTCATTGCCACAATAAGCAAATTCTATAGGTTTTGTTTTAAATTCTTTGTTAATTTAGGATTTTAGTTAACCTATAACTTGATTGGCTTTTTGCCAAGAATTAAGATGTTTACGATATTTTTGTTCGAAGACCGTTTCACATGGTTTCTTCTTTTATGGTCGAAGAGAACTCGATGCCGACTGCCTTATCTTGCTTCATATAAGATCTAAAATAACAGGTTTCCATGGCAACTAGCATGTACTGTTTTGCATTTTATGTAGTTATTATTTAAGGGTATGATTGTTCATGAATCTATTTAAATAAATTGCAATACTTATTGGCCTAAATATAGAGTGCTGTATATCGTCTGATAGATGGCTCTTACTTTATTTTGATTTGGAACCAAAGAATAGTAAATAGGTTTTCGTCTCCTGCTGAGTTACTTTTTGTTAGGTAATATGCTTAGGTGAATTTAGAAAAGAAAATATTATTTTTGTCCAACTTTATATAAACCATTTTGTTTTTTTTATTCAACACACATTCATATTTTCTTAATTCAACCAGTTATTTTAATACATCATGTAAAATTAAGCAGACGGTTCACCCGATGGAAAGTGATACCGCTACATATTGACACTTTCCCCTTGATGTGTGGTAGTGATAGATTTAAAATATTTTGACTGTAGCTTTGTTACGATTAAATGATTGATATGTGTTACATAAACAGCTTCATATACTTACAGTTTAGGTATTTAATAACTAAAATAATTAAAAAACTTAATCTTAATTGTTAATTACAGGAACAAATGCCCACTCTCCCACAGCAGGAACCGTCAAAAAAATCCAAAAAAGCTGAAGACCGCCTTTCAAAGAAAGATGACAAAAATGTAGAGATATTCATGAAATCATTCAACTCGGTTCCTACGTTAGAAGAAAAGTTATCCCTTGTTTGCAAAAAGTACGTACAGACAGCGGATGATAATAAAAAACTGCATTTCTACATCAAGCAGTCGGATAAGAGGTCTGCGTTGTTGCAAAAATCTAAAGAACAGCTTCAACATGAGCTGAACAAGACGGTTCTGGTAAAATCTAAGCTGGAGAACCTTTGCAGGGAGCTCCAGAAGCAAAACAAGGCTATTAAGGTATTTTATACAACTTTTAGCCAAAAAACTTTTACAGAGTATCTTCATTGTTTAAGGTCCAATACAATAAATAAATAAAAAATATTTATTTAGGATTTATTTCTATATTTTTTTCAACTTTAATAACATTGTCAAAGTTGAAAAAAAGAAATTCAATAACATTCAATTTTATTAAAATGAGACCATTCTTTTTATCTGAGTTGTTCCAAATAAAAGCATCATCTGTTCTAGATCATTCCAATAAATATTGTAAAATACATATGTAGATTGGAAATGGCTTTTATATTATATGCATATTTAAGTGTTAGTGGTTTGCTATGAACTTGCGACCCCCTATTTCTCATTAACCCCTTAACCAATTTGGTTCATGTTTGAATTTCAAATTTATTTTTGACATATTTAGTAGCCTACCAAATTTCGCGACGACGCCATTAACGATACTGGAGTTATCGGAAGACGAACATTTATACATCACATAGCATTTAGGACTTCACTCACGTCATTCGCTCATTCAATAAACTATTGCATTTTATTTGTTCCCTAATTCCAATACTGAGTATACAGGATGTTAGTTTCATTTTAAAAAATTAATAATTTATTTCTGTGACTCAACTTTACAGGAAGAGTCATTGCTCAAGATCAGGGAAGAAGAAGAGAGACGTAAGGAGACCCAGGCCAAGTTCCAGAGCACCCTGACAGAGATCACAACCCTGCTGCAGCAGAACAACGATAAAAATGCTAAACTCAGGGATGATAACATCAGCATGAGTGAGAAGTTCAAGAGTGTAGTGCAGCAGTACCAGCTTAGGGAACAGCAGGTTTGTGTGGCCTTTGTTTTGGGTTCTGTATACAATGAAAGAAAGAATTATATAACCTTGATAGGAACCTTATAGGATCTCTATTTATTTAGGCACATAGGCAAAGGTATTATCAGATTAAGGTATGTATCACAAAGATTAATAACAAAACATCCCTGTTGGCTGTTTCACATATTTATGTCTGTGACATTTATTATATTAGGTAAATAAATTAATTTATTAAATGAGTCCAATTTTGTCTGTCTTGTAAGACCATTAAAAAACAGTAACTCGGCACTCTGTGACATAAAAAGACAAAATGAAAGATTGCTATTTACTGAGGGTCAGAAATAATATTCTTTAATAGTGCAACTATTTACTACTCAAGTTCTGATGTTTGTTATTCAATCATGCGAAAACAGCTGAAGGAATTTGGGTTGGATTTTGATCATAGATATTTTATTACTTTGATTGAATAATAAGATACTTTTTATCCTGAAAAATGTTTGTTTCTTTAGGGATAAATAGAAATCTACAAACATGAATTTGAGAAATATTAGTTTTTAATTTTAATTGTCACACTGATGGTCTCCAGGTAGACAAGATGGCCAAGCAGATGGTGTTGGAGTCCCAGCTATCAGACGCTAAGCTTCAGAAGGCGAGCCTCGAGCACCAGGCGGAGAGGGAACGCATCATGGCTGAGCTGGAGCAGATGAAAGTCACTGTGGCACAGGCAAGGTTAGACACTCAAATAAATGTTTATATTTGCTTTGGTTATAATAAATTAACCACAAACCATATCACGACACACATTGACTCGGCCCTGCAGTATCGTAAGAACTTGTATCGCAGACACTAAGCAACGATATGGTATAAACTACATAGATAAGAATACCACATCGAAGACCGGTAACCGAAACAATTACAACAGAACAGCCCCCTTAGAGAAATACCTTTTTCCGGAAGCGTGACCGCTAACAAAAAACAAAAATGTATGAATATAGTGCGCTAGAGTTACGTTATTGTAATGTCATTTCGATCCATTTTTATTTTCTGTTAGCGTTAACGCTTTCGTAAAATGGGATTAGTCTATGGGGGCTGGACAGGATATCGGGAGCAACAGTTACTTTTGATTTTTTTACAAGATCTTAAAACAAGGTTGAGTCAGTTTATGTTGCATGTTAATACTACTGGTATTTTACCTAGCTTGAGTTTAATATTTTATAATGTTCCTCTATAATTAATTAATAAATATCTATCTGTAATTAATTTCCATAAGGTGCAGATGTACACATTTAATGGCACAGCATAATTAATTAAATCTGTTTTTGTCCAGAATGTATAGTGTAGTATATTATTTAAAAATTGTGCTTCTTTTTAGTGGGAGGCTGCGTCAATGTGTTAATTTTACAACAAGCTCTTTATCTAACGCTTTAATTAATAAAATCTTCTGTAGCTATTTTTTTTAATTTTAATTGTATTTCTATGACAAGCATTAACTTTTTCTCTATTTACATTAATTACATTTTGACGACCTCTGTGTCGCAGTGGTGTAAACAGCCGACTACTAGAGGTTCTGGGTTTGAATCCTGACTGGCGCGGAAATTTGTGTTATTAGCAAGACGCATTGTTTCGTTACCCGTCATGGATTTAGTATTGTTATCTATGTAGTTTATACCATATCGTTGCTTAGAGCTTGTGACACAATTCCTTACGATACTTACTGCAGGGCAATGTATGTCAGTCAATGTGTGTGTCGTGATGTGGTTAATTTATGTCACATTACTTTTAGGGCTAAGATCCTAGAGCAGCAAAGCACAGAGCAATCCCTCCGCGGGCAGCTGGCTGTGTACACGGACAAGTATGATGAGTTTCAAGGTGCTCTGACCAAGAGCAACCAGCTGTTTGGAGGGTTTAAAGAACAGATGGAGAAGGTTAGATTTTTTATATGTAATAGTAAATCATGAATTTTTCTGATTTAAAAGAAAATGGTTAGTTAAATGAGAGATAGAGAGATATAATTTTAGTCAGAGAATTACACCATAAAGGTGTATCATAAACTAGGTATATTGAATTCAAAATCTTTCCATCCAGGGTTTTTTACAAAAAGTATAAAAAAATTTAAAACTTTTTAGTATGTGTATGAATACCTATATGTTAAAGATGAAATATTTTTATAAAAAAAAAATAAACACAATAAATAGAAGCTAGAGATAGCTAGAGAGTTAATAACCGAACGGAAACCATCACTTTCATAATATTACATCATCCAATAGTATAATGTTACCAACAGATGTCAAAGAAGATAAAGAAGTTGGAGAAAGAATCGCTATCGTGGAAGCAGAGATGGGAGACGTCACAGACCGCGTTACTGGACATGTGCTCTGAGAGGCAGGCGTCAGACGAACGGACAAACACTACGAACAAACAGCTTCAGCACATGCAAGGACTGTGTAGGACATTGCAGGTGAGACATGGAATTAAAACTGAAGCCACCAGGGTTGCGACAACGCGGGGTGTCCAGGGTGTCCGTACACCATTTTCAAGGGTGTCCATTTAGTTCTTTATTTTTTTTAATGGAATTAGTTACAGAGGCTTTTGGGGATTTGTAAAGTTTTAACTTTTTAGATTTTTTTAAGAGTACAAAAAATAGTTAGTGGGTTATTTGACACCTCTGACTTTTTGAAGTTGTTGCACCCCTGGATGCCTTAAATATGAATGGTACAAGTTAAATAAAACTTTTGTGCTGGTTATTCCTAGATTAGTTTTATTTAATTTCTCTAAATATCTGAAGAAATTTCTAGTATGGTATTAGTGAATAATTAAAATGAGTAAATATCAGATCTTTAGGTTTTTAGTTGTTATCATAAAATTTATTACCATTTAATATATTCTAAACTCTGGTACTGGTCAGCATTATATGATATTAATGTGCATACATTTTCGCAATAGTTAGGGTTGACACGGTGCAGTTCCATACCGTTTCATGGTTGTAGCACAGCATCTTATAGTGTTATTATTTCATTATTTTGCTAACAATTACAGTACAGTAGAAACTCGATTAACCGGACTAATTGTTGTCGTTAGGCATCCGGATAATCGAATGTATGAAAAATAGCGGGTTTATGCATATGTAGTACATAATGATATGTGTTAATTAAAAATAACAAATTAAATATTAAGGAAAATCAATGTTTATTAAGAGATACATTCTACATACAATTATTTCACCTTAATCATGAAATTAAATATTTAGGTACATATGTACATATAATTTCTTAACATTATGTATTTGGTAACTTGCTTTTGGTAATCAGAAAGTAAAATATAAGTTTTATTTGGTTTAAAATATTTGGTAATTGTCATTTGACGTAAGCCACTTTTTCTTTTAATTGCTGCTATATCACGAATTCGTTTCAGCTGTAGTAAACTCACAGGATCACTCTCTGTTTATTTTTCAAATCGCTTGAGAGCTGTTTCCACGGCGTGAAGTGCTTCATCATGAGATGGTCCTGCATCATTTTCCATATCTAGATTTTCTAATCGTGGAAGTACCTAAACCAAATTTATCAGCTAACTTACGACCGGTTTCTCCTTTTTTTAACGAATCAATAACATTTGTTTTGTCTTTCAGCGATAACACCACTCTCTTACGCTTTGACATTTTTAAATAAGTACATACGTAGACTTAATACACACGCACGTCAGAACGGAGTAACAATTGCTTACTAACTAAAACAATAACGAAATGCGTGGGCAGCGATCCCGCGGGCCGCGTGCGGGGTAATACTAGTTCGGACACGTTCATGCTTGTTCAAATTCGACTTGTAGTTATTTAGTTGTAGTTTATTGTCGGGGACGGTAGTCCGGATAATCGCGAATCCGTATAACCGAGGGCCGGATAATCGAGTTTCTACATACAACTTTTCTATAAAATTCTGCGTAATTTTTATGAATAAAATTCTTACCTATTAATAAATGAATAAATACTTAATAAACAACGATACACATATTGACTCAGCCCTGCGGTAAGTGTCGTAAGAGTGTATATCATAGGAGTGTCATATCATGGGTGCACGGCAGGTGCACACGCATGGTGCTGGAGACCACTCGTAGACGGCTGCTGCCCGTCATCCGAAGGCAACTCTTGGGTTTGAACGAAAGGCGCTTCTGGCTCTAGCTCGTCCGTTTCATGAGGCTGTTCGGGGCTGGCACCCCCGTCTTTTGACTCAGCCCTGCGGTAAGTGTCGTAAGAGTGTATATCATAGGAGTGTCATATCATGGGTGCACGGCAGGTGCACACGCATGGTGCTGGAGACCACTCGTAGACGGCTGCTGCCCGTCATCCGAAGGCAACTCTTGGGTTTGAACGAAAGGCGCTTCTGGCTCTAGCTCGTCCGTTTCATGAGGCTGTTCGGGGCTGGCACCCCCGTCTTCAATGTCTGCACCTATATACATAAAAAAATAGCAAGCCATTACACATATGGCAACATAGAAGTACAGTACAACACTAAACATCGCATGTATAAAACGCGTCCGTTAAATAAACAAGATGTTTAGCATCGCAAGGTTTTAATCAAAGCAGAATCATGAGTCATAGGCACGACGTTAGCATAACTCAATCAAGGCATAAGTCATAGGCACGACGTTAGCATAACTCAGCCCACATAAGACAGAGGCACGACGTTAGCATGTCTATAAATAAATTGTCAGGTAAGAGGCACGACGTTAGCATTACCAAACAATTAACCAGCCAGAAAGGAAGCACGACGTTAGCTATTTCTGGTGCTAGGCCACCCACCATCGAAGTAAGCAGCACACACATCAGGGGTCCATTCTCCGCGCCATGGGACCATGTACTCAGCCGCTGCTTGGGTCGATTTCCCGTACGACCCAGCCAGAAGTTGCAGCTCGTAACGTCCGTGCGGGAGAATCTTCGTCACGCGGTATGGCCCACGCATTCCGGAGTCCAGTTTCCCCGTAGCCTGCGCTTGCTTCTTAACGAAAACAAAAGAGTTAAGTTCAAAAGCACGAGGAGACTTTCTCCCCTGGTTCACATATTCGTCTTGGTTCTGCTGATTGCGCCTAAGTCGCTCAGAAGTCCTTTGGCGGCTCATCTCGCGTAATGACTCCCTGTTCGGGTTGGTACCTTCGAGCGCCACGTCACGTACCAGGCTTCATATGAGAGGCGTGGCTGCGTCTATCCCCACCAGCAGATTAAGTGCAGAGTGTTGCGTCGTTCTATGTCGGGTGATATTCAGGACCAACTGGAGCTTCCAAATGATGCTCGGCCACCTTTGCTGTCGGTGGTTCGCTTCGATGCGAATCATGTTCAGTACGGTCCTGCAGTAACGCTCTACTTGGCCGTTAGACTGGTGCATCTCAGGTGTAATTAGATGCACCTCACAACCTATATCTTTAACCCAATCTAAAAATTCCACACTTTGGAACATGCGCCCTCTGTCTGCGACAATTAACTTGGGGGTACCAAACAGTGAGATGGCATTAGTGACATGCTGCTTCAGTTCACTGGCATCCTGCCGATACATCAGGTAAAGCAGAGTGAACTTGGAAAAAGCGTCAACAACGAGAAGGACATACCGATTGCCGTCTATTTCGGGAAGGGGCCCTAAAGCGTCCATATGGACGGTCTCAAATGGCAAATTCGGCTTTTCCCAAGAATGGATAGATTGCAGTGGAGCCCGCGGTATTTTTTTATGGGAAATACACACAACACCGTGTGCGATATATTTTTGGACAAAATTACGTAAACCCGGGAACCAAAAATGCTTTGTGATCAAATCAGCCGTCTTATCAACCCCAAGATGTTCGTGCTCATCGTGAAACACACGGAGAAGACTGAGTCTATGCCCTTTGGGTATGTAACATAAAAGGTTTGAGGGTTCGCCAGTAGGCGTGTGTCGGAAATAAAGAATGTCGTTTTTAACGACATATCGACTTGCGTCTAATTGGTTATCATTTAATTTTTGAACAAGAGACCGGGTCTCTTCATCAGAAGCCTGAGCAATCTGGGCCCAGTTCAGTGGCTTCTGAACCGTGCACACATTGACAGGATTCCGACTCAAGTAGTCGGCATGCGACATTTGTGATCCCTTCCGGTAGTTCAGGTCAAATCAAAATCCTGTAGGTGTACCCACCACCGAGCCACTCTGGGTAATAGATCTTTCTTTCGCTGTGTAAGCTTAGGCGCGTTACAATCAGTGACTACGGTGAAGTGCACACCCACAAGATAGTGCCTGAAATGCTGCAAAGCCTTCACTACCGCAAGGGTCTCCAGTTCGTACGAGTGGTACTTACTTTCAGCTCCTTGCGTTAGCTTGCTATAGTAAGCAACCACTCTTTTGTAATCTTCCTCGTGTACCTGCAGAAGTACGGCCCCGCAACCGATCGAGCTTGCATCAGTATGCACCTCATCGGCAACGAAGGGTTGTAAACCGCAAGGTTCGCATGTCAGGCAATCAAATATTTCTTTACAAGCGGCCTGCTGTTCCGCCCCCCAAATAAAAGGCACGCCCTTGCGAGTCAGCACCGCAATACAGGCTGGGCAAAACCAGGGATGTATCGCCGGAAATAACTAGCCAGGCCCATGAACTGACGTAACTGCTTAATGTTTTTTGGCTCTTGGGCGTCAGTTAGTGCCCTAACCTTACTACTGCTCGGCCTCACCTGACCCTCGCTTATATTCCGGCCTAAATACTCAATCGAAGACGATAGAAACGAGCATTTATTTAAATTTATTGAAAACCCCGCGTCAGTCAGAGTTTCGAGTACCTTTCGTAATAAAACTAGTCCCCGATCAACCGTCTAGCTTAGAATTAAGACGTCATCGATGTAGACGAGGATTTCACCAGATTCTATATGCTCCCGAAGAGTTTTTGATATGATTCGCTGGTAAATAACTGGTGCGTTCGCGAGACCGTACGGCATTTTCAAATATTCATAATGTCCCTCAGTCGTGACGAAACCAGTAAGAGGAATTGACTCCTTTTCCATAGGAATCTGATGAAATCCTGTCGCCATATCTAAACTTGTAAAGAACCTGTTTCGCCCCAACCGGTCAATGTGATCATCGATTCGTGGTAACGAAAATCGGTCTTTAACAGTCACTTCATTTAACTTCCGATAGTCAACGCACATACGATGGGTACCGTCTTTCTTTTTCACGAGGAGAATCGGACTGGCATAATCGGATTCCGATTCCTGAACAATACCCTTATTTACTAGGTCCTGAATTGTCCTGAAGTGTCTCTGCGTAAGAAAGGCGGTACGGTCGGTAATAGATGGGTGTATCGCTTTTCAATCTGATGGACATACTGCCAGTATATACCGTAGACGTAGCAGTGCCAGAAATCAAGAACTGAGAAAACTCATTTATTATAACTAGCAATCGTTCCAGCTCGTTGTCAACAAGCGAGGTTTTTATGGGAATAGACACATCAGACTGAACAGCCATCATTCTTCGAAAATCTTTTCGAAAAGCATGTTAGCTATGTCTGGTGTTTTTGGGCACAAAGGTTTGAATTCTTTTTTAAAACTGCACCAACTGCGCTCGGTCGTCACCCAATCATTTAACCACGTCTTCGCGTCCCCTTTTAAACAGTCCCCTATCCGAGAAAGACTCAAAATCACTCCAGTTATTTATAGATTTAGCGCGGTCAACTTCTTCACACCAGTCTTCAATATTATGCAAGTTCGGGTCGAAGTTGGAAATATAATAGTGTTGGTTTGATCTTACCACCGTGTTGATTGAACGAATCGCGTCCACGATGCGATCCGCAATCGTCGACGGCGCGTTGACCTCGCTAGCAACACAATCTGTACCGGCGCCTGGCGTCAGCTGTGTAGGCGCGGCACTCGGCTGCTGCGGCGGTGTGTGTGTCGATCGTACCGTGCGTCGTGTCGAGAATACGGACCTATCACGCAATGGTGACCTAACGCGTCTACGCGACTCACGGCGTCTAAGAGGCGGCGACCGGTTATCACGGTGCACTGGCGGCGTTGATTTACGCGTAGCTACCATATTTTCTAATTTCCTAAGACGATCTAACATCGCGTCCATTTCACGGTTCACATTATCAGGGGTACGATCGCGATACCTACTACGTCGCCTATCTTCACTATAACGACTTCTACGGCGCTCACGATGGTCGCGGGAAGACATTATATCTTTAAAACTCTCGCGACGGTAAACACAGTATCAGAATAGCGAGCAGGATAGAATCACGTTGATCCTATCCCACTTCTGATCTTGGAAATGACGAAGAAGATTATTTTTTTAAAAGTCAAAAATTAAGGAAATAATTCGGTTAGCAACTAAACGCAAAGTACGCAAATTCAGAGAGCTCCCAACACGACGACGGCTGGCGGCGGAATAGATCCGAGCGCTAGCACTCTCCGGCTTATATAGCCACGCTTGGGTGGTCATTCCCTCATCTCCAACAAAGTAGTATATATGTGTGTATGGGTGCAGGCGGAGCGCGCGTTGCTGCTGGCGACGCTGAAGGAGCACGGCATCGAGCGCCCGCCGCTGCCCGCCGCCGCGCCGCCGCCGCCGCCGCCGCCCGCTGCCAACAACAACAACAACAACGCTAAGGTACACAGGTTTTTTTGGTTTCGTCGGGAAAGCAAAGAGCATTAGCTCATACAGCACAAGTCTTTCGTAATTAAGTTCTTCTTTCGTAAAGATGATGAGATGATTGATGGTGATACCAGGATGAAAATGGTAGATCGAGTGTTTACAGTAAAATGCTGTAAGCTCGTAAGGAGTTGGGAGATGACGAAAAAAGCAACCGAATTCATCGTATTTCATTTTCTCCACACTTGTACAGCACTACAGATGTTCACTGGTTAAAATACTACACTTGCTGATAAATTTTGCTTTTAATACATTTTTAATCAACTTCGATCTGAATTTAACGATGTCTACCGACAGAAAAACTTAAGGGGATTAATCGTACCTACGAAAGTCTATAAAATTCCCAGGAAATTTAAGTGCAGAACAAGTTATAATAAAACATTTTTCTCTCCAGGTGGATGCGATGGCAGCAAACTGCGCACAACTAAGGCAGAGTCTAGCCCATCTCCAATCTCAACTAAACGTACTGACAACCAACAAGGAACAAGCACCAAAAGAAGAGCCACCAAAACCCGAGAAGACGAAAAAAAACAAATCCAAGAAGAATAAGGACAAACAACAAGGAGTTGGTAAAGCTGATGAGAAAGTTTGCAATGAAGTTGCAGATAAAGTAAGCAACGACGTCACGGACAATGAAACCGTTAGTAATGACGTTGCAGACAAAAGCGAAGTTGCAGAAAGCAGTGAAGTTAGTAACGAAACAGACAAAACTGAACCCAGTAACAATGAGAATAAAGATCAATCTGATTCACCGACTGAAGTAGATGACAAAACGGTAGAAAGTTTCATAGAAGCGATAAAGAACGCCAACATAAGTCTCTGCGATTTAGAAGTGGAGAGCGGCAAGGTGAATGGAGAATCCGATAGTCCGAAAGTGATAGAGATATCCGAGGAGAAAGGCTTAGAAATCGTTGAGACGTGTAACGAAGAGGTATCTCACATAGAGGAAGTTAAAACGTTAAAAGTTTAAGGGTTTATTGTTAATAATGAACGCCATTTTGGTTTTGATGACGTCGTATAGTTCGACCTGTGAGAGCGTGGAAACAATAGGCAAATGCACATATAGTTGACATTATAAGAACTTCGGCCTTTAAGTTTTAAGATTTACCAAACATTTTAGCATTAATTTAGCAGATTTTTTCTGTTTTGTTTGGCAATTTTTTTTTTGTCTAGTGTCAACTGCATTTTAAGCAAAAGATAGAGATCAATACTTTGACTTATGGTGACTATTGGACTTGTGGTGAATAATTGTACTACCTTTGTCTTAGTTTTGTATTAAAATAATTAAAAATAGCAAACTATATACTGTCTACATGTTGGCCTAAATATTAATTGTGTCAATTGGTATATTATCATTGTTTTTACCCGACTACGTCGTAGCAAAAAGGAGGGTTATGATTTTTTGTGTTTTTTTTTTTTTTTAGTTTTTTTTGTCGTGATTGAAAGTATTTTTAACTTTTTATGAGTGCAGTTTAAGTACTTACTCCCACTTTATTAGATTTAAATGAAAATGTAAGAGATAATGAAGCAGAATAATATAAGAAAACAATTAAAAATGAAAACCGACTCAAGTCAAAATAACTTTGGTAAACTGATTACAGATTTCAACATAATTTTTATGTCTTTAATCTTTTATCAAATAGCTTGCGTAATATTCCTTTGATAAATGTAAATCTAGTCTAATTTTCTTATTAGAATTAAATTGATTGTCAGCCAGGTATCTATAAATTGAAGTCAACTCTCAAAATGTAGAATTTTTTTTTCCTACCTTTTTTGTGGCGCTTAAAATAGATTTTTCAAAGTATTATTTAGGTAGAAGATTAGCTTAAATTTTGAATTGTTTTACAAGAGCAAAAACTTGACAGATGGCTGTCATGATTTTTTAGTAATTTCTCCTGTCGACTTTTTTAATTTTCTACGTTTATTGACATCAGTATGTTAGCCATGTTCATGTAACTGATGTGAGTGGATGATTCTCTGGTGGAATTAGATATTGAAATACGTTTGTATTGTAAATAAATTAATATAATTTTGAATGGCGTTGTGACTTTTATTGAATAAAGATTTTGTATCTTGAACGTTGTATTTTTAATATTTTACTTTAATAGCAAGTTACTTGAATTCCTTTGGTTATTAACCTGTCCAGAAAGAGTGTCAAACAAAAATCGCAAACTAGGCGACAGTTCGTTTTTATAATAATAATAATAATAATCGTTTACTTGTTTGATTTAAGTGTTTGATACAGGTTTTATTTCTGATTTAATTATTGTCTCAACAAAAATCTGCCCTTTTGGCGTACAAATATTAGATTGTCAAATATTAAATAATACAAATACATTTTTAAAATTACTACAATTAAATAATGATGTCAAACTTAAAAAAAAAACTAAATACAAATCATTCATTTTTTTAAATTAAAATATTGCTGTATGTCATAAAACATTGCTGTAGTAGCCATTTATTAAGTTTTATTTTTAATTGGTTCAATGGGATATCTCTTAATTCCTTAGGCAACGCATTAAAAATTCTGACACACATTCCATAAACATTATTTTTTAAAAGCATATTCGCTTTTGGAAGGGTTAACAAGTGTTTATGTCTGGTAGTCCCCTTTATCCAATCTGAATGTTTGAGAAATAGGTCCTTATTATTCCTAACAAAAATACAAATTTCCCTAATATACATACATGGGAGTGGGAGAACGCCAAGTTTCTGAAACAGGGGCTTACTACTTTCTAGAAAATGGACCCTACATATTGCCCTGATACACTTTTTTTGTATCTTAAACGCTCTTACCATATCTACCTATTTTTTTGAAGGCTTGTTTTTGTGGCGTATTCTATTTTACAAGCATGCTGAGTGATACCACCTTTTGAATATTTCCCGTTATGTGTGCGAAACATGTATGTATTTAAAATTAAATTCAATTAATTTTAACTAATTTTTTTCTTAAAATATTGTGTTAGTGATAAATAAGTACTTAATTAAAATAGTTTTATTATTAACAAACACAGGATTATAGAATTAGAAAATCAAAATTTAAGTTTAATATCCAAGGGAATACTCATATATCGATGTAAAGCAATCGGTTCATAGTAAAAATTTATGACCGTTATATTAATGTTGACAAAAAAAAGTACCTCGTTATTACAATGTAATATGTTCTTACCCTATAAACTTAATTATAAAAAAGTGGCTGACTCAAGTGGGGAAGTTTTGAACATTCTTTATACGTTAGTGTGTACAAGTCAATTTTGTTTACACGTCATGTTATATCTATTGTAACTACCAATGTTTGTTAAGCGAGATAAAAGCCCATACTGGAATTGGTAATTAGACGCTAGTGTCTCATTTTAGGCTGTTGTTGATTGTGCAACACATGCATTCAGCATTGACAATGCTGACTTCTGCTCTCTTCTTTTTGGAGCGTCAAATCGACCACCGATCTAACATTAAATAGACGTACATACGGACTTCTATCAATGATTAGAAATCCGTCTGTACTGGAAATATTTTTTTCAGTCTTTCCTATACATAGGTATTATTGAAATACGCAGCTTTATCAAGCCTTCAATTTACTGGTTATTGAATCAACGTTTTCCAAGTGGCAATTTTCCATCGTCAATGGTTAGCGGTTCTGGCGACGGATTGGTGCAATGGTGCCACGGAGCACCTGGTTTTGTACCCTTGTGTTCTCTTCAACGGCCAAGTCACACAAAATTAACTATGATAATAAGAAACCTTACACTTGCACGACTTTGTCTAGATTTCATTACTTCTTTCAGATAAACAAGCAGCTCCATCGAGACTTGGCTGGTTTTTAACAGAAGGTTTTTGGTGAGATTTCACTTCTTTTTTGTAGAAACGTGGGCAAATAAAGATTTATGTTATTAGATTTTCTTATATGACACAGTTTTTTTCTTTTCAGGAGTAGTTTTTTTTTATTATTACAAATCTTTCTTTTCTTTTTTTCCGGTTCTGATTCTTGTACAGTAGCAACAGTTTTTCGTATTGCTTTTACTTTTCTATTTAAAGTTCCTATTTCTTAAGCGTAAATTAAAATTTTAATAATTTCAAATGTTACGCTTCCGTTGAGTTCAACGTTTTAAAACACATTTCTGACTGCATTAAAATTCTATGACTTATAGGTAGCACACAAACAACACACACGAAACATAAGTAACAAGTATTTGAAATATTTTATTATTATTAAGTAAGCATTATCAGAGCAGATTGGACTTTTCCTAGAATTTGAAGTGCCAATTGAAGAAATTAATTTCAAATAATTCATTTGTAGGTATCAGTCTGACCGGGGGTTTGTCTTGTAAAATAACAAATATAAAGTAGCTAGAACAATGTGCGAAGTTATTTACATAAGTTTTTTGAAAACTGAATAAAAAATGGTGGAAAGTAAAAAGTTAAACATAGTAAAAGATAAGTCAATATCACTTCTCAAGTGTTTTCTTACACTAGCCATCAAATATAAAAGATACCAAAACCAGTATTATCTGAATTATAACTAAATCTTCGATTAATATCCTAGTTTTTATAGTTTTCCCTTTATGTGGCCATTAAACCTGAACTCTGTAGCAAATTTCAGCTCTCTGAGTTTATCGGAAGTACTAGTTCTATTCTGATGATCATGAGTGAGTGAGTGTCATAAATGCGAAACTTTGCTTTCGCTTAAATTCGGTACTAAATGACCTACAGACTTGAAATTTTGCATTTTAAATATATGATTATAGCTAACTGGATGACGAAAATTTCTGCGTTCTGGTCTTATCCATAGGTTCTCAAATAGGAGCCTGAAACTGCGGCGAAATGGTTCCAGTAAAGGATGGTACGGCAGAGTTTGCTTCGCGCTCGACTTGGCGGGGCAATGCCGTGCACCCCGATGCACTGCAACATTACTTTTTTTTGAGGTTTTTACGTTTGAACTATGTATACAGGTTAATAATCAAAGTTAAATTCATAGAACAAAAATTATTTCTGCGTAATTTATTAAAACAAGATGTTAACCTTATGTAACAAATACTTCTTAAGGAATTGCTACGCGAACATTTTACCTCTGGTGTTGCAAGTATTTCATTTTCATTCGTATTTTATGACATGATCTATATCACGTTATCTCACCCGAGACTGTAAGATGTATTAAATGTGTATGTATAAATGTAAATGTAAAATGTTGATATATAATACCGACTGCTACGCTAGAGGTTTCGGGTTCGAATCCCGGCGGGGGCGGGACTTTGTGTTATTTGCAAGACGCATTGTTTCGCTTACCGGTGTATAGTAGTATTCTTATCTATGTAGTTTATACCATATCGTTGCTTAGTTCCTGTGACACAAGTTCTTACGATACTTACTGCAGGGCTGAGTCAATGTGTGTGTCGTGATATGGTTATTATTATTATTATACATAAATTACAGACTCTGGGGTTTCTTGCCGGTATCATACCTAACTTAAAATGTACAGACAGAATTCATTTGAAAATTCTAAATACTTTTAGTTTACGGAATAAAGTATCTTTGAAATAGTTTTTTAATTTTTAGTGCCTTTTTTGTTTTGATGGCAATAACTTAGCTCTGAGTATTTTGCCAGTGTCAAGTAATATTTATTTATAAATTTTGATGAGGAATTATTAAATGAACAGATGAATTATGTAAGGATGGAAATTATAGATGGAATGATGAATCTGCTCAGTAACATGTACTGTAGGCTTTATTGAGTTACTTGGGAGTTCACAAAAAGTCAAAAGTTCAAAAAAAGCCAAATCGTCGTATTCCACTCTCTCCACACTAATACAGCACTTTTACACGTTAAATTCTGCTGAAATATAAAATAGGAAAATTTTTACTGACAGTTCTTGTACCTCCAATTAAGTCTGCTAAAGCCTTAAACAATGGTTTTTGCTAACTAAGGATATTTATTTAATGCATTTGATATGTCAGCGGATGGGCTGATGGTCGCCTGTTTTATTATAACCCCTAGGTTTTAAATAAAAGAAAGAAAATCAATTTGTATTGATCAATAAAGCAATATCTTCAAATCATTCTTTTTACTTTGCCGGGATTCGAACCCAAAGCTTACGGAACATCAGTTTCACAAACAAGTTGGTCAACTTTTATCATGTGATTGGCGACTGATCAACTGTGACAAGATTTCATAATAAAAACTACTTTCAACTTTATGACGTTTGAGATAAGGAAGATATTAAACGCTCTAGCCTCTTAATATTCGTGATCTTTAATTATTTAATACAAAAATCCTTTTGTGCTTCACTGTTCAGTTTAGACACTTTTCTTACTATTCATTTTATTGTTGTGGAGAAATTAATGTTTTTTTTTTCAATTTAAAACCAGCCAAGAATTTGACCCCAATCCCACCTTATGTTCAGCGGCGATGTCTAAGATGGAACACGATAACCCTGGAGAAGCCTTCACTATTATTTTTATTAATATACACTTCTTCACAAAAATCGGTTGACGACTCTTCTAATTTTAGAAGAAGCACTTCTACAAACGTTTTGCGCAACAAAAGAATACTTACTCGAAAATACATCTTGTCTACGCAGTTGCAAAAACAAAGTGGACGCACAATCACTCTTGGCATTTCCACTTTTCACCAGATGACATATATATATGTTTTGTTTTGGGGCACACCCGCAATTCTCTCCCACCACTCCAACTCCTGTTAACCAGGATCAATAGTGGCGTCCTTTGATCGAATAATGCAGCTGTGAATGAAGCACAGGTTGTGCCGGATAACCTACCGGCTGTCGCGGGACCGCAACGAATTTAATGAGAAGAAATAGGAGGAAAAGTAAGCAAGAAGGTAGGTATCACTCGATTGTCTTTCCAATTATTTTGATTTGAGTAGATACATCCCTAATGGAAACCAGATAAGTACCGTAGTTGACTGGCGCTTGCATCATCAGCAGCAAATCACGTTTCCTCTGTCCCTAGACCTGATCTATATTAGGTATTCTACAGGTAGATCTACGTGCGAGATCGCCTGCTTTGGTACCACCCTCCTTTCTATTTCTGCCGTGAAGCAGTTCGCTGTGTTTCGGATCGGAGGATTGGAGAGCCAGTGTAATTACCGGAAGGAGAGGTATAACATCTTTGCCTCTTCATGGGCATGTCTTTATTGGCGGTGCTCTAGCCGGCGGTTTCACTTTCCATCAGTGAACCGTCTGCTTGTTTCATAAAATTAATACATTATCCCTACCTATATCTATTTATCAAAGATCATTGTAGTTACCAAATATAAATTGAGAGACACATTTTTTGTACCGCATCGACCTAGACTATATCTACTGTATTTGAAAGAAAATTTAAAAGCTCTGTAAAAACTATAACAATATGCAGGCCGGCGTAATGGCAAAAACAAATTAATGCTACGAATTTTAGTTCAAATATTCGCAGGTCAAGGTGTTAAACTTGATTCACATAATAGCATAGCAATTACCTACGTATTCGTTTCTATCTTTTTTTAATTAAGATACCTTATAAGGCGACCATTTGGCTAGAATTTTCTCCCAAGAGTACGAGACGATTTGATTTAAGGTCTAAGGTAAGGATCTCTTAACTCAATTAACTCAAAGATAATAATTTTAGTGAATATATTTATTGTTCATATATAATTCTTCTATAAGTGTGTTGGTCACCTTACTCCTTCTTAACAGCTAGACCGATTTCCATTAAATTTTGTATCTGTTTCAATGGGTTCCTGGATAGTTTGAAAACACAATTGGAGCCGGTAGGTGGCGCTGCTTTATTCGGCTAATAACCAACCAACCTTTATAAATTCTAAGGCGGAACGAATATCGCCGATTTAGCTAGCTATAATTTCTTTGACGGGGTTGGGAATGGGGATTAATTTTTTCATAAGGAAAGATAGGTATAGGATAAATTATTAGAGCGTTTTAAGGAATGTTTCGACCCTCGCTATCAAAAGGAACTATGGCAAGCTTATCACTCGAAGAACCAAACAACTACTAAGCAAATCCATTTATCTACTTTGGCATCTTAACACTCCATACTACATAGCAAGTCTACTGCCTCGCTGAGGTAGCGGGTTCGATTCTCGCCGGCTACAAAGTTTAACTTGAGAATTCAACAAGTTTGTTGTTCACTGTCAGTGCATAAAAAATTTTTGGCGCTTAACCTTCAATTTAAACTGGGAAGATGAGGTTTTTTGATTAAAATTGATATCAATCTATAATTATGAACCGATACATTTCCCTTCTAATCGCAACAGATTGTGGTTTTGAGATAAAACGACAAAAGGCACCCTTGACCGATTTTTACTGACAATAACTATAACAATAACATTTCTGTTGTTTGATCTTAATCGATGAAAATAGTAGGTAGCTACCGACATTTAATTTTAAATGTACTTACGTAGGAGAATGTGGTAGCTCTGTTTGTGACGTGCCTTGGTTAACCGTCCGACCCATTTGTTTTAGCTTCCATGTTCCTCGTTGTGTCAGTGGCGACAGATTCGCAACTTCACACTGGGACTCAACATAAACATGCGATATGCGTGTGTCACACCTCTGCCATCCCCTCTCGAGGGGTTACGGCGTGAGTTATGTAGTAGGATGTTTAGTTAGTTTTCTCTTTACATGAACGATAGCAAACTGCGTGTTTATGTTTGATAGTGAAGAGATGATTTGTCTAGAAAATGCCTATTAAAGTACTAAGTCCACTCTCATTTAACAAACGATTGTAGATACACACTCTTTTCTGTTTCGCTAAATGCAAAACCCAGCTAGTCGTGAAAAAAAAAAACGGAAATTCTAAGCGAATGATTGATATTACGATAATTATCATTTGTAAGAACTTACATCAATATGTAATTGACTTATAATTATTGAATAACGTAATGTGGAATTCCGTTTATTTGTTACTTTTACTAACTATAGTTTATGTAAGTTGAGTGTGAAATTTAGGGTTTAGCGAGTTTTCTCGCTCAAATTAGTTATCATCATCAGCCAGCAGAAATCCACTGTTAAACATAGGCCTTTCCTAAATATTTCCGTACCCAGCTATAGTGTTCCGTATCTGTCCAGCCCACTTACACAAATGCTATTATTCCGCAAACGTTAACGCTAATATTAAAATGTATGAAAATGATATTACAACGACGTAACTCGAGCGCGAGGAAATGTCATTTCAATACATATTTATTTTCTGTTGGCGTTAACGTTTGCGGAATAATGGCATTTGTCTAAGGGGCGTTCTTATTCAGAAGGCGTTAACGACAATATAATTTAATAACGTATATCAACGACGTAACTCGAGCGTGAGGAAATGTCATTTCCATACATTTTTATTTTCTGTTAGTGTAAACGCTTGTGGAAAATGGTATTTGTCTAAAGACAGATCGAATCCCTCCAGCCTGCACAAGATCATCTCGTGGAGACTTATCAATAGATACCTACATCATCAGGATTGTGATCGCTCGCCACTATAGAATCTCTAAGGCCTATAATTTTTGATTTAACTTCATTGGCAAACAAGCTGACGGGACGGGAAAGTGACCTAATGAAAAGAGATGCCTTTATTGTCTTGGAAGGCCATGAGCTCCGCTAATGCGTGTCCTATGTGAGCAGAGATAAAAGATACCTTTCTCAACAATCCTTTACAAAATGCACCCTGACAGAAACTAAACATAACATAACAACAGGTTTACCTCCCATTTACAAAAAACACCAAAACCAAATCTGACTATCCTCATTAATAATCATGTAAACACTAAAAGCCGACTACTGAAAACCGCGCTCTAAAATGTATGAAACAAGAGAATATTCTCATCTGAAATTGTGAAGTTAACTATTCAATTACGCCGTGGTCATATGCCACGTACAGTATAAGGCAAACTTACTCACTTCTATTATTTTGTTGTGTTAAGTTTGGTTTGGTATGTGACCACGTTGTAATTAAGACCGTACTTATTAACATGTAACTTTTTTTTTCGGGCCACTCTATCCCACCACTGCAACTCCCGTTCACCAGGATCAACAGTGGCGTCCTTTACTCGAATAATAAACTAACAATGCACCTGTGCAATGACGCACAGGCTGTGCTCGGACACCCTACCGGCTGTGTTGGGACCCGCAACGAACTTAATCAGAAGAAATATTTGGTAGTATGAAAGCGGTTTCAGACTTCACTCCCAGCAAAGCGGAGACAGCAATTGAAATGGCCCAGAGGCCAAAAAAACTAAAGGGGAGACAGTCAGGAGACGCCTTACCGTCTAAACAACACGGTATGCCACTAACAAACAGGGGAATAATTAAATACTAACCTTAATCTAACACCAGTAATATTGGTGGCAAAACTTTTTAAAAGCACGGAAGCTTCACAAGATCTTGGTAGTAAATAGGACAACACGCTGATACTCGAATCGAATTGAACAAGATTGACCGTTCGTCATGCCAGAGACTACACTCCCACAAGATATGATGGGCAGTTTGTACAAATTCTTGAAGTTTGCCCTTAAAGTTACTATGCCCGGTTAGAAATTGGGCGACACAATGATCGGTAACTAGCATGTCACTGTAGGCATATTCATCATTCCATCTATCATTATTCATCTCTTCATCATTTAATTCCTCATCAAAACTTGAAAATAAACATTACTTGACAATGACAAAATACATAAAGTTATTGGCATGATGATAGCAACGCCATTAAAAGAAAAAAAAATCACGCCTTTATTAGGAACTTTAATCTAAAGTGAGGGAGTAAAACAGCCAAGTTAGAGTCGGAATCGCATACCGAGAGTTCCATACAAAGTCCGTTCCTAATGATATAAACTATTTTTCTTTGAAACCTACCTTCTTGTTGAGTGGGCAGTGTCATTGTCAAGGATACATTTTTTATTAACACCATGGCCAAACTGACGGTTCAACTGATGGAAAGTGATACCAATTTTTTTTGACGTCAAAAGAAGGTAAGATAAAACAGCTGTCACAAAAGGTTGCCTAAAATTGAGACAGTAAGAGGGTTCGGCGAGAACAATTAGATTTCATAATTAGTTCAAAACAGGCGGCATGTTTTACATAATGGTGGCATTACCAAATCAGCGATCGTTATCTAGGTGATCGTTTATGACAACTCGTGATATTCTTAGACAAAATAATAAAAATGCATTCAATTTGCAACCTGAAAAAACTGTTACGGATTCACATAGAGTTGCTATTGCTGCGTCACACTCAATACATTTTTTAATGACTTGTCGATAAAAATGTCATCATAAACATAAGATAAACTCACGCCGTAATCATTCGAGAAGTGTTGGCAGAGGTGTTACACACCGCATTTCGCATGTTTATGTTGAGTCCCAGTGTGACTGTGGCGAATCTGTCGCCACTATGTGGATACAATGAGGAACATAGTAGCTACAACTTACGGCCACCCGAGACTCGAACCGTCGTCCTATCGGGTGGTTCGGTGGGTTGACCAAGGCTCGTAACAAACTGAGCTACCACGTCCTCTCAATTAATAAAAATTAACATTTTATACTGTTTTGCATAAATATATATACATGAATCTGTCTTCTGGTTTAAGTTGTTTATATTAAAATAAAATAAAAAGTTTCGAATATCATTTGTGAAATTTTTAATTATAATGCGACATTGAAAAAAAATCCTTTTTGTGTCAGTGAAGTAAAGTGGTTTATGGTTTCGAATCGCAAAAAAAAAAATTCATCCAAATCCATTAAAATGCAATACTAAAAATAATTGGCAATGGTAGGTGAAGATTGTAGGTCGCAGTGTTCTTTAAGTGTCTAATTACACTAACAACTCTCTATAGATAATTTGGTCCAGCTTGCAAGCTCACGATCCATTTCCCTATAAATACAAGTATCGATCTATATTGACAGCATTACAATAACGATCGAGCGGCGAGCGGTTACCACTGATCGATCACAAAGTTCAATATTACATAGAATAAGGTTAATAATTTATCAAAAATAATTTCTTTTTAAATAAATATAAAAAGAAAGTTAAATATTTTATTTAAATAATAATTATTAGATTTTTTTTTCTAAATTTGATTGTTTTTTTTTTAAATTCAAGTGAAAGTGCTCTAAGTTTTGTGCTTTTGATTTTTCAGTTCGATTTTAAGATGAAGACACATAGGATGGTTTTATTATTAATCGGTGAGTTTATTTTTAATTCTTTTATTTACTCAAATACCAATTAAAATTTTACTATCTCTATACAAAAAATCCTTTACGTTTGTCTCTACGTATGTATATTATAAGATTTAGGTCATAATGGTTTGTTGATATAGGTGCCAGCAACACGCATATGACGTATCGTATGTTTCAAATGTATTTGCTAACCTTTTTCTTTGATCTGTGTTGTTATGTGAATTTATAATTAGCAAAATATGGATTTATATATTTACTGCAAAGGAGTGGAATTCTTTGCCTGACGATGTGTTCCCTGATCAATATAACCTGGGGCTCTTTAAGGCAAGAGTGAAAAGGCTTCTCCTGGGTAGACATGTTCCACCTTAGACTCAATCGCCGGTTAACATCAGGCGGGAATGGAATGAAATGCTTGCCTACGTTTAAATTAAAAAAAATATCGTCGGCAAGTAACGGAAACAATTATTATTTTTAAATAAATAAAAACGCTGCACTTGACTGATTTATTTTATTTAGATACAAAAATGCTTTTATTTTCAAGGTTATTTAATTGTATTTCATTCAAAAGCAAATATATTATTTGATATTAAAATAACAATAAACCTACGAATATAAATTATAAATCTATAGGCACATGTTTTTTTCAACTACCAATACAAACATTAATTTAAAATATCTCTTTTTTTTTCTTTCAATAACAATTTCAAACTAAATAAAATGGAAACTTCTTTTCTATTTTATTAGAATAAATAATTTATTATTGATCTAATTCGTCTCAAAATAATTTCTGTTAATTTAGTTTACTACTTCGCACTTTATTATTTATTTATAAAAAATATTGTTTATAATTATACAATTCTCCAAAATATTGATTGTGTATTATGTATTTATAGGTATATAAACCATTTTAAGATTTTGTACCAAACTTTCTGAACGTATTTTAAATTAAATAAACAAATAAATACCGCGTACGAGCAAACTTTAAATAAAAACAAAACCAAATGAAGTGGCCAGCTTACCAGACCATAAACAGCTTACATAAGCCGAACAATTAAATAAAAAAACATAGGATATGGAAGTAAATAACACACGAGAATTCAACTCAGCCAACTGTTAAATAAAAACGATCACATAACCAAATAGCATTTTACTATTTTGCGTGTTTCACTAGCATATATGGTAGTATATATATACCTAATGAATAACATACTGTTCCGCGTGGAAATATAAACGGATGTACATAGGTATCCTTTATGTATTGGATTTGATATCTTAGTTCAATAAGAGCTATGTTCGCGTGTTATTGTGGTTTGTTGTTTGACGATCGTTTAATTAATGTGTTGGACGCGAAGTGTTAATTAGTTATTAGTTGTCAGCTGTCTAGGCATGTGCATGTATTTTGGAATACCGATAAAAATTGAGTTAATGACGCGTTAAATATTTGAGTTTTATAAAGTTGAGGTAAAAACATAATGTCGTGAATAAAGTGTGACGGAAATTAATAAAAAAACTCAAACTCTAATATTGTTACGCCCCCTCTTTTGATCTGGTAGATTTATTGTGCTTTTATATATTCGAAATGAGAATGATATTGAAAAAAGCAACTACGGAGGTTTCTTGCCAGATTCTTCCCCATAGACAGGCATTCCGAACCGGTGCTAGTTTAAAAATAATTTTGACGGCTAAAAAGTACTTATTTTAAGTCCATTTGAATAAAAAATTATTTGATTTTGATTTCGATACCAATGGGAGGCATATTTTAAATTCATGATTGTTTGAAACCCTAAGAAGATACAATATTTCTCACTAAAAATATCTAAAATTTTCTTGGGTATTAATTACAAATTCCACTTGCAGGTTCGTTAGCGATAACGTCAGCAGCGCCATCTGACGGTACGCAGCACCAAACAGAATACGACTACGAGTTCGACGCATCATCACAGCAAGCCCAAGAACCACAAGAGTCCGCCAGCCATTACGATGCCTACATCCAAGACGTACAAGCAGCCGCCTCTGGCAACGCTAAAAAAGGTTTCAGTCAGGGCAGCGGTTTGAGAACCATAGCTGTCGGTTCTGCAAATCAAGCGAAGACAGCGCTTGGTAACCAAAATGCAGCGGCGCATCAAGCAGCTTATGTAGCGAAGAATACTCTTGCCCAGTCAGCGGCTCAAGCTAGTGCTACAGCGCAGGCAGCGCTGGCCGGAAAGCAGGTTATACTGTCGGGGTTGGAGCAGCAGGTCAGGGATGCGAAGGTGGCTCTCCAAGGTGAGGAGATGCAACTGCAGCAGGCAAAGAGATCAGCGCAGGCGGCAGCACAATCCGCGCAACAGGCTATGCACCAGGTGAGTTTTCTAAAACCATAGTTTTCCATTTGTTCCACCGACGAAAAAACAAATTCAACTCGTATTTATTTGGTTTTTTTACATCTTTAAACTTTTTTTTATTATGGATCATAGTTGTCAATTCGTCTTTGTTTTTGGCTTATAACTGTATTTAGTAGGACCATAGCCAACATTCAATCATTCAGCTCATTTTGAATTTGAGCTTTTCGAAATCAATATTCGAGGCTCCCAGCCTTTAATGAAGAAAGACATGTCTTGACTTGTTTCATTGTTAACTCTTTTTATAAAAGTACAAACAACCTATTCTTTACAACACTCGCAATTAAAGCAATATAATAACGACATCAATGAGATAAAAAATATCCAATTTGCATATTGCATTCTGGCAGAATAAGAAGCTGAAATAAGTTATTGAAATTCGTACAAGGTCGGCCAAAGACTTTATTGCTCAGTGGACCATAAACAAATTCACTAAAGAACGGTATTCTTACTCGATAATATGAAAAAAACCATTTTAAACTCTTTTCAATCAAAATAATGTTAAAACAGACAAATTAGCAAACAATAAATCAATTAGGTGAGTCAGATTCAATTAAATCGACATGATGTTAAAGACAAATTAGCAATCGATAAGGTAGGTCAGATATAGGCTGTCAAAACTTTAAAAAAGTGAAAAGAACTTCAATTGTTATGCTCTCAATTTCGCGATTGGTGTTGAAAATTGAGGAGATTAGAATTATCAAAAGTAAATAAAGTCTTGTTCTAAAAAGTTTTGTCAAAACTGTAATTTATTCCCAAAGATACTGCTTACAATGCACACTCATGCAATGATCAGACACGCAGTGTAAGATATATTTTCAAGATTCAACTAAATATTTGAACAATTTGTGTTATTTGCAAGACGCATTGTTTCGCTTACCGGTCTTGGATGTAGTATTCTTATCTGTGTAGTTTATACCATATCGTTGCTTAGTGCCTGCGATACAAGATGGCGAGGCTGGGTCAATGTGTGTGTCGTGATTTGGTTATTATTATACTAAAAACGTAAGCGTGCTCGAATATCAACGAGGTTATGAGTAAAGTTTATTACCAGAATATCTGGTTTCGATTCAAAACGCTCTGGCAACACTGCACCACCGTGATGAAATTTAATTTGCTGCTTGGTTTGACAGATTAATCGATTATATCTGCTAGTTACAAATCACAGGCGGCCGATTACACTCATAGATTGCGTTGCTGAACTATATTTAACTTTTTGTTTTTGCTTATTTTTGTAAAAAAGGTTAGAAATTCATTAACTACAATTTTGGTTAAGTAGAATGCGCGAAAATGCCGCAGCTCTGGCGTAAAAGGAACCTATCGCCAAATTTGTTATTTATTGTGTGTGTGTGTGTTCCCACGGAGACCACATTTATATAGAAACACATCAATATATAAATTTATAAATACACACATATGTATATATATAATATAATATTTAGAAAAAGGTAAAAAAAATATTGCATTGGTAAGGCACTTATGGTTGCCAAAACGTTTGGAAGTTTTTTTAAATAAAAATATGAAAATAAACATGCTGAAGTTGGGGTATTTTGTATGAAATTTGCTGATTCTCCTTCATATTCATTAAAGTTTAACCTCATTTTCATATACCTCGGTGGCGCAGTGGTGTAAACAGCCGACTGCGACTAGAGGTTCCGGGCTCGAATTCCGGCGGGGGCGGAACTTTGTGCTATTTGCAATACGCATTGTTCCGCATACCGGTCTTGGCTGTTGTATTATTATCTATGTAGTTTATACCATATCGTTGCTTAGTGCCTGCGATACAAGATAAATAATAATTATAAATTTTATCGAAATACTAGCTGACCCGGCAAACGTTGTTTTGCCATATAAATTACCCTTATCACTAAGGGGTATGAAATATAGATGTTGGCCGAATCTCAGACCTACTCAATATGCTCACAAAATTGCATGAGAATCGATCTAGCCCTTTCGGAGGAGTACGGGAACGAACACAAGGATTTTTATATATAAGATATAGGCCAAGAATATAAAAAATATTGCATTGTTAATTAATGGACATTATTTTTGAGGAGACATAGGGACTGGTAACGCAGTAGTAATTTTAGTTTACAAATGAAAATCTTTGGGGAATAAATACCCGGAAGAACGGCGCTATTCATGACAAAACTGAGGCCCAAAATTTAGAACGTTAGTCTCAACCGTGCCTCAATTTTGTTACCATTAGAAGTTACTCTAAAAATATTCTAGTTTAGCCACTAACAAGTCGGACGATTCATTTACTTGCATACAATTATTAACTTAATTCTCATGGTAGGCGGCCCATTAAATATTTTATATAACAACGTTATTTACTTAGCTTAGCATATGTTATTATTTCGTTATGCACATACATACACCAGTAATCAATACTTCCGACGATAGTGACTACTTAATGAATGAACCAGAAGTTAACCTTACACTTGTGGTTTAGGTAATACATAATATACTTGTAAATATTTACCTCATTAAGAAAGTGTTAAACCGCATAAAGTAACAGTATCTCATTTCAATATTCAATGTATATGTCTATATTTGGTGTTCCGTGTCCAAAAAGTGCACAAGGGACCTATTGTTAAGCTTAGACTGTCTGTCCGTCCGTACGTGTCCTCATTAACCACAATCGTTACTCTGTTCTCCTAGTTGTCATACATTTTTAAGATTTTTTTGCTTGCTCTTGTGACTACTGAATAAACTGTTTAATAAATAAATAAATAACCACATCACGACACACACATTGACTTAGCCCTGCACTAAGTATCGTAAGAACTTGTATCGCAGGTGCTAAGCAAGGATATAATATATACAAAATAAATAAGAATACAACATCCAAAACCGGTAAGCGAAACAATGCGTCTTGCAAATAACACAAAGTCTCGCCCCCGCCGGAATTCGAACCCGGAACCTGTAGCGTAGCAGTCGGCTGTTTACACCACTGCGCCACCGAGGTCGTCAATCCTCAGAAGTCTTCGAGCTTGACTGACGTATGACCGTTTTTTTCTCCAGGTCAACGTGATCCAAGCAGCCCTGAACGCTGCTCAGGCTACGTCAGAGAACGCCAACGAAGCTGCATCCCAGGCGGCAGGTGAGCTCGGTGCACAGACCGCCATGGTGGGCGCGGCCAGGCAGCGACTGAACGCACTTCAAGAACAGCTTAAAGGTGTCAGGTTGGACTTCGACGCTACGCAGGCTGCGGCGAGGAAGGCTCAGGTAAGGACTCGAAGTTATGCTTAGTGAAAAATATATAGTCATAATACATAAACAGGAAGCAGATGCTGTGCTCAAACCTAATAGACTGAACATGGAGGACATGACGGCTGATGCCAGAAAGGCATTAAAAGCATCAACACCTTTGCTGAATACAAGAGAATAGTCAGAATGATTTTGGAGCAATAATTCACTGCAAACAAATCAAGGTAGGTTAAGCTAGCCAGGCTGCGTAGCGAAGAGCGATTATGGCTTTAGAACCAGAAATTGCTCTTTCTGGGCTGCAAGTAGTCAGAAGCTGTGCAGTGCAAGATTCGTTTGAAGTCACGTTGGATATCGACTCCTGTGAGGAAGGCTCAGGTGAGGAGCTTAACTGATGTGACAACATTGTCTACTCTTAGATTGAACAAAGCTTCTATTAGTCAGGATGGAGTGCAAGAAGCAAGCGTGGGTAGCGAGTAAACCCAGGTAAGGGTCAAATGTTGTACTGAAGCCAATAGAAGACAATAGTCAAATTGGATTTAGAAGCAATGGTTAGATGTAAGATAAGTTCTTCTCAATGCTATAATTGCATTTAATTTCCCATAAGTAAAATATGAATGTTTGTACAGGAGCTGGCTTCAACGATATTCATTATTGAACACATCAGGATACGGTTGCTGTATTAAACCAGAACCTTAAGATCAAAAAGTGCCAAATAAGATCAAATAAAAACTATTAAAAATAGAGAACTCTTTTATTACATAACATATAATTGAAGATTTGAATGATCCCTGACCTGTTTCAGTTGAAGGTTAATAATTTTTACCTACAAAAATAATAGATATCAAAAAATGTGTTAATAATTTTGATATAATTTGATCGAACTTTTATTGACAACCAAAAACCCTAGGAAAAATCACATTTAAAACTGTTACTTGGCAAAATCGTTTAGAATATGTATTATTCAACGTATTCCAGTTTTGTCATGAATTCTTATATTTTTCCAGGCGGCAGCGCAACAAGCTCAAGCGAATGCAGCACAGGCTGCAGCGAAGGCAGCTGCAGCAGGCCTCTCATCTGGAGGGAAACATGACGCCTCAAATGAAGGTACGGACTTGGAAGATCTCCTTCAACCCCTCAGCTTCAATAACGAACCTAGCTTTAGTGTATCTAGCTACAGTACCCCAAGCTACCCCTCCATTGAATACAGCCCCGTAGAATACTCAATACCATTAGAGTACAGTGCTTCTACTAACGAATTCAAAGCCACCCCAACAGAGTATAAACCCCCAAAAGTTGAGTCAAACGTTGAAACAGTAGAGTTCAAGCTACCTGAAATAGAGTTTAAGCCAGTACCAATAGAATTCAAACCTCTACCTGCCGTCCCTAAAGCCAAAGAAGTTAAAAAGCCAGCCCAAACGAAAGCCAAAACTGAAGTTAAATCTGGAACCAAACCTAAAGCACCTAAAAACAACGCAATAAAAATAAAAGCAGACAATAAAGTTAAACACGTTGTCGCTACAACTAAAAAACCTGAACCGGCGAAAATTCCAAAATCGAAAGCAATCAAGATAGATAAAAGCAAACTGAAGGATAACGTTATTAATGTTGAGTACTCTGCTGGTCCGTTCAATGTACCTGTACCAGTTTCCTATACAGCTGTTCCTGTAGCTTATACAAATGCGCCTGTTAATTTTGAAGCGCTCCCATTGGCCTACCCGACCCCAGTATCATACAAACCGCTAGATTTTCGAGCGTCCCCAAACTTTAAAATGTCCCCAGCTGTACAGAAAGCTGCCCCAGTCAAATACTCTACTACAACTTTTCACCAGCCGACCTTGGTTCATAAACCTCACCTCGTTCACAAAGCTCCAAGCGTGCAAAAGGCACCGAGCGTGCACAAAATGACTCCAGCCGTGCAAAAACCAAGCCCAGTCGTGCACAAAGTTTCACATAAAGTTGCCTCCCCTGTTAGTTTTTCGACTACGACATTACACAGACCATTCTCGAGTACTACTTTGCACAAGCCATTTGATATAGTCAGTAAGCCAGTAGCAGTGCCTAAACATACAGAAACTAGTTTCGGTATTCCGCCAATCGAAATACCTTCGTTCGATGACAGGATACCGGATTATTACGTTCTAGAATCAGTTTTTAATCAACATCGAAGAAAAGCTTAGATATTTTTTTAAAGTCAACCAAAGCCCTTGGATAATGTCTGAATGTATTGTTTACGAAAATTTCGAGTCGAGTGATTATTTATCGGTAGTCTGTCCGTAACTTTGAGGTTATGGTATTGATTCTGCCATTGGTGATTTGGCTGTCCCTGTTTGGTGTTTACCATTACCTTTATAAAAATCGATCACGATTCTATAGATCAGATCGTTAAGTTTATTATTGATGATTAAAAGACGGTGGCATTTTTTCTGTTGATGGTTTCATAGGGGTAAAAAAAAATTGAAGTAAATTTTTTATCAAGTTTAATAAATAGCTACATTTTTTTGGCAATTTAATTTCCTGACTAGGTATTACATAAAGCAACTGATTGACTTATCTATCTAAAAATAATGTAGAAATTAGGTCCGTATACTTCATATTTTTAAAAGTGAAGACTGATTAGTAAAGAAATATGTTAATTGTCTTTATAACTATAAGACGCAATATCCATTCCAGTTACCTCTTGCCTTTCCGCTTTATAATTTAGTTGACTAACAGCTTTTTTGTATAAATGTAACTTTAGTTAGATTTAGTTTACAAAAATGCTAGAAATAAGTACAATTACTAACAAATATGTTTGAGTATGATGTCTTGATTTATTTTTATATTAAAATAAATGAAATCATTGTTGTGTTTATTTTATGTCTTTCTTGAGACATTCTTTATTTATCTTTCTTCTTTGACATCTAACTTGATTTTTTTTTGTTCTGTTTCCGAACCTACTAAAACCCATTACCAAGTAAGTTAAAATTTGTCGAAACTGTAGAAGTAGTAAACGTAATTACTAACAATGCTTAAAATTACAGTAAGAAACTAACAGAAGCAGATAACAAGGTAAATTAACTTATTGTAATTCGGCTCGAAGGACCATAGCTTATTGCATGTTTCAAAGCACAAATGGGTTCGGACCACGCTTTTAAGCTTAATGATGAAATCACAACCCTTCCTTTCGGCTCTGCCGGCCGTAATAGGGTAATCAAAATACTGGATCTAGAAGATTCTTTAAATTTACAGAGTGGTCCGGCCCAGCTCAACAAAAGGCACAACAGAATGTAGAAACACGTAAATCGGTAGCGTACGAAGTGTACAATCCGCAACAGTACCACGCCGAATCCACAAATATCCAGAATATCCAAAAGTCGGCCGTCGAACCGAAACCGGATAGGGAGCCGAAACAAGACGGATATTATTATAGTTGGTGGTAGTAAACTAATCAGTAGAAATTACGTAGATGTAAAATGTAAGTACCCTTTGATTATTAACCTGGTATTACACAGCTACACAGCTAGCGAATTTAGAGAATTTAAAACGGTAGCAAAGTAATGTGTGTCAGCAGAATTTTTAATTTAATTTATGTTCTCACACGTATAAATTCAATGTTTCAGTTCGCCCCATTCTATTTTTGAATCTTAGATAATTTTTAAACTACATAGTATCAATAGGGTCGTGTCAATATGCGGCGGTATCACTTTAAATCTTTGGAACCGTCCGCTTGTTTGCCAATGATGTTGTAAAAAAAACTTAAGCAACAGGTATTGGAGACACAAAAGTTTGCCTATCTAACACCAAACTACTTGCTTCCTTACAAAAACAAATAGCTTGCCTGTTTGATTGTGAAACATGTGCAACTTTTAACTTTTCACTTCAACTGATCAAGTGACGCGTGTTACATCTTTTCTATTAACTTACAAATTTTTATCTTTTATGTCTTATTATTTTGTATAAAACTTAAACTATGTACCTCCATTTTTGCACCTACATTTTGTACCTACATTTTCGTACCTTCATTTCTGTACCTTCATTTTCGTACCTTCATTATTGTACCTACATTTTTCAGAAGCGGCAGAAGGAGAAGAAGAGGAGGATTGCGAAGAGTGATGTAGAGGGAACAAGAGATGCGTCATGCCATTGTATAGAACAATTCGTTAAGTTTAACTTTATACTTTTTTACTGGTTTAATAAAAAAAATTAAAGTATCTTTTGTTTAATTGATTTTACTCAGTTCTCCTTTAGGGTTATTTGGGGGTAGAAGGGTATTTAAAGATTTGGCGCCCCAAGCTATTAAGTTGTGCCGCCCCATTTATTGGCATATAAAGACATTTAAAGTATTTTATTTAAGAAAAAACTTGATTGATACCAGCCTCCTGGGTCATGGCCCCCTTGGACCAAAGATAAATACACCCCTGGTCACGGTTAAGGCCATCTTAGGCCTAGCTGAGGCCCTTGGATACCAGCGTAAATACCTTTTTTTAAGTCTTCACTCAAAAGTGTAGAGGATTTTCCGTTGCCGTTTTTATAAACTGGAGATCTTTTTTTGTAGCGCTCTTTTAGAGGCCCTCCCGAATGTTGGAGGCCCTGGATATGTATTGATGTCAATACCCAGTGGACCTTTGGCAAAGACAAAATAGGTCACGGGCAGAGTGCGCGTGACTCATTTAGAGTTTCAAGCATCTATGTTTGATTGCTAGGTTTATAGAGAAGCCGTAAGGAGTTTGTGATGCTCATACATACATAGAATTTAAGAAAAAGTCAGAACAGTAGTTACCTAACGTGGTAACGGATGTACGGTGTCGCCAACACATGGGGTCATGGACATTAATAACTAATGAGCTATGTTCATTCCTTAATCTTGTTTCTTAAAGTTTTTCTTAGTTGATTGTGTGAACCTGTACTTCGGTTCCTTGCTTTGGTTGCCCTTAGTAGGGTTTTAAATTGGTACAACACTTTGAGGACGTACAGACAGTTCTATATATTAAGTAGATATACTTATGATAATTACAGTCATAGATACCAAAAAAGTAAGTGCAAGTAAAGTGCTGATAGGTTATTTTATTTATGACATTTTATTTAGCTCAATTATGAAGTTCATCACTTATTCTTGAAGTTTTAAATGATAACTATGTTTTATTGCTACGAACAAAACGTTTTCTGTCAGTAAACTGTCAAACTTTGCTTGTCAATGTCAAATCGTCCTTTCAAAACACGCAATCGTAGCGTTCACATGTGATTTTCGGTAAATAAATAAAATAATGTCTGTTGTTAAGAAAAAGAAGCATGTGTCCAAGAAAAACAAGAAAGCGTGGAGGAAACATTGTGACATCCGTGATGTAGAGGAGTTCCTAGAAGACCAGAGACTAGAAGAAAGATTGGGGTGAGGTTATGTTGACACATAATTTTTAAAGTTTTATTATTAATTTAATTCTATAGAGAAAATAAGTAAAATAAAGCTTGTCTAATATGTTTTATTTATTACGAAAAAAAAATATCTACGTGAAATCTTATTTTATGATCGGAACTTTTCCTATCAGTGTACTCATGAAAAAACTGTTTTTAAATCCCCAGAAAATTTGATACGAAACCTGACGATGAGCTGTTCGTAGTGGACACGTATGGTGACGAAGCCAAGGTTCAGGATACTAATGAGAAGCCTATATCAGCCAAGTTACGGAAACGAGCTAAGTTAAGCGCAACTCCCAAATGCTTTGATATATTGTTGCCGAGCTCTAAAGTAAGTAGTCTTGTATTGAATTCTACTAGGCGTTAGGGTCTCTGTCATGATTATACTTGACCACTTTAAATGTTATTTTAAATGAATATTGTTTATTAAGTCTCCAACATGTTGCATACCTTTTAATACACTCTGACCTTGAATTGTAATAGTTAAAAAGATGAAGAAATTTTTGACAAGTGCGAGTATTCAGCTCTCTGGTCATGATTATTTAAAATGATTGACATCAAATAACATAAGAAATCTATCAATTTTAACTATTTCATAAATTTAATTATAGGAACCGCATAATATAGTATCAATTTTGTACTGATATGGTTTTATGGTGTTCTCTCTTCATTATCCAACAATTTTATTACTTATTCAAACAGAACAAACGAATCACAAAATAATACATTTAACTAATATTATGTTTCAGGTTGAAGATCCAAATAAGAAACGTAACCACGTAAACCCAGTTGGAGCCAAACCTACGTCTCTGAGCAAAGTGACAGAACAGAGACGTCACCAGAAGGGAGTTTATCAGAAGAAAATAGAACTGGCAAGAAAGGATCGGAAAATAGCCTTAGAAAAGAAAAGAAAGTCCAATCGAATTCGTCAAACCTTTGACAAAGACCTGTGGGGGCAAGAATGTAAGTGTTTAATTCAGTGTTTTGCGAGGGCAGGTATTAGAAATTTTTACATATTTTGAATGGTTCTTTGATTCTCTGCAGTATTCTCTGTAAGGTATTAAAAAAGGAAAAAATAAGGAATAAGAATTATAGAGTAAACAATATATTGAATGTTATTTAGATAGTCAATACATTTGATCATTTCATTAAAAGGAACAGGAAAAATAAAGGCGAATGTTTCACCATCCAAATCACGTAATATGCTTGATTGATTTGAAATGGTTTATGTACTATCTCATTTATATTAAATATTATCCAATCTTAACAGTGCTAGAAGCTAAAGGTGTCCCAGAGACATTGCAAGATGACTTCATATCCACGGAGGCTCAGCTCCACAACGTCCTGACAGACCGCAGGCTCAGACGGAAACCTCCGCTAGCCTCCACCGTGGTGACACGTGCAGCCATAGACGTACCTCACCCTGGAGTCAGTTACAACCCAAGCTTCCAGGTACGATATTGATGAAGCAATTGTTGGCAGGCAGATATTTTATTTGTAGTTTATTATGATGTGGATAAGCTAGTAGTCTTAATAATTATTATGTTGTAGTTAATTTTATGTTAGAATGGGTAGAGAAGCTTTATTTAAATCTATAAAAGTGGACTAGCTTTCGCCAGCGACTTCGTCCGCGTTGAAGTCGGAAATGATACTAATAGTGTTTTTAATTATTTTTAATTGACATTTTTCGTTATATTTTGGACAAATCACATAATATTTTTTATAAATATGGCCTGTGTGTTATTTTCATGTGAAAGCTATATAGTTGTAAAGTTTCACTTAAATCTATTCATTAGTTTTCGCGTAAAAGAGTAACAAAGCGCCATACATCCATACATTCTTACAAACTTTCGCGTTTATGATATTAGTTATTAAGGATTATTTGTGCGTTTTGTCGGCTCGGGTGCATTCTCCAGCGACGACAGCCACTCTTCACTGTAGTATGTAATTTCTTTTAAGAACTTGACTTGCCCCGAGTACATTACAGCCAGAGAAGAGAAAGAAAGAGAGGGTGGTTTTCCAGCTGACAAACTACAGCTGCGGCTGTCAGCTGGTTGGTGTGTTTAACAATGATAATTTAACCTTTTAATGTTGTCAACAGGAGCACCAAGCGTTGCTGCAGCAGGTGGTAGCTCACGAGCAGCTACAGATGAAGAAGGAGGCTCACGTGCATAGAGTCACCACGCACATGTTCAGCCGGGTCACACAGAAGGAGAAAGAGGTACCTAGTTTTTTATGTCACGGGTAAACCAAAAGACGGTTAACCTGATGGTAATTGAAACCGCCGCCTAATGACACGTCGATGCACTGATGTCTGGAACGCCAAGAGCATCACCAATGCTTTTTTTACAAACGCTTTTGGGGGCCTTGACCTGACTATCGTTGGGTTTTAACAGAGTAAGGGCTGCAAGTCTGAGGAACTCGGCCGCTTTTGGGAGGGGCTCGAGTCCCCTAGCCCCCTCTGGATCCGCAAGTGGTCATTGACCTAATCCGTTTTTTGACAGAACTCAGTTGGGTTCTCTTTGTTTACAAAAAAACTGAGGCTTACAGACTACAGTATTGTTTAATATGCCGAGCACATCTAAACACATCTTTCTGCTAATCCTAAAGAGCCGCTGGCGCGAAGAGATGAGCTCCGGACTTCCAACGCCCCACAACCCTGCTGAAGAGGAACAATCTGACACGGAGTACAAAGCTGTCAATCCACCGGTCAAGAACAAGAAGAAGGACCACAAAGCCAGGAGGAAACAGAAGGAGAGGCTGGAGGAGTTAGAGAGGAAGAGACGGGAGAAGATCGATAAGAAAAAGATCACAGATCTATATAAGTGAGTTTTAAGGATATGTTTAAGATAAAAAAGACCAGACTAAAAAGGCAATATTGTTTTTTAATCTAGGCATAATTGTCTATAATATGTCAATGAATTGAAGAAAAAACTTCAGTTTTTAAATCGTCCGCGAATTTTTTTAAATAAGATTCTTTAAAAGACACACTTAATAAACATTTATTGAAATCAGAAAAAGCCTTAAAAACTATTTACACTATGAAACCGCTATTCCAAAAATATACCATATCATGTTACGGTTATTGTATTGAAAGGAAATTAAATTAATTTTTCAAAAGTGTGAAAGAACTAAACATTCTGCTTTTCAATTCCAGACTCCGTAAGATAAAGTCTTCGATAATAAGTAAGGAAGGCAAGCAGAAGGAGGAACGAGCGCGTCGAGCCAATAAGCGCAGCGAGCTGGCTCGCGATGCTCTCCCGGCTCTCAACAAGAACAAAGCGCCTGTGAAGGAACCGGACTTTGTACCGCCGGAGATACTGAGCGGGGATCTCAGGCATATTACGCCAACTAGTAAGAATTATTTTTATTCAATAAACATAACATAAACTCTGTAATTTAAATTAATTTATTATTACAAAACCAATGGCACAATAGGCCAATAACAGGTTTACAATTTATAGGTAACAATTTTGTAGAGCAAACGGGTGAATGACGGATTAATTCTACTATTAATGGCAGTTAAGTGTAAGTGTGTGTGGATGTGGGTGTGTGAGAAAGTGTATGTGTGTGCGTGTCAATATTTCGTGTAATTAAACCATCGAGAGTTGTAAGCAGAGGTGTTACACATCGCATTCCGCGTGTTTATGTTCAGTCCCAGTGTGACAGGTTGCGAATCTGTCGCCACTATCCGGGCGCAATGAGGAACATTGTAGCTCTGCAAATTACGGAAATCCGAGACTCGAACCCTCGACCTGTCGGGTCGGTTGGTTAAACAAAGGTTGTAACAAACTGAGCTACCATATCCTCCAATCCCCGAGATGTCGGTTCCAATTTGTATGCTTATGTATGTTCTTGTATTATATTAATGATTTAATAAATTAAAGTAGTCTGTGTGACTTATATTGGTCATGGTTTAAGACTTGAACAGAGATGTTGCATCCTGACAAAGGAAAAATTAATTCCACATAGATAGGGTCACTGAAAAATGTAGATTATTCGTTATTTGCTTTTTAAAAATCTCATTATTCCCTTGACAAATTGTAGTGTTAATTTATTTGTACTAAATAACTATGGATATAATAAATTTAATAGTTCTAAATAGATAGAAAACAGACATTTAACAGGCAATAGATCTACATGCGAGGTCGTCTGTGTTGATACCACCCTCCTCTCTATTTACAACGTGAAGCAGTTCGCTGTGTTTCGGTTCGAAAATTCATATTCAAATTCATAATGTTTTTTATTTAAATAGACTTAAAATAAGTGCTTTCAAATCGTCATTTTTTTACCTACCACCGGTTCGGAATGCCATCTACGTAGAAGAAGCCGGCAAGAAACCTCCGTAGTTGCTTTTTTCAAAAATTTACAATAGTTTTTTATTACAATTTGGAACATTTAAGTTTAAATAAGATTGGATAGACAGTGTAATTAACGCCACGAGAGGTATAACTTCTTAACCTATACATGGGCGTCCGAAGGCCTCTGCGTTCGAATACATTAGGGCATTGTCGTGTGAAAAGGCGGTATCACTTTCCATCAGGTGACTTCCGTCTGCTTTTTTACCCGTGATGTTATTAAAAGTCCCTGAACAAACACACAATATGACTTATATGAATATGGCTTTGTTGGCTTAAACAGGGAAGATGACAATTTGTGTGAATGATCCCACATTTAATTAATTATTGTTATTTTTCCTCAGCCAACCTTCTCCGCGATCGCTATGAGTCCTTGCAAAGGAGAGGCGCTCTGGCCCCAACTAAGCTGATGATGAAGAAGAAACGCAAACTGAAGCAATACTTCAAGCCAGGGCATAAGGTCACGGAGAAAGATATAGAGAAATATGTTAACCAAGGAAAGTCCAAAACGGCCAAGAAAAAGTGATCAACTAAGCAAATAAAATATAATGTCTATGTATGGTTTTTTTTAATTTATACATGTTAAAATCCTTCTCCTTATCTTCAATTAAATATTTATATTTTGTTGGTTTGCAGATGTAAACTATAACGCTGACGTAACTTTAGTTAGATTGGCAACAATACTTACAAAGCATACAGTCACCGTACTAGCATGTTACTATGGGCAGATTCATTATTCCATCTATCATTATTCATCATTTAATACCTTATCAAAACTTAATAATAAATATTACTTGACACTAGCAAAATACTTAGTTATTGCCGAGATGATGGCAACGTCATCTAAAAAAAAAAAACGCATTTCCCGCCGTGTGTGTGATATCTTTTGATTTATAACAGAGCGCACTTCTGTAAACTCCTGTTTGGAAGGCAGAAGTGAAAACTTTATAGGTGATTGGGGTACGGTATTCATTTGAATAACGAACACCAAATATTTTATAAAAATTTATTGTAAAAGATTCTTAACGTATTTTTACAACTATATATTTATTTATGGATACTTACAATAAATTTTACAATACAAGTTGGCAGTTTAACAATACGTTACAAAACTAAGTAAAAAATACGTAGGTAACTCAGTATTTAGATTAAAGGCTACGGTTCCAAAAATAATCAGGAAATTACTTAGTAACTAATATAATTTGTCTATAAAAGTCTTCGCTTAGTGCAATAACAAAACGGAATAAGTTAAGGTAAACGAGGTTAGGAAAAGTAAATTCAAACCGCGAATTTAAGATGCTCGTACGTTTTTTTTTAAGAGAGCGAACACCGACAGTATCTACAAAGTCAGATTCGATTTCATTCACGATGAAGAGTTCACGTAATACTGTCAAACATAACAAATTTCGAATAAAAAATTCTATTTACATAGAAAACCTTAACTAAAGCCTCATTTATATTTTATAATCTTAACTGTGAATGAAACCGAATGTTTTGACTTACCATAGCTGATGAATTGAGCTTTTTTAACGTGTCGCCATCTTGCTGGTTAGGTTATACTAAAATGGCGTCCCGTGAAAATGACGCGAATTCTTCAGCTGTAGTAAGCCTTTGTGGCCAGGTTTAATTGAGAATATCTGACCAATTTTTTGAACTAAGTATTTTAAGTATTCTCAATTTTTTGGCCATGTTTATTAGCCCCATCTGGCGGCGATTGTGTAAAGAGACCGTAATAGTTCTAACGCTCGAGTGTCGGAAGCCGCCTTTACTTCTGGACTTTGAGCTGCTACTCTTGCTTCTGCGATGGGCGCATCAATAATGGGATTTACTTTAACTTCAACTGGAGTTTTTGCGAGGAATTTCTTTGTCCCTCGTCTATGGGGGGCAAGCGTCGGCCTTACACTTGTTGTTGTTGGCGTTTCAGTTGTCGTCGTAGGAGCATTTGTCTGAGGATTTGACAGGGAGTTTATAGCGCTCGGGTCGAAGCTGTAGCTCTTACCTCTTCTCTCAGTTTTGGGCCTAAGTTCTTGCTTTTCCAGCACTTTGTCTGTTCTTCTGAAGCCGATTACTTCATCATCAGGTACGGGGGTTGCTTCTTCTGGTGCGGCTGAAGAACTCACGGCTTCTTCTTTAGCTATCTCTTCCATGTCCTTCTGAGAAACCGCCATTAACGCTTCAAGTAACGCTTTCTTGGATGCCTCAGCTGTGGTGTTGTGGTCATCATCACAGGTCTGTACCAGCAACAAGATCAATCTTCTCACTGTCTTCGACTTGGTTTTCTTCATAACATTCATTAATTTCTCCGTTGTCGTTGCATTCATCATCTCCTTTGCTTTTTCGACGACTGTATCAGCAATGGTTGTTATGTCTTGAGATTCAGTTGACGAGTCCTTTATCAGTTTCGCGAATCGTTCTTCAACCTTGGTACTAGGGGTTGTGAGTTCAATGTTGATTGATGAAGAGAATGCCTGTTCGCTGGTTGCAGTAAATTCTTGAGCAGGAGTAGTGGCTATCGGAATATTAGTGTTGGTTTGGTCGGTGAGTTGTGATACCGTCTCATCAAGAGCAGTTTGAGTTAAATCATCGTTTATCGTGATCGGGTCTACGATCGTGCTTTGCCAACTTTCATATGTGCTAGGCCAAGTGAATTCGTTTGTTGACTTATCACTATCTGGGGCTGTGAATATACTACTAGGCACGGGAGAGGCAGTGGTGTATGCTTCGGTGTCTGTAACTCTAGCAGTGGTAGTCGGCTGCGGTGTAGTTTGAACTGTAGTCGTATCAACATCTGGTAGAGTTGGAGCCTCTAGATCTTCCGACGGCTTTCTTATACCGGGCTTCGTTTCCTCAAAGTTGATCTGTTTGCCTTGACGCACGTTATTACTTTGCGGTGTTACAAATGAATGGCTTTGCGCCCTTTGTAGTTCTTCTTCATTTTCCAGCTCAATGCTGTCAGTTTCTGTGAAGTAAACCGGTGTTGTTGCTGGAGTGAAAGTAGTTGCCTTAATCTTTTTGCTCTCGAATTGGTTGTCTACGCTCGAATGTGGTAACACAGTAGGATCTGCGCCGTCAACACCCCATTCTGATGGTAAATTAGTGTCTGCGATGTACTCAGTTAAAGGTTTACCTTCTGTGCTGGCCCTGTCCCCGTAGGGTGACACGTTGACTGTAGTGTTGTTCTGGAAACCACCTACTCTTGACACTGTGTAGGAATCCTCTGTTGTAGTATAAGTTTCGCTGTCGTTATTTGATAAAGTATTAACATTTACTGCGACGGTGTTGGTGTAAGAGATAGGAGTAGTTGCTGGAGTTACTGGCGTTGATGCTGATGTGTAAGATGCTGAAATTCTACCGCAACACCTGAAAGGATTTCTTGGTGTCGTAGTAGATCTGTATGTAGTTGGTATTGTCTCTGTACTGAATGGTCTTACAGTTGTCAGGTCTTCGGAGTATGCTGGATAATCGGTGGCAATATTCAAAGACTTGGCGTCTCTCAACGAAGCTAGAGCAGGTCTTATTTTGTTGTCATCCGAGAACCCCAGAATTTCATCATCATCTTCGTTAACCGTTGTCGTAGGTTCAGTGTTGTAATAACCCTCAGTAGTCGTCAAAATCTCACCGAAAGACGGATGTGTCGGTCTTATGTCAGATAATACTTTCCTAAACTGTACCGGGTCTTGAAGGTAAGCGGACAAAGCATGAGTGAAGACCTGAGCTAGCTCTCTGATTTGAGGTGACGTGGCGAAGGGGTTTTGGCTTTGTTGCACTGAGAGGTCTTCAGCCAGTTCGTTGTAAGTTCCATTGGGGTCTAATTTGATTTCTTCAAGGAGCTCAGAATGGTCAACTCCTTGCGCGAATAAGTTGCTGTACTTATTGATGGTTTGTTGGCTAAACAATGCAGGTAGAGCCTCTTCCATAGCTTCATATTCATCGTAATGCGCAGTAGTTGTTTCGCCATCTGGAGATGGAGTTGTAGCCAAGTTATCGAGAGCAGTCGCGTAGTAAATAGCCAGTGAATGTAAGGTTTTAGGAGTTAAAGATGGTGGGACTACCAGGCCCGGTCTGTTAGGTAAGTCTCCATAAAACTTTTCTGTAGCCAACGTTTGAACTGTAGGTTCAGTTGGAGCATCTGTATTAAGCTTTTTTATCAGTCGTTCCCTTCGTTCTTGATAAGAAGGAATTGCAGTACTTTGTGAAAGGCCACTGGTGCTTGAATAAACATCGAATCTATCAGATGAGCTAGCAGTGTAGTAATTGGGCTGGCCTCTAGTTGTTAACGGGATTTTAGTTGCAGACTCGAATGTGTCTTTAGTGTCAATAGTCACCTTCCTCTCTCTGACTTTGCCTTCGAACTGATCGCTTCTTTCCTTGGCTTGTGTTGTGGCTTTTTCAGTTGTAGCGGCAAAGGTTCGGTTCTTTTCTTTATCGAGGAAATCTTTCAGTAGAGAGACTCCAGGTCTGGTGTAAGGTTCTCGTCTCTCGCTGATCGTGTAACTCTTAGTGTAAGGTATCAATGTTGGGCGCTTGCTTGGGAGTTCATGGACTACTGGTGGTTGTCTTGTTGTCTTTGTAACTGGGGTTTGCCTATCACGGAAATCATAAAGCGTTGTCAGGGTAGGTGTCTTAGTCTTACCGACTCTGGATGGAAGGTTTGGGGTGTAAACTGGATACGGGCGGTAGTTTTTGTTGTGGAAGTCTTGTAAATACTGTCTGTTGTTGTTGTGGGCAAACGAAGCAGTTTCGGCAGCAACTTGCATTTCCTTCAGACCATTATAGTCGCCAGCATTGGCTCTGTAAGTTGTAGCATCAGTATAAGCAGGAGCAGTCGGACTAGGAGCGTTGCCAAAATTGTTTGCGATCAACTGCACTAAGTTCTTCCTCCTCTTGTCAACAGAAGCTTGGGTGGTCTGCGCTCTTTGAGTAGTATGGAAGTTATCAGTGAAAAAAGCTTGGTAGCTTCTAGAAGTGGGTTTCGCCTCCAAATTCTGGTTTTGGAGTCTCTGGCGGTGCTTCAGCAGTCTTTCTGTAGTGGATGGAACGTTGACGGAGGTGCGTTTTGATTCCGCGCGGTTCGTGTCTTCTATCTGCTGGAAGTCGGTCTTGGTGATGGGTTGGGAGACCTTATGGGTTTTCTTCTGCTCGTTGGAGTAATATTCGGCGCTGGATTCGTACAGGGCTGGGGCGGAGGCGCAGTCCACCTTAAACCACCAATCACATATGAGGTGCGACTGGCTGAAGATGGTACCGTTGGGGCACAGGAATGAAATCTTGCGGGAGGTGTCGCATATGTGGAATACCTGGAAGATAAGATAGAAAGAATGAATAAATATCTCGAAACGCTAATGTTATTTAAAACCCTACTTATTTCTTTAAAACTTGGTTAAGTTTATTTTCTATTTGTTTTTTTTTCTATATAAGAGAGACAATTTTTATTTTAATTCTGGTTCTAAGCTCTTGATGAGTGGAACTTTTGGAGTGCTTAGTACTTTGATATTGTAAGGTTATTGACTTTTCGTGGCTAAGTTTTTTGAAGGATTTTGAAATTGAATAAGGTCAAAGTTAAAGATATAGTAGGAACTGTACCTGGCAGTCGGTTTCAAGGTCGGCGTAGTACCCAGTGGGTACATTCTTGCAGTTGAACCCAGTAGTGGGGATGCTTGGGAACGCGGGGAAGTCCACGCCCGCTTTGCCGATCACTCCTGGAAATGGAAGAGCAATGTAAGTATATACACATGCGTGATATCCCTGGTATTACAAACGTCCATAGGCTACGGTGACTGCTTACCATCAGGCGGGCCGTATGCTTGTTTGCCACCGCAGTGGTAAAAAAGGGAGATAGATGGTGAGTAGTGACATACTTGTAGTTATATACCTACAAATATATTTGGTTAATATAATTTTATAGTAACCCAGTAGGTAGTCTAGTAGTAAAGTTAAGGTGGTAAATAAAAGCGCCATCTATCAATTTCAATTACACTTGAACCTGCAATTAACCTTATATATTTACAAAAAAACACGAAAATCACTTTAAGCAATACAACAGTATTCTATTATATTCTTATTCTTTTTTATTGTGTTCTTTAATTTATTTTTCTTATATCAAATAAAAATACCTTGATGTTCAATAAGATCGTCTCCCTGATCTGGTCTTATCAACCTCTGCACTCTCGGCCTTCCTTCAGTGTAGTGTTCCACTGCCGCCGCTCCCATCGCCTCTCCCAGCGCTAACAGCGTCTCAGCGCTCGGCGCTGGCGGTGGAAGCGCCGCCGGTGGATGTTCCACTGGGCGCGAGTCCACTCGACGACGCGCGACGCGACGCGCCCCGTCCGATAGTCCGATAGCACCTTTAAAATAATCCGTTTTAAGGGCTATTCATCCTTTGGTACACTATGAAAATGATTTGTTAATAAACCAGCTCTTTCTTAGAGTTTCAGTACCTCACCTAACCTTAGTTTGGCCGCCAAATGTTACTGACAAAAGTGTAACATGCCGCCTCTTGTAGCCTACCGTAACGGGCCATTACTTCTTTGGCCCTTGTCTAAATACGACTCTACTTATAGTTGAATAAGAAGGTAGAATTAAAAAAAAACTAAATTTGTAAATAATCTTCAAAACTACTAATCTAATGTCAATTTTTTCACCTATTTTAGGAATAGATTTTCAGGGTGGATAAGCTTCATTTTGTCTCTGTACAAAATACAAGTTCTTCGCTGAATGAAGTCGCGTCTTATAACTGACAGAAATAAGATTAATATTAACTTCCAGAAACGGACAGTGTTGCACTTAAACATTAAAATTGAAAGGTACCTTTCACTATATAAATAAATAAAATAATTAAATAGCCCGCAATTTATATATTTTTGATCTCCAAGTAAGTAAGTAAGTACAATATCAAACTATGCACACCATAGCATAGTATGTGTAACTCGAGGAAGTAACAGACTATTAAATAACATCGCATTGTTAAAGCGATGGAGATAGACCTTTCTACAGCGAAGTGCAAATAAATACGTCCAAAGAAACAAGGGCGTGACAAACGGTGAGGTAAGGAACACTTTCGCCGTCACGAGTTTGTACCGCGCGTGTTTTGAGTATCATTAACTAAAAATTCTAGTAAGATCTTTATTTTTATGTTTTTTATTTTGATGTGGTAGCTCAGTTTGTTACGTGCCTTGATTAACCGACCGACCTGATAGGTCAAGGGTTCGAGTCTCGGGTTGCCGTGCATTGTAGCTGATATATTCCTCATTGTGCCCGGATAGTGGCGACAGATTCGCAACCTGTCTCACTGGGGCTAAACATCAACATGCGAAATGCGTGTGGAATACCTCTGCCTACCCCTCTCGAGGGGCATGAGTATATGTATTTGTATTATAAGACTTTTTTTGGAACTATAGACAACGAAACATTACAGCGTTTTAAATGTACAGCAATAAAAAAGTTTTAAATGTATCGCCCACAATGTACTTCACATATTGAAATGAAACGTATAATATAAGACCTAGAGGTAACGATAACAGTAAATATACATCCAGTTGTAATAAGAACAAATACATAGCAAGATAAACGGAAATAGAAGTAAAAAAATATATACCGTTTCAGTATTAAAATATATACCGTCAAGTCCTAAAGTTATGCCAAAGGCTTAGTAACATGCAATAGGTATAGTTTTTTTTGTTTTTTTTATTCATGACCAGGCAGGCATTTGACCCCAAACCCGCCTGATGTTAAGCGGCGACGAGGTCTAAGGTGGATCATGCCTGCCTAGGAGAAACCTATTCACTCTTGCCTTAAAGAGGCCCAAGTTATATTGGTCAGGGATCAGTTATTATAACGCACGATGTTGTTCGACTAAAATCCTGTTAGTTAGAGGAGTTTAGAGGAGGCTGTACATGAGTTTCAGTATGCGTATACTCGACTTTGGTCAGTGAAAAGGTTACGAAAATTTAACCATAAGCCAACCTTCTTCGTGACATTGAATATCAGGAAAGCTACAATAAACATCATAAACTATCTGCTATCTAAGCCTTAAAACAAATAAATAAGAACCCAGGTCCTTTTTAACATCTACGTACTACCCTATTAACTAGTGTTAATCCGTTTAAATATCTTTGAATAGAGGCGACATTGCGAACTAACTCTTCTAGTCTCTTATCACTAAGGACGAGTGGATGTTAGCATCTTTCACTAGTATGTTTTGGACACGACAAAGCTAGACGCTTTATAATCCTAAGCTGTTGCCCTTCATGCAGGTATATTGCAGAAGTTTGTATTCTGTATCTAACGTAAAACCTGTTCTCCCTGTTCAGCGGTTTTGAGTAGTCTGTGGCTCATGTAAGTTTTGGCGCGACTTGGCGAGGTTACTTGGCGGGAACGGGAAATGTCAGTTAGAATTTTATTATTTTATTGTCTTTTCTTATATGTCTGTAGTGCTGTACAAGTGTGGAAAAAGTGAATTACGACGATTTGGCTGCGCTTTTCGTCGTCTCCCAAGTAACTCCTTAGAGCCTACAGTAACCGTACTAGCATGTTACTGTAGGCAGATTCACCATTTTCATTGTTCATCTTATGATCTTCATTTCGTTTATCATCTTCATCTCATTTGTCATCTTCAATAATGAAGAAATTATAATTACTGATGATTAGGCAGTATGGTACTAAAACCAATGCCGTTAAAGAAATAAATAAATAAAAACCAGTTTTGGCGCACGTTTTTTGTTCGACATGGCTGTTCTAGTACGTAGTTCATATTATTTCAATGTGTTAATCACTTTACACAAGACTGAAACTTGATAGCAGTGTATTTTGCTAAACTCAGAGTCTCAGATTGCTTAGTAGAGTTTGTGTTTTAGAGTCTAATGGTTACGGTAACTGCTTACCTATCATATAGACTAAATGCATGTCTGTCATCTTGGTCATAAGAGGTAAAAAGTTCAAAGAAATAAGATTCTTAGAACAGGATTCAGTTAATGCTTGTGTTGCGACATGAATATTAATAGTTATGTATTCGTTATAAATAGCAGCACCTTGTTTACTCAAAATACCTATTTATTAATCCGTTACTAACATAAATACCTAGTTACGTTACGTAACGTAACGTCACACATTGTAACGCATTATTTTCTTTGGTATCGATCACAAACAGTTACTTTCTCTCCCATTTAGTTTATGATCCAGCGTTTATTACTTCTTATTGTCATATCTTGTGTTCGCTTCGGTTAGGAAATGCCTCATGACTTTAACATTCGTTTTAAACTATGAGACTGTTATTATAATAACGTTTTTAGCGACATAAACGTTTTTTATTGTAAAAAACTACTAATTTTTTTAAATTCCCTCTCAAAATTAAGTTATCTTCAAGACATATTTTACTTATAAACCAACAGCACTTGATAACAATTTCAAACAAAAATAAATTATTTTAATGTGACTCATTAAAGGTTTTATTATATTGACTTAACACAAAGGAGAGGACGAAACAGGTGTGCATATGTGTGTGTGTGTGTTTTATAATGACTGAGTATATCAGTTTTCAAGAGAAATTTAGTGTTATTACCGATCTAATCCTAACAAAAATATTCGTTATTGCTAAAATATTAGTTACAAAAACGTTATCGCGTGATATCCATTTCTGTACGTTTCTAACTACTTTTAACGTAAGTAGGCTCAATTAAATCATTTTAACACGTCAATTAGTCATTATATTAAATGACAAACTCCATACTTAATGTCGGGCTTATATTTAATTGTTACAGCATTTCTTAGCACAGGCACGCATAATTTGTTTTGCAAAATGATTTTTTTTCGCATAGAGTTATTTTTCGTAGTTTTTTTTTTGTTGTCCATTCGTTCCTTAAAAACATTTACATGGCGTCGCGAAGAATTTGTCGTTCATTATTCGTTTTTAAGCAAACGCTGTTTTTTTAATAGACTTAAAATAAGTCCTCGACTCGACGACGGTCGACCTCGACCTCGTCTTCGGTGGCGCAGTGGTGTAAACAGCCGACTGCTACGCTAGAGGTTCCGGGTTCGAATCCCGGCGGGGGCGGGAGTTTGTGTTATTTGCAAGACGCATTGTTTCGCTTGCCGGTCTTGGATGTTGTATTCTTATTTATTTAGTATATACCATATCGTTGCTTGGCACCTGCGATACAAGTTCTTACGATACTTAGTGCAGGGCTGAGTCCATGTGTGTGTCGTGATGTGGTCATTATTATTATTAAGTCCTTGAAAACGTCATCCTTAGGGTTTAAAATGAAAAGAAATCTTTCAATATTCCCCATAAAAATACATAAAACTTACATAACTGTCTTTCACATAAACAATAACAGAGACTAATAATAAGAAACTTAATTTTTTTATCTATAGCACACCGGTTCGAAAACTACGGGTATTTTTTTTCGGGGCACACCCGCCACTCTGTCCCACCACTGCAACTCCTGTTTATCAGGATCAACAGTGGCGTCCTTTGATCGAATAATCAACGAATAATGCAGCTGTGCAGTGATGCACAGGCTGTACCCGGACACCCTACCGGCTGTCTTGGGACCCGCAACGAACTTAATCAGAAGAAATAGGAGGTAGTAAGAAAGCGGTTTCAGACTTCCCTCCCAGCAAAGCGGAGACAGCAATTGAAATGGCCCAAAGGCCCAAAAATCTAAAGGAGTCAGGAGACGTCTGACCGTCTAAACACCACGATATGCCACTAACTAACAGGGGATAAATTAGATACTAACCTAAATCTTACACCAGTAATATTGGTGACAAAACTTTTTAAACTACGGGTAAGATAAAAAAAAACGCTTTGGTATTTCATTACGTGTTGGAACATTTTCGTTTTCTAATGATTTTTTTACAATTTGAAGCTGCTGACTGACTTTAATAATATAATTAGTTCGATGTAGGAGGATAGTTTATATGAATATGTCAAATGCAGAAACAGGGACGTGCGCATAAAACGAGGATAAATACCTTACTGCAAATAATCGCAGTAGTTTCTGGTTCAAATAAAAAAATCGCTACCACAACCGAAAATCAAACCTGCAACACCAAGAAACCCAGTTGTCTCATGTCTAGTAAATAAGCTCTGCGAGACGAGATCTGTGTGCCTACCATGAGTTTTACCTTCGATTTTCGCTTGCGACTGCTGTTACAAATTTGTATGAAACATTGTAAATCGCCCCTAACGGATTGATGGGGAATTAAGATTTCTCATACAAAATCGCTGTAGGAATCTATGTTACCTGTCGTGTAGGAAAACTATACGAACTCATGGTAGACACACTGGAGAACAAAATGACAGGGCTATAGTTTAGGTTCTTAACCTGTGATTTTACAGGGCTCACAGATTATTTCATTTGTGATAGGGCCACACCACAGCTATCACTTTCCCCAGTCCTGCGTGCAATTAATACAAAAAACGACTTAACTTAGTGCGTCCGCAGGATCGATGACCCCATTTAGTCGCCTCGTACGATAAGCTCCAGACTACCCCTAAACTGTCCCAATTTGTATGTTTGTGGAGGAAATTATATTTTCACAAACATAAACTCCCGCCGTAGTCCCTCGAGAGGGGTTGGCAGAGATGTTAAACACAGCCCCAGTGTGACAGGTTGCGAATCTATCGCCACTATCCGGGCACAATAAAAACATGGCAGCTACAACTTACGGCAATCCGAGACTCGAACCCTCGACCTGTCAAGTCGAGTCGGTCGGTTAACCCAGGCACGTAGCAAACTGAGCTACAACGACCTCATTATTATATTCTATATTTAATTTGATCTTAAACCCAGGTCAGATTGTGACGGAACACAATCTCAGTTTTTCATTCTGCTATTTGACCTTTCATTAGACTATAATCACGGACCAATTCCTATCTCACAGTGGTGTTAGGAAACTATTTCAAAAGAAAACATTTGACATTCTCTAAGCAGTTATTACGTTGCCCAGTAACTGTATGAGTAACGAGGCGTTATAATAACTAGTACTAGGTAGTAATTTGTAACAACGTACTTAAAACAAGTCGACTGCTAGAGGTATGAAAATAAATCTTGACAAGTTTCTACATAAAGGTTTTATTAATATTAATAATAAAATAATAATAACCACATCACGACACACACATTGACTCAGCCGTGCAGTAAGTATCCTAAGAACTTGTGTCACAGGAACTAAGCAACGATATGGTATATACTAAATACTCGTAAATAAGAATACAACATCCAAGACCTTATTATTATTCTTCCTTGATATTTCTTCTCTGAGAATTTATGACACTGCAGGTCAAAACTGAACTCGACCCTTAACGTTTACATGTACAGATATAGTATAAAATATAGCCACTTCGTTAATTCTAGGTTTTCACGGAGATTCCCGAACGCCAATTTGTTAGGGGTAAAAGGCAATCTTTCAATATTTCATTTTATTATACCGTCCTAAAACTTGATGTTTACGCTATTCAAGCTTCCCCAGGAATGCAGTAAGTCTTTACATCTAGTCTATTCTTAATTTAAAACCTATATTTTTAACTTTATCAATTACAAAAAGTTTGACATTTCCACTTCTTTTTACTAAATATTAGGAAATAGAGAACGAACTTATCCGACAAGACATGAAGTCGCATAATTTCTCACTTCATCTTTACAAATTTTACGGGAATACGACTGGAGATGTTACTTTTGCGTATGTATTCCTTAATAATCAGCAATTCAATGAAAAAATACACAAATAACACTTCTAAAACCAGGCCTCTGGCAATACATGTTGTCTAAACCGTTGGAAGCGCCAACAGATTGTATGACTAGATATTTTTTACATATACATCGGTAATTATTAATATTTCTTCCATTCCTGTGAAGCTGCAGCAGTAAGTAGTTAGCAGTTAATATATATACACTAATTGATGATGGACAGCACAGTTGCATTTGGACTTATTTTCTGACAGTCTGTTCACATTCACAAAGAAAATATGTAATAATAAATGAATCTTGGTTGTCCGTATTTGTATTGGTTATGTTTATTCTTAATTTATAATGTAAGTTTTCATTTTAATTATAATTTTTTTAATGTGATTTTATTGTAGTTTTAATTATGCATGTAAATAGTATTATTATTTTGAAATTATTATATATTTAATTTAATGGATTTAATTTTACCGTGTAATTATTTGAGCAATGTCACTATGACAATGTTGTGTTGTAATTGGGAGAACAATTAACTTGTATTATAATAGAAATACTGTCGTAAATTAAATATTGTATCTCCTGTTGACGATCCTATGAAATAAATATAATATAATAATAAATTTACCGACGTTTACTACTTAACTATGTAACCTATATTGTAGGGACTATATTATTAAACAAAATGTCATATCGAAACGGTCAGTCCGAAGTGCTGTAGTTTGCACATTGTAACATTATTATAATTGTGATCCTTGGATATCGCTCGATCACAGAATGATCTAGAATTCTAGAGTTAGGTGTTGAAATCACCGCTGTTTTAGAAGTTGGCTAAGCAAATTATCAGTTTCATGTTTGTTATTTTCTTACCTATAAAACTGTTGTGTACTTGTCCTAATAATAATAAACCACATCACGACACACACATTGACTCAGCCCACAGTGAGTATCGTAAGAACTTGTGTCACAGGAGCTAATCAACGATATGGTATAAACTCATAAAGAATACAACATCCGAGACTGGTAAACGAAACAATGATCTTGCAAACAACACAAAGTTTCGCCCCCGCCGCGATTCATACCTCTAACAAAGCAGTCGGCTGTTTACACGGAGGTCGTCAAAACGATCATAAAAATTCCTTGTTTAAAATTCCTAGTTAGATCTTTCGCTAAACAGATGTCATATAAATAGATTATAACTCGTCACAGAAAAATCTACCATAAAGGCAAATACATATAAAGATTGAATATTAAAATGTGAAATGGATAAGTTTGTATATAAAAGGTAATCATATAAACTAGCTACCTTTTCATCCGATTTCATATAAATTAACAAAGTTTTATAAGTCATACTGTATTATATTTAACTGCCAGCCAGTCGAAATGATTAAAGATTGTGTGTTTTTGCTTTACAAATTAAAGAAAAAAACATGGAATTTGTAAGTTAATTATTTTAACAACGTCTTTGGGTTTCTTTACATTCATATATTATTTTAAATGAAATAAATGTATTGTAAGTGCGGTGAATTTAATTAATATTACAGTTTTGATAGGTAGTAGATCTACGTGCGAGATCGTCTGGGTTGGTACCACCCTCCTTTCTATTTACGACGTGAAGCAGTTCGCTGTGTTTCGGTTCGAAGGATTGGAGAGCCAGTGTACTTCCCGGCAGGGAGGTATAAAACCTTTACCTTTACATGGGCAACGCTTACATCGGTGAAAATAAATTAGGATAGTACAAATGACTTACCTATAACTATGACCGTGCAAAACAATACGCTCCGTGACATGGTGATGTTGGGTGAACTCCACTTCCGCCTCATTTGAATACTGTAACAAACAGACAAACATTATATATACTTTGAAATATCAAATACACCGCACATATAGGTGACAGACAACAAAATGCATGAAAAATACTGATAAATAAATAATAAAAAATATTTAAAATCGAAAATTTATAATATTTTGAGACAATTAACACAAAATGTCTCTAACTTAGCCACATGCTTGTACTATAGGTACTAAACAATGATATACATACATATATATAATTAATACATACCTAAACCGATAAAAGAAAAGCAATTGTTCGTGTTTTTCACACGAATACCTGTCCAAGCCGAGACTCGAACCCGAGACCACACATGTCACAGCCGACGGTTTGCCGCGTTTAATCTTAACATTAATTACACAACAGCTTAAGGACAAAAAAAAATACAAGAAAACCAGCACAATTTGCCTAACTATAAAGTCCCATATCTTTATTTTTGGCAAATATAACGTAAACAGTAAAATTAAAAACATTAACTCCTCATTGTTCTATGCGAGACGTCAAAGGAAGAGTCAATGCTTTGATGATTAATACGATTCTAAATCAATAATACGATAAATATATCAATTTCTCCTGTCTTCCATCAGTCGACCTAGCCGACCTCACGAGCGCGCGCCATCCGATGACACCTTCACGATTTTAAATACAGGGTGCTTTCTAAGCAGAAAATACCTATCTATAGATATAGTGAGAAATATTGTAACTTTATTTCTCGGTTTCCGGCATAACATTAAAAAAATATTATTGCACACAACACTGAAATCTTTCGTCTTTTAGCTGTTTATTTGTCTGGGCTATTGTCTGAGTAATTTGGGTTTTAATAAATGATAAATTAATTATAACAAAGTCACAAGTATTGTACAATAAATAAACAAATTTAAAGTAAAATAAATTATCAGTGTGAGCAACAGTGTAAAAATTTTATACCCTACCTATTGGTTTTGGTAAAAATATAGCTCTGGGAAAATATCGCGCGATTTATCTCAGTAAAATCTCGTCCAAATAAGGTTTAAAGATGCAGTAACTAGTGAGAGAGCGTTTTGCGTACGCGCGGGCGGAAGTAATGATTGCAAGATGGCGCTGCCTTCGCTTCCTGTCTCCATTGTCGTGTTCTGTCCAATTATTACTGCTTTTATGTTTATCACTTTCAATGTGAAATTGGACTGCAATTGATATGAGGTATTACATTTTAAGTTTAGAAGTAAAGATATGATGGTCAGAACACAACACCGGGACGTATTTCTTTTAGTTTATTTAAATTAATGTCTTTAAAATTAACTATCTAAATCAGCGATCCCACGCTTAGATACAAATATTGTGTAAATCTTTTAAAAATATTGAGAAAAAAAACCGTATTTGTAAATAATATATTGTTTGCTACAAGTTCTGTCACCAGACAAATTTTATAAATTCAGTATTTTGAAAAAATATTTATATTATACCAGAAAGGTGGAATACCATCATAAACATAAACTCACGCCGATATCCCTCGAGAGAGGTAGGCAGAGGTGATGAACCGCTTTTCGCATCTGCCGCCACTTTCCGGGCACATTGAGAAACATGGCAGCTAAAACCCACGGCAACCCGAGCCTCGAACTATCGACCTGTCGGCTCGGGTCGGGTAACTGAGCTGGTGGAACACCACTGGTCTAAAGATTTATTAAATAACCTTATACATTTAACGGTGACCTCAACTTATGAATAATATAGTTCTGTTCAGTTTTAGAAAAACCCGATGATTAGTGTTTCCTAAGGAGGGATCTATTTATTTTCTGCTCCATGTTAAAAAATATATCTGTCATAATAATTTTCTGCTGTACTAGGCCCGAAGAGACCTACAAAATTTTACATATATGTTTTTACCGTAACGCTGGTCTGCATTTCGCTCAAAGATTGACCATCGCTATACAGAGTGGAAATGCAGCACACGGCATCGTGCCATATATTCTTATCAGATTTCTTAGTGTCATTAAAATATAATAAACTATACTGGATTAAAGTAAGATTAAAACTCACTTACATGTATTAAATAGCCGGCGATATAAAACATTACCAAAGAAAAACATCACAGAGTTATCCAAGTCGGAACTTGCTATGCACGGGGAGGATGTAACAATAAAATAATCTCAAACTTACAACAGTCAAAACTCCTGAACCGTAGAGCGATCTGTTACAATTTGTTTTAGAGCATCGTTGCAGGTCTCATTGTTTGTCTGTCCGTCGGTCCGTCTGATAACACCCATTGTAAACACCGCTATTTCACGCCGTCTCGTTTTGAAGGCTTATTGGAGCGATCCAGCGATTAAATTCGTTAAGTTTATAGATAAGTTAATTAATCAGTTGTTAATTAGTCCGGTTTAATAAAATTTAATGAAACCTTGAACAGGTAAATAGGTTTGCAGTTTTAATTTTAATTATAATTACGTTAAATTCAGTCAGAAATGCCCTGAAATTTTTAGTTTAAGATCTATATATATTCTAATTTAAATTTGAATATTTGAACTTATCTATTAAAGTTGATTGAATAAAGGTTTATTTTATTTTAGGTTAATATTTTAATTTTTAACGTGTTTTATTTTCTTTTTTCAGATGCGATTGTTTTTTTTTTTCAAATAAGGCGTCACACAACCGTGGTCGTGAACGTGGGCGCACGTGGTAGCTGAGTTTGTTACGTGCCTTGGTTAACCGACCAACCCGACCCACAGGTCAGAGTCTCGGGTTGCCGTAAGTTGTAGCTGCCGTGTGCCCGGATAGTGGCGACAGATTCGCAACCTGTCACATTAGGACTCAACATAAACATGCGAAATGCGGTGTATAACACCTTTGCCTACCCCTCTTGAGGGATTAGTTACGGCGAGAGTTGATGTTATGTGTCACGCAAGAATTGTAGAAATGATTCAAAATTTATTTTTAAAAGGACGCCTTTGATTTAATTTAATTTACCTGAACTCTCTTAATTAATGTTCTTATTAATTTATGTACAGTAAAATTTACAAATGTACAGTATAGCTATTTTATTTTAACCTATTCTATATCCAATCTAATTCTTTGTCTACATAAAATAACTTTTTACAACGAATTGCTTTTGTAGTTATTCTTAAACGAAATTGCTGAAGAAGATGTAAGTTATAGTTACAAATGAATTATCTTACGATCTGCATTCAATAGTCCGGTATTTTTTCCATTAATATTTCCCAGACAATCTCCGTAAATACTTCCGACTGGCCACCGACTATATAATTTCAGTTTAACCTTTTATAAAATCCTCCCTCCATTACATAGAGCGTAATGATTTAATCTGATCAGAGGTAAATAAACCATTGTATAATAAAATTACATACCTACAAGATCTGTAATCTAGCCTTCACAAAAACCGCTACTTTATTGTTAAGTACTACTACTGTTCTATGGAGAACGATCTAATGTAAACTTTATTCTGTTAATTTTAAGGGTCAATTTACATTGTTAAAACAGTATCGTCAAGAGGGTATTGTTTGTCAAAATCGACGTTAATCTGTTTTGTGTTGCGCAACAACTGCTGAGCCAAGAAATAAAATAAAATGTTAATAGAGGTTTACTTGTAGCTAGCTTTTGTTTGCGGCTTCGGTTCTTCCAGAGGAATTTCTATTTTTTTATAAGATAGGTGGCAAACGAGCTGACAGATCACCTGATGAAAAGTAAATACTGCCGCCCATGGACATTTGCAACACCAGAGGAGCTACAAAATGCTTTGCCGGCCTGTTAAATAAGATTTCAGGATTTATTAGTATAGTGGTATTATAAGGCATGATCTATAAGCGTGCTAGAAAACATTGTCAGACAGGACGAATTATTTTATACTAGCCTTTCCTATCGACTTAGATGGCACATCAATTATTATTTTGCATTATTTAAAATTACTATATCGAATTTTCATTACAACTCTTAAAACATACTTTGTATGGAAACAATATCACATCTGACGGTAGATGCAACGCTTGTCATTTGTCTAGTAACGCCACAGCGGACAAGTAGACAGTGAATCATTCGATCTTACACGCTCAACCGACGATAGGCTCGACGCATCGTCCATCAGATGTGCTAGCAGCTTTAGTCTTTCCAGAAGGTCCATTTCAAGAATTGTAAGAGTTTTAATAAAATAACATTAATAATAAATCACATCACGACACACACATTGACACACATGCAGTAAGTATCGTAAGAACTTGTGTCGCAGGTGCTAAGCAACGATATGGTATATACTACATAGATGAGAATACAACATCCAAGACCGGTCGGATGTTTATACCACTGCGCTAAAGAGGTTGGGAGGAGGTAATTAAAAATCGATTTAGGAATTTCAATTAATTCTTTCTACATACTTCTGACACCGGTACGTTATGTGCTCAAAAGAAGATGTCTGCTATTGTTGAAAAATTGTAAGTACTTGTTAATGAATAAAACATTTTTCTCTTTTTTCCACATAAAACTGATGTTGACATGACACAGTATGGACACTTCCATACTAATTGAGGAGTCGTGACTACATTAAAAATTATACATTATTATACATACATTGTAAAAAGCTCAAAACACACACAGACGCATGTTTATTCGAGGGTTCGAAGTCTCGGGTTGGCGTAAATTGTAGCTGCCGTGTTCCTCATGGTGCCCGGAAAGTGGCGATAGATTCGCAACCTGTCACACCGGGACTCAAGATAAACATGCGAAATGAGGTGTACCACTACTCCTTTTGAGGGATTAATCACGGCGTGAGTTTACCTAAAGTACAGCTGTGTAGCATACCTAATTAAAGCTAAGGCCATTTGTTTTAATTACTTCTAGATATAATTAATACTCAAAAATGGCGTCAAGAGGTCAATTTATACATCTTTTTTTCTTCATCTTAATGAAGAATATAATTATATAGGCATTTTAATCAAATTATATAACAATTAAAACATTTAAAAACCTAATAAAAATCATGTGTACAATGGAGTGTGCCCATAGCACTGGCTGCGTTTCCACGCTGTATGGCGATGCTCAACCTTTGAGCGAAATGAAGACCAGCGTTACGGTCACGACTCTCTTTCATTTAACATTATTTTTTTTACATATATACCTAAGAGTACATACATACCATAATAAATCATGAAAATAATATACCTAAGTCTCATTTGTACACCTTTTCTTAACGACACATGTTAATTAAGAATGTAATTACATATGCTCCTAAATACCTTACACACTTATATAAAATGTTAAATAATGTACATCATAATATGCCTAACTCGTATTGACATATCTGTCAATAACTGTCATTTTTAATAATGACATGACAACTTTAAAATCATTAATCGCATTGTAATAGGTCTGTGAAATAAATCGATAATTAACGCATTCTTAACGGCACTTAACCTATTGACTTCTTATATATTAACTACACTAGGTACTTACCTATGTTATCCATACTAAACATATATATATATAATATTAACCACATCACGACACACACATTGACTCAGCCCTGCAGTAAGTATCGTAAGAACTTGTGTCACAGGAACTAAGCAACGCTATGGTATATACTAAATAGATAAGAATACAACATCCAAGACCGGTTAGCGAAACAATGCGTCTTGCAAATAACACAAAGTCCCGCCTCCGCCGGGATTCGAACCCGGAATCTCTAGCGTAGCAGTCGGTTGTTTACACCACTGTGCCACCGAGGTCGTCAAAATATACATTATTACTATCTATGTATACTATTATAATAAAGAGGAAACCTTTGTATGTATAAACTCAAAAATTCTCACCATTTTAGTATTCTACATTATCCACAAATTATTAGTTAATTAGTTTCCAACCGTGTGCAGCCGGGGCGGGCCGCTAGTAATTAAAAAAAAGGTAGACATAGGGCACATTTATTTATTTAATAGGATCCTCAACAGGAGATACAATATGTAATTCATGATAGTATAGCCATTATTGTACAAGATAATTGCTACCAATTAAAAAGGAACACTACATTATCATAGTGACATTGCTCATAATATTCTCAACTGGAGACAATATTTAAGTTAAAAAAATGTTTTGTAATGTAACGTTAGTGAGTCTGGTCGTAAATAAATTGAGCGATAAAAGTCAAAGTCAAAGTCAAAATATTTTTAATCAAATAGACTTAAAATAAGTACTTTTAAATCGTCATCTTTTTATACTAACACCGGTTCGAAACGCTATTTCTACGGGGAAGAATCCGGCGAGAAACCTCCGTAGTTGCTTTTTTCAAAATAATTACAACAATTTGTAAATAAAATACAGTTCTCTAATTGTAAACCAAATTTTTCTACAACTAAGTTATATAAACCAAACTTTATATAATATTTAAGTCGATGACCAAGTCTTTATTATAAAATAAAAATACTAAATTACATGAATTACAAATGATGCAATGAATGTTACTTGTGAAATATGCCATCGAAAAATATCTATTAATAATGAAAATAGTGTAAATAGTAAGTTCATTTGTAATGCGGATCTTCATTGCAATCTTTGCACTTCAACTGTCAATAAGATAAACCTGTGCAGGTAAGTAAAATTACTTACATATATCTTTATCCTCTACATAATTTTGAATTTTATAGTAAGCCTTCTTCATTAAAACTTGTTTCTCATAACTGTGTGCCTACCATGAGTTTTACCTTCGATTGCCGCTTGCGACTGCAGTTACAGATTTCTATGAATCTCTGTAAAGCGCCTCTTACGGATTGATGACGAATTATAATTGCTTATACAAAATCACTGCAGTAATCTTTGTTACCTGTCGTGTAGGAAAACTATACGAACTCACGGTAGACACACTGTTGCATCGTGCACGTTACTCCTCTCGTGTTGCAAGCACCTTAAACTTACAATCCCGTAATCTCCAGTCTGATAAGTATGATCCATCATAACTACATTACATAGATCAACATTTTTTCAAGTTGGTTAAACACATTGTAAAAGAAACGTTTCCTAATAGAAGATAAAGCCATTTTATTTAAATACAATATAACAGCGTACATAACAAATACATAAAGACAATCGCAGCGAATTTGCAACTTTTGTGTAAAAAAATTTTTAAATTGCTGTCAATTTCTTGCTTGACGGATTTCTTTTTGAAATAATAGGCGCAGTTCCTCTATTCAAATAATACATTTACTTTGCTGTGTTGTTCGTTTTAGGATGCGCTTTGATGATATTCGGAAACATATTTATTCTCCCTTGGAAACGAGATTTAAAGTCATACCTTTATGTAAACATTTATGTAACAGTTAAAACATAGTAATCATTAAAAAAATGTGGATTTGAAGAATTAATTAATCAGCCTCCTAGGAACTGGTTAAATATACCTTACTAAAGGAATAAGAAATCTTTTCATGAGTTTCAAAGCTGAACTTTTATTTCAGCTGACACAAAGATACATAAAGTAAAAAAAAAAACATTTTGCGTCACATAAACATCAATAAGCTCTTATGTGAAGGAAATAAATTACTAATTTTGCTGACGTGAAACCGCCTCGGGGTTACAATTTATATCTTAAAATATAATTAAGTTCCTTATACAACAAATAAACGTGAAAAAGATCTTCATTCACAATTATGCAATAATGTTTAATAAGAGTCAAAAGTCAAATATGTTGTGATCTATTGTTGGATCGATATATTATGACATAATAAAGTCTTAAGATCGATATCAAAGACAAATTATAAGGTCGTGAGATAGATTCGTATCAGATTCGGAGTTGACGACTGCACAATGTAGCCTCGAAAGAGTTAGCAGATTAGGTGTTAATTTTTTAAATTATAATTATTGCATACAATATTCAACAGCGTGTACATTAAGTTATACCATTGCGCTTTTTTTTAATGCAAAGCGTCGGAAAAAAAACATAATAAAAAGTGGAAGAATTAATTTAAAATTACTTATTATAAATGAAATCTATTATAGCTTTGTTTTAGTTAATTTAATTATATGTATAACTCTTTTAAAGCAATTGTTATTTCCCTAATCTTATGACAGAAAAGAAGATATGTTTTTCTAATCTAAAACTAATTTTTTGTAAGTTATGAAAGTCCTCACTAGCGTATCGAGGGGGCTCAAGCCCCTGCAAAAGCATTTGAGTTCTTCAACCTTTTACTTTAAAACTCATTGAGGTTAGGACCGCCCCCTCAAAAGCGTTTCTGAAAGAAATCGACAATTTTGTAAGAGGGTGAACTGTCTATTCCCCCATCCCTCCCAAAATTTAATTCGTGGATCTTCCGCTGAAATTACTAAAACATTATTTTATTTTCTTTTTTAATTAAGTAAGAACTATATTAATAAAATAACAGCATCTCACATCACAGTGTTTTGACAAGAATTATGTATTAACCTAAACGATTACATTAAGATGTCGTGTTACAACCATGAAAGGTATTTTTGTTGGTATATTTTTCGTATTCGGGTCTACAAGCATTCACTACTGAATTAAACATTCATATTGCAACATTTTCGCCGCATCAATGTGTGACTACAGCAGGTCACGGCAATTTCCTCTTCATTCCTCTTAATTCTGTCATGTAATGTCACGCCAGCGATAGTGTGACATTTAAGTTTTAGTAAATTTAAGTTTTTCATGTGATGTGAGATTATATATTTTGTTTTTTTTAAATAAATTATTTATGACCAACAGTAAGTCTCCCTGGAGATTTTAGCTATGAAATACCTAAGGTTTTTGTAATCTAATTGTTTTAGTACATTAACATACCAACAAGTTATCAGAGTATATACTCGTAGCACGGTGGGGTTTTTTGAATAGGGATTACGCATAAAATTTAATTCGATTTTTCAATCAATTTATCGTTAAGTATCTGAAAATAGTATCTTTGTAGTGAAAACTGAAGTAGAATTGAACGAAAAACCAGTGAGATTTAACAATTAAAAGTAAATATATCTCTCCCGCTCATCGGAACAACCTTTTCTATGGTAGTTGTATGGCGCCTGTGTACTTTGACGTCATTGTACATATCGGATCTTTCTGTCTAAACAGCGACTTTGAAACTTTATAACTTAGTTGACAAATCAGATACTTGAGAAAATCTAACGGATTCGCGTATAGATGTGATATCGAATTTAATAAATAAATACAAAAAGTCATGCATTGCTATTGGCTGGATCGGGCAAAGGTAACTAATTGATTATTTATTTGTTTATATTCTGAACTGTCTAATATATAATTAGATTCGGTTGTGACAAGCAATAAACAATTTAAATTTCACTATGACGCAATTCCCGAAGGACTTCTCTTAGCTTATTTGATAAGGATCGAGATTTTTTTTCTCTGCGATTTTGCATGGTCCGAACCAAAGAAGTACGGAAAAGATATTCGTTAACGTTGAGAAGGAATCAATTACCTTGGACCTTCGCAAATAAAAAAAACGTCTTCGTGAAGTTCGAAACCATCGTGGTCCGAAACGAAGCACTAGTACGAAACCCTCGGTGCCCGAGTCAGAGCTACAATCGGCCAGAACTTTTTCTATTAGACAATCCAACTTAAATATACCTTACGGATATCACTCACCAATCAACAGAGATAGATAATGAGCCAAACAAACAGATAGAAACATAGGAAGCCATAAAATCACCATAAAGCAACCGATAATTCGAATGCGGGCCACCGCTGTACTTTCTTTCGTCACGACATGATTATGCACCAACCGGGCATCGAATCTGTTCTTGCAATTAACCAGCTAACCATCTACTATAAAACATTCGTGACGAAGAACGACCTGTCATTACAAGTCGATAGGAAATTAGGGTATTTTTGAGTGGAAATCAAGGTGGAGTTTCTGTAGAGTAGAACTCGTTGATTCTGGGAAGTGACAGGTTTTGTAAGATCTACATGGAATAGTCACTTGTGATAGATGAAGTTGGATTTAGCAAGCTTAAATATGTCAATCATCCTTTTTAGCTTCGCTACAGTTAGGTTTATTTTTTGCACTTCTTCTGAATAGTCAACATAAGCAACGGTTCCGAACGGTCTGGTTTTCGGGTGTTTTCTTAATATTCAAATTTTTTAAAATAATAAAAAATAAAAAAATCATTTCATTTTCCAAAAATGTAGGTTATAAATATTGTTCCAAATTATGGAAGACTCATAAATTTACCTCTGAAGAGGTGTTTACGCATTTGCTTACAATAAAAAGTCATGTTTTGAAAAAAAATCCAAATAATAATAATAATAACCACATCAACCACACTTAATTGATTTAAATTGAAATTTTGATATTCTATAGAATATAAATAATATCAAAATAATACTATAAATAATATCAAAATTTAAATTTAAATCAATTAAGTTACAATACAATTAAAATTTTAAAGTCATAATGCTTAAAGTCCGTAATAAACATCCCTAAAATGATCTATCGTTTAGGGAATCGATGACTGCATAGTAGTAGAGTAGTGTATAAGGAGAAAAGATATGTGGCTTGATGTGGTTATTATTATTATTATTTGGATTTTTTTCAAAACATGACTTTATTGTAAGCAAATACGTAAACGACTCTTCAGAGGTAAATTTATGAGTCTTCCATAATTTGGAACAATATTTATAACCTACATTTTTGGAAAATGAAATGATTTTTTTATTTTTTATTATAAACGATTGGCCTCCGCTGAGACTACCAAACATTATAATACCTGTGATTTTCCCATAGCTAGCAAGTAAATAAATAAATAAATAACCACATCACGACACACACATTGACTCAGCCCTGCACTAAGTATCGTAAGAACTTGTATCGCAGGTGCTAAGCAACGATATGGTATATACTAAATAAATAAGAATACAACATCCATGACCGGTAAGCGAAACAATGCGTCTTGCAAATAACACCACCTGCCGGGATTCGAACCCGGAACCTCTAGCGTAGCAGTCGGCTGTTTTCATCACTGCGCCACCGAGGTCGTCAAGTAGATGGAAATTACCTATACATGATAAAATTGAATAATGAATTGCCACTTGTATTGTTCTATTTGTTTATTACTTTATTGTCTGTCCATCCGTAACCTTGATATTGTTATTATGGAAATTGCTTTTTACACTCGTCTATTACAGCTTTCTGGCCTCGAAGCCTACTTTGGAGAGGATTGTTTTGCGTTAAGGTGATTGTAATTCTTTTAAACTTTATCGGTACATTTCTTAAATAGTGACGTATCAAAATAGCTTTTCTACGGAGAAGAAAAATAGCTCTTATAAGAAAAACGTAAAATAGCTTTCATAAGAATAAGTGAAAATATTTTTCTAAGAAAAGATAGGTAATATCCTTTTTAGTGTATACAAATTCAAAATGTTATTTTTTATTTAAATAGACTTAAAATAAGTGCTTTCAAATCGTCATTTTTTCTACCACCGGTTCGGAATGCTCTCTACGGGGAAGAAGAAGGCAAGACACCTACGTAGTTGCTTTTTTCAAAAAATTTCAATAGTTTTATTACAATTTCATACAATTTCTATTCTAGTCTAAACTATTCTAGTTAGGATAAGTAGTGGTCTTTGAGTGAGATCTACTTTAGGCATTTAACACTTCTAATGTGATCGGTGTTCAAAGTCAAAGTCAAAGTCAAGATGTTCTTTATTCGATTAGACTTAAAATAAGCACTTTCAAATCGTCATTTTTTTACAACCACCGGTTCGGAATGCTATTTCTACGGGGAAGAATCCGGCAAGAAACCTCCGTAGTTGCTTTTTTCAATATTCAATTACAATATTTTCTACTACAAATTACAATTTTTCAACATAATAATTATAGCTACACTCTAACTGTCAATAAGATAAACCTGTGCAGCTAATTAAATTACTTCCATAGTTCATTGCTGTTCCCCTTAACTACTGTCTTTTTCAAAATCTTTGGAAAAGACGAAACAAACCATATAAACTTTTTGAAAATCTGCTCAGTCCTTTAGTATTTACGAAGGCACATAAGCCCAAACGTACGTACATACAGATCAAACACATAACCTACCTTTCGATTCAGACGGTTAGAAAGGAAAAGCAATAAACAAAAGCTAATAAAACTTTACAGATTCTGTTAATAAATCAAATATTTAAATTGCACAGTTAAGAGTGAAATGCGAAGTAAAAGGGTTGACCTTTGGGTTCACGCTTTCATCTTAAAGCTGGTTATTTGACTCCTACAGATAAACGAAGCTGTACCTAGACTGGTTTAGAAGATCTAAGAATAAACATTTTGTTTGTGAGGCTTTGGTACACATTGGTCTTATAGCCAATCTATTTTTACCTCATCAGTAAGTTTGTTACTGAGATTTCATTTTTAGCCTTCGTTGCTTAATAGTTTTTTTAAATGATTACTACTAAACCGATTTAAGTAATATAAAAAATCACAAGAGTTCAAACGGGCGGCTCACGTGATGGTGAGTGATACCAACGCCCATGAATGTTATGAAAAGTATTTATAAATCTCTTCTAACCTTAATTTTATATTTCTGGAACGAAATAACATTTATTGCAATAGAATTTTTACATAACGAAGTTTTGGTACTTATAATCAAACATAATACTTATTACCTGGAAATATTACTGAAAAAACAACAATTACAGCGTTTTAATGCATATCAATAATTTGTATAACCATAACAACAATCAGTTACGTAAGATGTAAATGGAACATAAGAGAATAACAAAAATTGGTAAATAAAGAAAAAGTTTTAATGAATATTAATAGTATTAATTATATTCTGTAAATAATTAATTTTTACTTTTAGTTTTTTCGAGCGGGATTATCAACAAATATTATCTTATATCTTCGCTATATATTAGAATATTAAATTTTACATACTCTTACAAACATTTTTTTTTGCCTTATAGCTTCGCTATATATAAGAATATTATAAATTTACATACAAACTGAATCACAAACTTTGTACATGAGTAGTTGCATTTAAATCTGACTCTCTCATTTTACATAAGGGGAAACGAAATGGTTTCCTATTTGAGATCTACCGACGCATACATTTCACAGTGAAATCGGTACTGAATAAACATTATGGGAACTTGGAAGCCCTTTGTTGGGTCACAGGCTTCGAACTATCTATCAAGGCGTCTTAGGCCCTCTGCACACTAGGGAACTCTCGTCGATGTTTATGTAAGTTGTTTCGCAACTTTGCTGCGGTAATCTGCAGCTAGCTTTATTGTTTAGTATCAGTAACTAATAAATGAATATAGTTTTTCGATGTTTAAATGAATAATTCATTTCTGCATTGTTGTATGTAAGTTAAGCTACGCAGTGAATGTATGGAATTGGAAAGTCGTTCACATGTAGCAACAAAAAAGTATTTATTTATTTTATACTACATCACGGCCAAACAAGCAGACGTTTAAGATGGTATGAGATACTTCTGCCTATTGACGCGACGATGCCTTGGATGTCTGGACGCCAAGAGCACCGCCATTGCGTTGCCCATGACGTAAAGATGCTATGCCTATCGTGTCGGTAATTACACTGGTTCTCCAATCCTTTGAACCGAAACACAGCACACGCTGCACGGCAGAAATATAAAGGATGAGATGAGGATGGGATGAAGATGAGATGGAGGATGTTGTGTCGCAACTTGCATCGCAGCAAAGGCTTCCTTGTGTAGGCGAGACGTTTAGTTGTTTATTCTTATTTTGATAAAACAAATGAACTTCGATCCCGTAAAAAGATACCTGTACATTTTGTGACAGACTGTCAGACAAACACACAACATATTTCATAGGTTTTAAGAAGAACATAGAAGTAGCAGAACAGTTAAAATATTCAATGTCTTAAAATGACAAAGCAAACGGTTAGGAAATGTGAGATACCGTTTGATTGCTTGCCTGATTCTGATGCAGATTGTAGACGTCAAAAGGTCATGAAGGGCGGATTATTTTGTAAGTTGAACCACCGCCACTTGAGTTAATTGAGGTGAGTTATTTACGAAAACTGAAATTGTACTTTATCTGGTGGAAGGTAATGAACATTTCATTAAAATTTAAAAATTATTGTTTTTTCATGTGTCATGCGATACCGTACAGTTCGTCGTTTTAATACAACTTGATACATAATTTTTGGTTGCATTTGCACAGTAGTATAAATACATAGATGCAACTCCTTATGAATAACGTAACAAATTCACGCCGTAATCCCTCGACAGGGGTTGGAAGAGGTGTCAGACGCCGCATTCCGCATATTCAAGTTGAGTCCCAGTGTGACAGGTTACGAATGCATATTGTTTCACACCGGTCTTGGATGTCGCATTCTTATCAATGTAGTTTAAACCATATCGTTGCTTAGCTACAACTACCGTACTAGCGATACAAATTTTATCTTAGTGCAGGGCTGAATCAATGTATGTATGTGTGTGTGATATGGTTATTATTATTCTGCTAGTATCGGAATGAAATATGCCCTAAGCTCCTATTTCCCTAAAAGATACACAAACTAACTTTTATTTGAATGAATTACAACGCCGGCCAACCATTCAATTTTGTCTACAAGAAACAAAAGACATGCATTTGTAACAGAGCATTAACTGTGCATTAAATCAATTCAAATTTAAGCTTCGGAAACTATTGATAAGTGCTACTATAAATTAGATGACTTTCCGACAGATCCATCAATGCAAATGAATATACCCAAAATTTAATTAAAATTTAATTCAGAGTAAAATATGTAATTAATGTCACAAATCGTAATGTAGTATAATTTAATAAATACTTTTTTATTATTTTAAAATGAATTTAATTTCTAGATGTATTTTGTACCTGTGACTGTCAAAAATTGACACTGTTTGAATTATAACCATTAATAATAATAATAAATAATGAATAACCACATCACGACTCACACGTTGACTCAGCCCTGCACTAAGTATCGTAAGAACTTGTATCGCAGGTGCTAAGTAACGATACGGTATATGCTACATAGATAAGAATACAACATCCAAGACCGGTAAGCGAAACAATGCGCCTTGCAAGTAACACAAAGTCCCGCCCCCGCCGGGATTCGAACCCGGAACCTCTAGCGTAGCAGTCGGCTGTTTACACCACTGCGCCACCGAGGTTGTCAAACCACCATACCATTATATTTGTGAGACATTAAATATTAACTATTACTACAAATGTCTTTACAGAGAATGACGGATAGACGGGCTAATGTTACGTGCGTCATCTCATTATGCGATATTACAGCATATATCGAGCCAATTAAATGATTTCAGATTCGATTTCTCGGTTGGTATACCCCAGCGCATCCCGACCGCCAGGTGAAAGTAATGTTTGCTACATTGCACGAGCAAACGCGATTACAGATAGGTTTTATACGACATTTTAAACTTGTAATAACCAAGTTTTGAGGTTACAATTAAATTGAATCGGTTTATTTTAAAAAAAAGTAGAAAACAATGGTATCACCGTGAATAAATATAAAAAAAATCATCTTAACAGAAAAAAGGTCGTAGGAGCGAAATTGCTCACGACTTGCATAAATAATTTCAATAAATTAAATGTCATAATAATTATATTATTTAAAATATCAAAAATTTAAGGGTGCTTTCCTAATTATAAGTTTATTAATTTTATAGTGTATATATTTAGCCAGATATGCACTGCACACACACACGCTCACACACTGGCATTCAAGGTTACACATATACACACTCTACCCATACATACTCACATTCGCCCAATACAACTCTTTTAATTTCCTATTAAAACACATTAAGTTTTACTTTGGTTTTTGCTTTTGTCAATCTTATTTCTTTATTTAGTTATTTGGTTTTGTTTCTCTTTGTAATTTCCGATTCTCTCTGGACTGGGTTTCTTTGTATTTGATATGTATTTCATATTTACACCCTAGGCACTATTATTTATATATTGTCTGAACTGGAAGAGCGGTGCCTCCTACACAGGCTATTTTAAGCTTAAAAGGAGGCTCCGGCCACTGTCATTATTTGTAATGTGCCTTTTAATGAAATAAATATTATTATTATTATTAGATATAAACATGCGAAAAGCGGTGTATGACACCTCGGCTTGACGCTATCGAGGGAATAATTACGGCGTGAGTTTATGTTATGTATTTAACCAGTACTTTCAATGATTGTACCAAACATCGCAATATCATGTGCGCGCACGCAGCCGCCGGGTAACTGTGCGCATTGGCATGCGCCGACACTTACGATACCACACAGTATATTCACTTAATTATTAGCGTTAAAAGCACTTCATACGTAGAGAAGTTACTAGAAAAGGTTAGGTTCAATGATTTGTTCACTAAGAATTACGATTTGGTACGTTTCAGGCGAGAGTAAATAGGCAAACAATAGACAGTGTTCATTTAATTATCAGTTTTTTAATAATTAAAAACATAATCACGTCCTCTATACAATTTAACTACAAACTGTGTAATTATAGATATATTATATTATTGAATTAAATTATCCATTTAAAAATATCCTTATTTATATAATAAACAAGGTGACAAATCTACGTCCCGCCTGATGTCACCGACACTCCAAGAACCTTTTGACATCCGTTTTGAAGAACCTCATGCTGAAGTCACTTGGGAAAACCATGCCATGAGTTTCAAACTTTGGAGAAGGATGATTTTTATAAAGGACTAATATTTAGAATGGATATATGTATTATAATTTATAAATATATTTTATTCACAATCTGTAAAACTGGGGCTCAACGTAAACATGCGAAATGCGGTGTGCAACACTTCTGCCCTCCCCTTTCGAGGGATTAATTACGGCGTGAGTTTATGTGTAATATAAATTTATAGACAAATTTGGTTTGCATAGTACAACTAGAAAACGATACTACGAGTATATTGACAAAAATTAATTGAAATATATTGATTGTAATCTAATTGAAAAAAGTAACTACGGAGGCTTCTTGCCGGATTCTATGGGCTTCTTTTAGAGAGTGCTTATTTTAAGTATATTTGAATACGAAATAGTTTTTTTGAGTTTTAGGGCGGACGTCAAACTAAATCAATCCTCAGATTGAATCTATAAACCTAAGCTAGTAGTTTTCTTATTTTATGTTTTACTCAAAGCTAATTAACGTTTTGATTGGTGTATTGGCATATGAGAAGTTTAAAATTGATTCGATACAGCTCGAATGTTAACATGTCAACAGATGCGATATTAATTAATTAAAAATAAGAAATAATTGTTTTATATCTGGTGAGCTTATAGAACTTTGTTTACTTTAAAATATTTGCTTCGTTTTTTTTTTAATTTTCTCAGTTACAAAATCGACATTGTTAAGATGTATATGGAATATTTATTAGGTACTTTGGAATATTTATGTTTTATTGTTACGTAAGTACTTATTTATTATAGTTTGGCTAATTTTATTTGCCTTATAAAACTTTATCTTTCACAAATATGGGTAAAAGAAACGAAACAAGTCAAATTGTTAACACAAACAAAGCAAAGATTAAAGTTTAAAGTTTATAAAAACTTAAATAAGTACTATCAAATTAAGGTAGTGAAATGAACTTGATTTCAATCGTAATAAGAGTGGTTTTCCCTTGTACTGTACAGCATTAAACACTGAATCTATGACCTATTCACCGTTACGGGTTTATTCTTGAATTTTATTATATTTTCATGCGGTTTTTTTCTATTAATATATTTTGTAGTTAATCATAAAAATGTTAAGTAAAATATTTAGTATAATTAGATTCAAGTCTCGAATTTATCCCGCGTGATGTAAGTTTTTTTTTCTTTTTAAAGTCTTAAATTTTGTCGAAAGTAATTTTAAATTTTTGATCTTCAAGTTTTAGTTGATTTAGTAATTTAATACATTTTTATTTGGGCAATGGCTTAAGTTATGTTCTTATTATAGTCATATATATCAGACTCAATGGTTAAATATTTTTTATTATTTAAACTTCAATATGTATGATGTGGTAGTACTATTATTAGTTAATTCAAAGAATACCTCCTGACTCTTATGTACAACCTTTTATATAATAATAAATACTATAATACTATATACTGATGACAGACACAAAAATTGTTTTTAAGGGATCAGTGTCATAATAGCGTATCCTTTTTTAATGAAAAAAATGAATTTACTACGGATATAATGAGGAAGTGGTAGCTCAGTTTGTTACGTGCCTCGGTTAACCGATCGAAGTGACCGAAAAGGTCGAGGGTTCGAGTCTTGGATTGCCGTCAGTTGCTACTGCCATGTTCCTCATTGTGCCTGGATAGTTGCGTCAGATTCGCAACCTGTGTCACTGGGACTCAACATAAACATGCGAAATGCGGTGTGTAACCTACCGCTCTCGAGGGATTACAGCGTGAGTTTATGTTTTCGTTATATATATATATATATTTTTAAGTTTTTGTACATTTTTTTTTTGTCTCGTTAAGGTTTTCATAGAGATTATTTGAACCTTTTTCAGAAGATGTTGGTGTCCCATGCACGTAGAACGAGCAAAAACGTAAGCGGGTTTTGTCTGATTGCTATCGCCGCTTCAAGAATAAGTCCGCGGCAAAGGTCATGAGATGAGCCCTTTCTACTCGCTCTCATTCCGAGAATGTACTTAATTAGAGATCTTATTTAGAAAGGACAGTGTTATATATTACTCTTTAAGAAATTATAGGAAACGTGTAATTTTTTTAAAGAATATTATTGGATCGTGTTAGGAAATCGTCTTACAACGGTCTGCTCATATCGGACCTAAATTCAAATTCTAAATTTTTATTTAAATAGACTTAATATAACTGCTTTCAAGTCGTCATTTTTTTATCTACCGCCAATTGTTTTAAGTTAAAGAATATCATGGAAAAGTTTGCATTTTAGAAGAATTCTTAAAAATTTTGTTTTTTTTAATTTCCCACCCTGAAAATCCATTTCGATATTGGCGAAAGAAATGTTAAAATTAGAAATAATATATCTTCGTCTTGGATTATTTATTCATAATAATTAAACGGTAATGTAACCAATTAAATAATTATGCATACAAAATGTTTATATATTGTTACTACCAATCAGCCCCGGGTTCGCCTGGGTTTAATTAATAAAAAAATAGCCATTGTCAATCAGTGATAATGTAGCATTCTACTGGTGAAATAATTTCAAAAATTGGATGAGTACATCCGAACTGACAAACAATACCTCTTTATTATATATTTTATTGTAAAATTAAATAGTTACTTGTTGGAGTTACTAACAACAAAATAAGATAACAATTCTGTAGGAGCCAGTTAGCTCTTACGCTTGTTTGTTAGTTGAGTGCGTTGAAAGTAATAAGTTGAGTCCAAGATGAAAAGGTTTATTAAATGTAGTGATTAAATTTGGTAACAATAAGTATGCTATTAGACTTCCCTTCACTTGATGCTTATCGTGAGTTAGTTATGCACTGATGTAAAATTAGTTAAAATATTAAATTATGGCTCGGCGCTATGTAGGTCGCAAAGTCAACAGAAAAAATGTACAGTGGTGATACTGTACAAATTCCACAAATGGAAACAACTTCCTAGAAGCGGATAGACATGCAAAATTATAATTAACAAGCTAATTATTAAAACAATGACTCCTACGTCGATGTGAATACAGGCAGACGCACACACACGACATAGGAAGCCGATAAGAAAGTATATCGGCCGTGCGAACATGTTTTTCTACAATAAAAACATGGACGGTCTTATTCAATATTAATAAATGTATTATAATAAATAATATTATAATTTATAATCATCCATACATTAATAAGAGGTTGAGTTTAAAAGTAGGATGTATTCGACAAAATTACTAATCCGATTTCGACAATTCTTTCAGAAATATTAAGAATAAAGCTTTCAGGAAAGATATAGGTTACGTTTTGTTTCATAAAACTTAAACTGACTCTGTGATCCCTCGAGAGGGTAAGCAGAGGTGTTAAACACCGTATTTCGAATATTTATATTGAGTCCCAGTGTGACAGGTTGCGAAACTGTCGCCACTATCCGGGCACAATGAGGAACGGCAGCTACAATGTACAGCAACCCGAGACTCGTACCTTCGTCATATAAATAAATAACAGATTGTGTGTAGATAAGTGTAGATAAGTATACATTACAATGCCTTTAAAAAGTTTTGCCACCAATATTACATGTGTAATATTTAGGTTAGTATTAAATTTATCCCCTGTTAGTGGCTTGCCGTGGTGTTTTGACGGTCAGGCGTAGATGCCTTTAGCTTTTGGCTCCTGGGCCATTTTCATTGCTGTCTCCGCTTTGCTGGGAGGGAAGTCTGAAACCGCTTTATTACTACCTTCTATTTCTTCTGATTAAGTTCGTTGCAGGTCCCAAGACAGCCGTTAGGGTGTCCGGAGACAGCCTGTGCGTCATTGCACAGCTGCATTATTCGTTGATTATTCGATCAAAGGACGCCACTGTTGATCCTGGTGAACAAGAAATGCAGTGGTGGGACAGAGTGGCGTGTGTGCCCCGAAAAAAAAAGTATACCTATGTGTAATTGTATATATGTACATGTGTAAAGCTTGTGGGAAATCGATTAATCTTGAAAGCTTCCGCAACATTTACTTTTTCCAAAAATTTTTGAAAAGAAAATTATAACTATACTTACCCAAGGTTTAAGGTAGCTTATTTCTGCAGTTCTGATAAAAGGCAATAGATGTTATCGACGATGGTAAAATATCAAATAGTGTAAGTAAATATCATGAGATAACTTCAAAACACTTTTACGTGTGAAATGATTTCGTCGTATAATACATTGATAAAGATCGATCAAATTTTTTTTTACCTTTTCAAAACTATTGTATAATGTTACATATAGTTTGATTAGTTCAGAGTTAATGTGATGTTTTTTAAGGCTAGGCATCATGGGTTAAGTATAAATTATACAAAACTTAATGTGACTTACTTTTTAGGCTCTAAGGTATGTAAATAATAATAATAACCACATCACACATTGACTCAGCCATACAGTAAGATTGTAGAATCTTGTGTCGCATGTGCTAAGCAACGAGTTAATGTGTGTGTCGTTATGTGGTTATTATTATTGCTTAAAACGTTATAAAGACCTCTTCCAACTACAGATCTATTATTACGACTCAATGCTGATTTCCTGGCCTGCTAAATACCATATCAAACCCTATACAGTAAACATCTTGGGGCACCCCCGCCACTCTGTCTCACCACTGAACTGCAACTGTTCTCCAGGATCTACAGTGGCGTCCTTTGATCGAATAATGCAGCTGTGCATTGACGCACAGGCTGTGCCCCGACCCCATACCTGCTGTCTTGTTATATATCTATAAGTTGGGATATATCTATGAGTAAACATAACGACTATCGGTTATAGAATCTATGTTGCAACTTTATTCAAGAAGTAAAAATGCTAAATTTCTTAAATTACCACAAAACCACAAACAAACAAACAAAACCTTGCTTTATATATAGAATCACTCTCAACATGTCTAGCGTATCTAAAGGAATAACCGTATCGAATTAGAATGCACATTGATATACTCTAGCGGTTGGTTGAGGCGCATCGTTTTCGACCTTGCCTCTCTGATAGTCGTTTGTTCTTTTCACACACGACCTCTAGCGTTGCGAAACTGTACTAATGGATGTATGGGATGTTCACTTTTATAATAATAAATTAATTATTGGTAGGTAAAATAACGTAAGGAATGCCTTGAATTGTAAAAGTTGGGATACATGTGTTAGTGGTATTTATTTAATTTAATTAAACTATACATTCATAGCAATAATAATTAATTTAAATAAAGGTATTTTCTGTTAATTTTAAATTAAATTTTTCACTCAAATATCAAAATGATTTTTCACTTATATTTATTACTCAATAACAGTTAGTATAAAGTTTTTAGTTAGGTCGCTTTTTATTAAGTTTTTTAAATATGATTAGAGTGAAAAATAATTTCTAGTATATTCAATATATCGAAAAGTACCAAATAATAATTAAAAAATAAATAACATCAATTCAATCAAAACTAAATTAAATCAAATAAATAATTAGAATGTTGTGTAACAACACGCTTTATATACCAAAACATCTCGTTAACGTATTTAGATCAGCGATAACTGTAGGAAGGTCGCCGGTTCGATTCCCAGCCGGAAACTTATTGATGATACCGAGATCTAAGTTATTAATATCCATTATTATTATTATTATTATTATTACTATTAATGATGATGATCTTGTTTTAACGTGCTCGTTTTGAAATAAAACTAATAGAAGGTTATTCTGGTTAATGTTATATCGTATTTAAAGAATTTGTCAATTCATAATATTATTGGCTTGATACAAATTCCTATATTTCTAAACTAACAAAGAGGAAATCTTTGTATTTTGGTAACAATTAGGCTCAAAAAGTACTGGACCGGTTTCAAAAATTCTTTCACCATTAGAGTACCACATTATCCCCAAAAGTATAAATTAAATTATTAAATGACGCCCGTGTGAAGCCGAGTATGTCGCTAGTGTATTAATAAAAGTTAAAACTTGGGTAGCGCGTTGATGTCTTTCCTATGAATTTATACTAGCTTTTTTCGTGTATTTCGTTCGCGTACAATTTATTTAAAAAAAAATGGTTTAAAGTCCATTCTAAATACATCTGAAAGAATTTTTGAAATCGGTTTTTTTTAACCAAATTACAAATAAATAATTTTAATATCTTTATAATATTTGTAACAGGCTTAAATTAATAAAATTCCTGAATTAAATTTACTAATTTGTAAATTAATAAATTCGAATAAAATATTTTAACGTTAAATTCCAGCTGTCAAAATAATTGATTTGACAGTAAGGTGAAACTTATCTGACATAAAAGCTTAATTGATCCTCTGGTTCTTTTATTTAATTTCAATTACATTAATTGCAATTACTTTTGTCGTTGTTGAAGGGAAATTAACGATCAAACGTACTTGCAATTATCAGAACAATGGCATCGAAAGTGGTGAAATATGACGACTCTAGTTGTGGACAGTAAGATTAGCTCTGGTTTGGGTGAGGTTTTAGTACGAGCGTTTAGCGGGGGAGGTAGAAATTTTTTTTTGTTTGATAGGTTTTTAAATTTTTATTTAGCTGATAATACTCCATATTATCAATAACAGCAGATAATCAAGGCATTTCAAAACCTACTGAGGTTTTATACTAATGCTAAATGCGTATTATTTCAATATTTTTAATGGTTACATTGAACTAATTTGGATAAGAAGGTACTATATATTTTAAAACTATATCATTTAATTAGGTGAATTTATGAAAATCGTTTAAAAAAGAAAAACAATTTACTTATTACAAAGGAAGAATCTCGTTTTATGAGTTTGTGAGTTTTTAATTGATTATTTATTATATTGGTTACTTGAATCTTGTTAATTTTTAAGGCAATTTACGAGTATTATCTAAAAAAAAATGATAAAATCATTTCTTTGTCAAATTTGTTTACAAGTAAGGCGTTATCTTATATCCAATAATTGTGTCAACAAAAATCATTTTTTTGTATTCATGACCAGGCAGACATTTGACCCCAAACCCGCCTGATGTTAAGCGGCGATGAGGTCTAAGGTGGATCATGCCTGCCTAGGAGAAGCCTATTCAATCTTGCCTTAAATAGGCCCAAGTTATATTGGTCAGGGGTTCAGGAATTCCAAACCAAAACTTACAACAAAAAGAAGGATAAATTCAAACACTTTTTTCCCTTCATAATTCAAAATCAAACAAACAAACGGTTCACCCGATGGGAAATTATACCGCTGACAAGGAGTCTTAAAACGCCCAGATCACCGCCAGTGCGTTGCCCTAGTATTCTCCGCTAATCGCTGCCGCTCGTCACTAAGCTCTCACGATATCTATTGATGGGTCATGTCATTATTTCAATACAATTCGAAAGTACGTCTTACGTAACTGAGACATGACTTAGTTAAAATCCCTTCTTATTTTCTCTAACACTATTATTTTATACATTACCCTTTAGGTAATATTTTATTGTATTTGTTGCTTTAAAATTGATATCATTTAATTAAAATTTTGAAGTCATTTATGATATCTGTACAGGAGGAATTTTAAATTTTAAACCTGTAATTTTTAAACTTTTTTTTTTTATTGTATTTGTTGCTTACATAAATTGATATGATTTTTTTTAAATTAAGTAAGTTATCTATGTATACTAATAATAATAATAATATCACATCACGACACACACATTGACTCAGCCCTGCAGTAAGTATCGTAAGAACTTGTGTCGCAGGTGCTAAGCAACGATATGGTATATACTACATAGAAAGAATACAACATCCAAGACCGGTAAGCGAAACAATGCGTCTTGCAAATAACACAAACTCCCGTCCCCGCCGGGATTCAAACCCGGAATCTCTAGCGTCGCAGTCGGCTGTTTACACCACTGCGCTACCGAGGTCGTCACACTTGCAGGATTGGAGGCATACTAGAAGGAATAATTTTAAATTATAAACCTGTTTGTTCTGTTTTTTTGTTCATTTAATATGAAATTTATATTGAAAAGGAAATACAAACTTTATTTAATAATTTAATATTCATCTATATTAAAAAAAAATATTTAGCAACAAATAACGTGAACTTAAATTTTGATGTACATTTAATTTATTTAAATTAAGATGTATATATAGATTTATGTATGTATATATCTTGCTTATTTACATAACATAAAACATATACATAAATTCTTTTTTTTATATTGTTAATTAACTGAACATCCACAGGTAATCGCTTTTTGTTAAAATTTATGTTTAAGCTAAGACAATGGGTCAAAATGTCAGGATTTACTTGTCAAATGATATTTATGAATCGTGAATCTGTGACCTTCATTATTAAACGTGGGATGAGTAAACAAACGGATGGACACACGAATTTGACATTTAATTATCACAATATAAACGGCCCGTCCATTAGTAGTCCTTTTTGGGGTACCGTACACAAGGGAACTCTGACGTTCGTCCGTCTGTCAGCGGGCTGTATATCACTAACCGTTGTACAGTTGAAATTTTCACAACATACTAAACGTTGTTATAAAAAAATAAAAACTGGTCAAGTGTGAGTCGGATTTCAAAAGTCTAGGTATTATGGTTCGTGAGATTCAGCTCGCTGACAGACGGACGGATGGCGGAGGTTTAATAAAAAGGTCCCTTGGGTGCCCTTAGGGCATCAAAAAATAAAAAAAACTGAATTTTGAAGAACATATTTTAGGCGTTTTCGTCTCGACTTTAGCAATCGTTGTATCTATATAGTGTTAAATATTGTATGACACGGAACCCTGAATGCTATTTAAGTTACATTTGGTTACCAATAATTAAAAATTAAGGGGAATTCTTATACAAATAGTGTTTTTTTTTAATGTTTTGCTTATTCTTAAACGAGATTATCGAAAAAGTACAGAACAAGGGACAGAACCCTTCACGAGTGAGAACGACTCACACCAGTTTTTTGTATCTTTCAATATAAGCAAAGGTTACTTCTGATCGTTCTATGTGAAGATTGAATATGGCCACATTGAACAGGCTTTTCGTTCTGAAGGTTAGGTAGTTCTATATTGTTATTATACTTTTAGTATTATGATACGATTTAAAATATAATGCCTACTTGTTTGGTATAAATATTTGTATGCAATATTCAGTTTTTTTTAAATTTTAAAACCAGGCAAGCATTTGACCCCAATCCTGTCTCATGTTAATAATAGAATCTAAGACGGAACACGAACCCAGGAGAAGCATATTCACTCTTGTTTCATAGAACTCCAGGTTATATTGATCAGGGTATACTTCGGCAGGCATAGAATTGAAAAAATAGACAAGCATTTGACCCCAATTCCGCCTGATGCTAAGCGGCGATGTAGTCTAAGGTGGAAGAGGCCTCTTCACTCTAGCTTTAAAGAGCCATAGGTTATATTGATCAGAGAATACTTCGGCAGGCGAAGAATTTCACTCCATTACAGTACACATAAACAAATATAACATATAATTAACATATAACATATTTGACAAAATTGGTAAATATAAATGCGAAGTGTCAAAAACTTTAAAATAAATACCTAAATATGTACTTTTCGCTTACGTAAATAAATAAATTTGCAAGTACTCATTATTAACATTATGTAGTGTATACAAGTGAGTGCGATACAATTTAATATTAAGTAAAGTTGGTATAAACCCTATTATGTATGCTGTTTTTGTATTCTGTTTGTATACGAAATATATTTAAAAAAATACGTATTATAAAAGTTGAGAAATTCTAGAATCGGTCGATTCGGGAATCGGTTTCTTCCTATCTTCTGATTATATTCCTCGCGGACACCCCTGACATCGATTATAGGCAATTTTTTATTTTATTTACATTATGGTAAACAATTATTAGGTATGTGCAAGAAAGTAGCATGTGCTTCAATATACTTTACAAAGGACGCCACTGTTCATCATGGTTAACAGGAGTAGATGGGACAGAGTGGAATCCTCACCTGTCAGTAAAAGCTTGATCGCAACACCAATTTTGATACTAACCTTCTGACCTCTCTAAAAACCTCTAGTGACTTCACTAAGGAATGCAATATGTCCTTGTCACCTGTGGTCGACTAAGAGTGAGTCTCTAAACTATTTTTATTGTATTCGAATTGAAATTAGAATTTAATTGTAATTTTCGTCTCAAGTCTGAGGATTTATTTATTGATTGAAATATGTTAATAACATAAGAAATTAAGTTAAAAATGAATAAAATTAAAACAATTTGTTAACATTAACAAATATAACAATATTGTGTCTTAATAAAATTATAATAATTAAACAATAATATTCGTCCTTCACCTCAAATTACTTTTGAACATAAAAACAGCTGCGACACATACATTTGAACATGTATAATATAGATACAGATCATTTAAAGCAATTAATTAAATAAAAATATGTGCATTGTATGAAATTTTTAAGCAATGTGAGAACCGAAATCTATTTAGCTCGCACATTGTTTAAATCAAATTAATGTTTCTAATTACCCTATTAATATTTTCAATGTTTATTAAAATACATGTACAAATAAAAATTTAAATGAAAAATAATAAAATCCTACATATATAATGTTTAATAGTGTTTGTTTTAAATTTTAAAATATTTTATCAAATCTTTTCTGAAAAACAAAAAAAATCTAGACAAAAAAACTAGAAAGACATGCGAGAAAGATAAATCTACATTTGTGGGAACGCGCATATGTTAACACTGATGTTGCAAGCCTAAACAAGCAGTAGGTAAGCTAAGCTATACTTCATCAACGGATACGCTCGTATGCCAGCTCATTCTTGTTAAAAAATCCGACGCAACACTTAGCCCATTGCGTAGCAAATCTATTAAATCCCTAAATACTACCATAGAGGGTTTAACGCCCAAAATTATAGCCCAAGTACCAAATTACCATTACTAAGTGTCGGCACGTAGGTTCACGCAACTAATACATATATAATGGCCGAGTACTTTCGCAAAATACATTTAAATAACTTTAATGACAGAAATCAATAATCATTTGACCATAGACGAGACGGTTGCGGCTGTATTGTTTATGGATTATATCGCGGATGCGTTGCATAAGTGTTATGTTTGGAGTTATGAAAGTTCGAATTTTCGAACATTATTTGACGTTTTTTGGGTTCCGTAGCCGAAGGCTAAAAGCGGGATCACATTACTAAGCCTTCGGTGTCTAGCAGCTAGTTATGAGAATTTCAGAAAATTTCTATTTCTGTTGCCGCTATAAAAAAAAACAAAATAAACTTAAAGAATTGTTATTAAAAAGTGATTATTTTTTGCCTGTTCATGTTTCTTTTACGAAATTATAAAAAATTACATTATTTTAGCTTATAATATGGTATGGAACCCTTCAAGCCTTCAAGAATCCGACGCTCACTTGATCTTTTTTTAAATATTGAATGTCGTTTTTCAGTAGACCGAAGTTTTTGAAAACAAAGCTGCATTTGGTTAGTTTTTACTTGAACTGGACAAGTTTTGATGGAATTACAGTCATTTTCTCGATAGTAAATTAATGTAACTAAAACATTAGTTCTGTAATCAAGTACTTGTCCAGTTTTAATGGAATTACTTATAATGGAATTAAGTATTTCACTTCCCGATCGAATTAAAAAGGAAAAAAAACCACCTAAATGAAATTATTTCTCATCATTTTTTAAGTCATTATGTTGTATGAACGCTTTTCACACCAAAAGGCGCCTCGCGTTGTATAATGTAACAGTATAATGAAATCCATAAAATTAAAATATCTATCGAATTAAATATGACTACTAAATTAATGACCACATCACGACACACACTTTGACTCAGCCCTTCAATAAGAGATAATCTTGTATCACTAGCACTAAGCAACGATATGGTATAAACTACATAGATAAAAATTTAACATCAAAGACCGGCAGGCATCTTGCAAATAACACAAAGTCCCCCAACGTGATTCGAACCCGGAACCTCTGGCGTAGCAGTCAGCTGTTAAATACGCCATCGAGGTCGTCAACTACGAGTTATTCGCTGAAGTTAATATTACTGGCCTAACTCTTCAATAACCTTTTCATCATTTGTGGCTTGATATCGATCATTGCGTAGCCCAATTTCTAACCGGGCATGGTAACTTTAAGGGCAAACTTTATTCATTTAACTTGGTGCCGTCACCTTTTTGCGAATGTTCAACGTCGGATCAAGAATTTGTGCAAACTGCCCATCATATCTTGTGGGAATGTAGTCTCTGGCATGACGAACGGTTAATCATGTTGAATTCGATTCAAGTATCTGCGTGTAGTCCTATTTATTACCTAGATCTTGTGAAAACGAAGGGAAACTTCCGTGCCTTTAAAAAGTTTTGTCACCAATATTACTGGTGTAAGATTTAGGTTAGTATCTAATTTATCCCCTGTTAGTTAGTGGCATACCGTGGTGTTTAGACGGTCAGGCGTCTCCTGACTGTCTCCCCTTTAGATTTTTGGGCCTCTGGGCCATTTCAATTGCTGTCTCCGCTTTGCTGGGAGGGAAGTCTGAAACCGCTTTCTTACTACCTCCTATTTCTTCTGATTAAGTTCGTTGCGGGTCCCAAGACAGCCGGTAGGGTGTCCGGGCACAGCCTGTGCATCACTGCACAGCTGCATTATTCGTTGATTATTCGATCAAAGGACGCCACTGTTGATCCTGATAAACAGGAGTTGCAGTGGTGGGACAGAGTGGCGGGTGTGCCCCGAAAATACCTTTTCATCATTGTCAATTGACAAGGGAGAAACAAAGTTAAATATTAAATAGGAAACTAGGGTAATCCTCAACAAAGTTATCATAGTTAAAGGTATAATATAAACATTATCTCATCGTGCCCTAATTCTGAGACAATGCCGTTTCACACGGCACAGGAGTTTTAATTGTGGTTATATAAGATTTGCAGCTTCGCGGAATACTGAGATAGAATGTACTTGACTGTACTTGATTGGTTTTTATTGAGCCCCCTAAGATAAACGCAATCGTTCCGCAAGCGTTAACGCCGGCAGAAAATAAAAATGTATTGGAATGACATTTACTCGCGCTTGAATTACATCGCTGTTATGTCATTTCCTTACATTTTTAATTTCTACCGGCGTTAACGCTTGCAGAATAATGGCATGTGTCTAAGGGGCCTGAACTGACAGTACTGACGAAACTCAAGCGTGAGGAAATGTCATTTTAATTATTTTTATTTTCTAATAGCGTTTTCGCTTACGGAAAAATTCGATTTGTCTAAAGGGTCTGGTCGGATTTTTATCTGAGATATTGTAGTCAATTCTATCAGTCAATTTGCAGTCAGTCAGTTCAATTCATTTTGTTTCCAAAAATTTTATTTTCATGATATCTATGAAACTCATTATCCTAGGACAGAAGACATCCAATGGACGAGGGCATATATTTCCGTACAGAGCGATCCTGTGGCTCCCTGCAGCCCGGACAAGATCGTCCGTCCACTTCGTGGGGGACAGACAACACTAGGCTTTCCGGCCCGTGGTCGCCTCTATAGAAAATTCTTCCCCAACAGTCATAGACTCTTAGAACTAAATAATAATAATAATAACCACATCACGACACACACATTGGCTCAGCCCTGCACTAAGTCTCATAAGAACTTGTATCGCAGGTGCTAAGCAACGATATGGTATATACTAAATAAATAAGAATACAACATCCAAGACCGGTAAACCGCCGGCGGACCGGCGGACCGCGAAACAATGAGTCTTGTAAGTAACACAAAGACGCGCCCCCGCCGGGATTCGAACCCGGAACCTCTAGCGTCGCAGTCGGCTGTTTACACCACTGCGCCACCGAGGTCGTCAAATTTCCAGCTAATTGCCATTTTAACTTCACTGTATAATTACAATGATTCATACACTGCACTAGTTAATGTACGAGACCGGTTGCCGACAGAATGTCAAGGTCTCGCAAATTTGCTGCAACGAATGAACGGTCAAGTTACCACATAACAATTTTTTTTTGTGTCAAGTGGTGAAATTTGGAACTAATTGAATCCTGACTTGATTGCGCTTTTGCATAACAACTAGCGACACGCTGCAATTTGTATGAGTGCAGCTAAAACCAGCTGTTTTATGGAATGATATTAAGATTTACAAGGAAATTGTGTTTTGATAACAAATAGGAAGAAAAAAGTATCAAAAATTATTTTCATTCCCTACTTTTCTTACTTGTTACTTTCGGTTTGTTTGTATGGATTATACACATACATACATAATGTTATTGACTTCGTTTGGTTAACTTTTTGTAGGAAAATACTATAATTTTGTTTTTTAATAAATATATCAAAGTAAGCAGTGGCGTGCCTAGAGTTTCAGAATAGGGCAAGCCGAGAGATACGTTATTGTAGATTTTATAATTCATTTCGATAAATGTCTTGTTGCCTCATTACTCTTAAATCTACACTTCATAGTTACGCGTTCGAATTAGCGCGAATTTTGAACCATGCTATGCAAAGCGTATTGTTATTTGATTTGAAAAGTAATGAATGAACGAGAGCGCGAACTTACCTTGGTTCGATAGGGCAAGCCGGGCTTTTGGGCTTGTATGACAGTACCGCCACTGAAAGTAAGTTTATCTTGTAACAAAATATGCAAAGGTAAATGAATTCATTTTGTATGAGCTTACAAAATATCTATTTAGACTGGATTCGAAATTTTATTAAACTTCATACCGAACAATGCTTTGAAAAAAAAAAATGCTTAGCTTAATTAATATTCTTATTATATACATCAAGTGTTTATTACCCATTACGTGTGTCGTAGTCAGTTGTTCGTGGGAATTATTTTTTTTCGAGAGCTTTATACGAAATGTCAACAAGGTATTTTGACAGCTGACATGTTGGTATTTAGCTTACATTTAGCTGTTAAAATTCTAGTTGCGTTTGATAATGAAATTGGAGCGGTTTTTAATGTGTTTCTTGTGAATGTATTTTTTGAAAGTCTATTTGCATTGTTATCTAGACGGATAAACTAGAATAAAATTAAATATTGCTGTAATTTTAAAAGTACTAGTAGCTTATTCTGTTTAAGTTAGTTTAAAAAATGTTTTAGCGCATTAATACAATTTATGGTGTGCCTGTTCTTTTTTACCTATACTTACGTTTTACGGTGATCTTTTGTTTGCAATAAAGTATTATATTTTTAAATTAATATTAAATATATGTTTTTAAGGATAAAACAAAATCGATTCTGTCTGTCCCTATGTATGCTTAGGTGTTTAAAACCACGCAACGAATTTTGATGCGTTTTTTAAAGTTATTCTAGAGTAAGGTTTATATGTATACAATACATGGATAGTATCCGTGCGAAGCCGGGACGGGACGCTAGTATTATTATAAAAGTACTATCATAAAGCGGTATATTTTATTATTAATAATTTAAAGTTCCAAAATTTGTTTTTTAAAATACTCATCTGATTGCAAAAAAAAATTAACAAGAAACCCCAAAAGTAAAAATATTTTCAGTGATTTATTTTTTCACCGTCTTTTGTTCAAATGCTCTGTTTCTTTTTACCTACGGCGAAATAAAATTAGGGTTATGATTTTTGACCGGAATGTATGAATGTTCATCTGTTCCCTCATAACATCTAAACCACTTATATGTATTTTTTTTTATTCAAGACCAGGCAGGCATTTGACCCCAAACCCACCTGATGTGAAGCGGCGATGAGGTCTAAGGTGGATCATGCCTGCCTAGGAGAAACCTATTCACTCTTGCCTTAAAGAGGCCCAAGTTATATTGGTCAGGGAACACATCGGCAGGTAAAGAATTCCACACCCTTGTAGTACGCATTATAAAAAATCATAAATTGACAAATGAGGTATCGTTGGATGTGTCATGATTGTCCGCTGATTAAAGGTGATGTCACATTAAATTGGGTATGGCGCCCTATAGAGAGACAGTATTTTTTCGTGTTATAATGCCGTGTTAGGGCTTAATTAGTAATTATGAATTTGCTGTTACACGCGGCTTCGCTTGCATGCACTCGATAATTGAAAATAATTTCTAAAATCACGCCGAAGATGTGAACGAAATTTAGCCTAAACTAACGAAACGATATAAGCGAGTAAGTTTGCCTAATGCAGTAGGTTGCTTGAACACGGTTAAATTGAATAGTGTACTTACATATATATTTTTATTTTTAGACCTTGATTTCAGTAGTCGGGTTTTAGTTTTTAAACTGACTTTTTTTTGTCTTTTATTTGACGATACGAATTACGAATTGGAATCACATTTTGACGGAATTAAATTACTAATAATAAGGGTACCTATCATAGGTTTCACCTTCGCCGCTTGCGACTGCAGTTACAAATTTGTATGAATCTTTGTAAAGCGCCTCTAATGGATTGATTAGGAATTAATATTGCTCATACAAAATTAGTAGCAATCTATTTTACCCGACGTGTAGAAAAACTATACAAAAGTTATGGTAGACACACAAGTGGTCAACAGCTATCACCCGCTTGCAACACAACACGCATCACGCTATTCACAAGCCACCATCCTAACATTTTAAACACAAGCTCATGAGTTACGAACACTGTTTTAGCTTAATCCGAATAATTAGGTTAAGCAATACGTTACACAATACATTCACCAGGTGGCGTGGCGGTGCAAAAGACTTTACATAAGGTGAAACAACAATGGCATCATGGGAAACGTCGGAATTAACAAGAAATTATCATTTCCAACTTTTTTAATTGATGTTGCGCTTAGTGGAGCTCAGAGATGGGCTTTATTTGGTAATTTGGTAGCGAAAACATTTTTGGTTGTAACTGTAAGTGTTCTTACTTGATTATTATGATATTGAAAAGAGGAACTACGGAGGTTTTTTTTTTTTTTTTTCTTCACCGTAGACAGGCATTCTGAACCGGTGGTAGTTTAAAAATAATTTTGAAGATTTAAAGGTAATAAATAATAATAATAATAACCACATCACGACACACACATTGACTCAGCCCTGTAGTAAGTATCGTAAGAACTTGTGTCACAGGAACTAAGCAACGCTATGGTATATACTAAATAGATAAGAATATAACATCCAAGACCGGTAAGCGAAACAATGCGTCTTGCAAATAACACAAAGTCCCGCGCCCGCCGGGATTCGAACCCGGAACCTCTAGCGTAGCAGTCGGCTGTTTACACCACTGCGCCACCGAGGTCGTCAAGGTACTTATTTTAAGTCCATTTGAGTAAAAAATAATTTGATTTTAATTTTTTACTCGACTACGATGAAGCTAAAAAGGTATATAATTTTTGTATCTATTTACATTTGTTCTCGTACTTGTCATTATTGTTTTGCGAGTATCATTTTTTTTTAATTTTTATACTGTCTGTCTAAACTTTTATTTCTGATATAAAATTAAAGACAACTACTGTATCGCATGTTTACTAATAAATTATATTTTTTCGATATTAAGAAGGAAATAAAATCTTACCTTTTTCTATCAATATATTTATTTGGTTCCGGTTAATTCGCCTGTTTACTACCTGAAACAAAACATGTTTCATTTGAATATATTTTTTTTTGTTCCTATGCTTATTTTATAGTAATATATGTATATAAGTCCATATAGTTTATTATTAATAGTAAAAATAGGTGAAAAGAAACACGTTTTCCATATAATTCTTTTTACAAACAGTAGTTTTCCTAGCCAAACAAATTCCTAGCCGTCTCTGCATTACGTCGATCGTTATAAATACTTTTATATGAAAAAATATAATTAAATTCTTTACGCTAACCTATTTCTTTGAAAACCTTTTAAAAGAATTACCCTCCTCTCAAATACCACATTCATAGTCACATTATAGAGTTAACTTGTAAGAAAATCTTTTGATTCACACAACCACGTAATAGATATGAGACATTAGAAATGGATATGATCGTAAACACGACATTTAATGATGTACATCGTGAGAAAAGTATAGTCTACATGTACATAAATATAAAAGGGAAACAAATCTACTGATAAATAACAGAATGACGTTTTTTTTTCTGACTTATTTGGTAAAATACCTTAGGAAGCTTGTCCTGAATTGTATTTGACGCCAGATGTGGTAGTTATCACGAAAAGCGACTTTAACTTCTTGAAATTACAAAAGGCAATGTTACAATGTTTTTTTTTTCTAAATAAGCTCTTTCAAATCGTCATTTTTTTGCTACCACCGGTTCGTAATGCTATTTCTACAGGGAAGAATCCGGCAAGAAACATTCGTAGTAGCTTTTTTCAATATTTAACGCAATATCTTTTTATCACAACTTACATTTCGTAAAACATAATAATTTTTGAATGTAAAACTATGTGCTAGATAAACAACTGAAGAATATTATATACAAAAATTTGTATGATTTTATGTCTATTTTTAAAGTTGTGTGAAATACAATGGATGCAACGAATAATGCTACGGGTATGTATGTTGCGGAAAATCTTTTGATCGACTTATAAATTTGTTTTTTTCACTGCTCAATTCCTTGGAGTTTCCTTGGGGATGCCGTATTATCCATAAGGCGGTTGAGGCAACTGGTTGGGCCCAGCGCTCGCTGGTGGCACCCCCACCAATTTTTGGAATGTTTTTTTGAGTAATTCGGCAATACTGATTGTACTAACATAATATGGCACAGTAAACTTTTCCGATTGCAATGACATCATCGCAAATGTATAGAAGTCTGATGATGATGATGAGTCTGAAGAAATGCCTTGGGTATCATTCCCAAATTCGGGGCAAACTCCGAATTACTAAGAGTATTGGCGCCGAGCCATGCTTTGCCTGGAGGCCCTGTTCCTCGGACCAGTCTTAACTATTTGATAGTGACTTCAGCTTGATTTTTGAGAAAAGGGATCTGACTGACGGACAGACAGACGTTCACACATCAACGTGACCCTACAAGGGTTCCGCTTTGTTTTCGGATGTACGGAACCGTAAAAAGAAACATTTAATTGAAAAGCTAAAGGAATAAAAGTGTTTCCGTCTTATTTATCAGACATAAAAGGGAACAGGTGAAAGGGAGGACGTGGTAGCTTAGAGTGCCTTGTTTAACCGACCGACCCGACCCGAAAAGTCGAGTCTTGCGACCAGACAGGTTGCCGTACGGTACAATGAACTGCCATATTCCTCATTGTGCCCGGATAATGGCGACTGATTCGCAATCTGTCACGCTAGGACTCAACATGAACATGCGAAATGCGTTGTATAACACCTCTGCCTATCCCTCTCGAGGGATTAATTACGGCGTGAGCGTATGTTTATGATTTTATGTAAAAGGTAACACGGAACTTTAGCAATATTTATTTGAGTACATTTGTTACTCAACCGCACTCCATTTAGTTTATTGGCTTGTAAATCAAATGCTCAATTTTCTTAAATCTACAATAGTGTTACATAACACAGTAAATATTCATACAGTTCCATCCGAAACTATATGTATAGACCTAAAAAAACAAACGTAAACAAACCTATATGGTTAAAAGTTGTCAATAATAATTTGGTCCTTTTTTCTTATTTGACAAAAAAATGTCATGGAAATTAGGGGGACGTGGTAGCTCAGTTTGTTACGTGCCTTGGTTATCCGACAGACCCAACCCGACAGGTCGAGGGTTCGAGTCTCGGGTTGCCATGTACCTCATAGTGCCCGGATAGTGTCGGCAGATACGCAACCTGTCACACTGGGACTCTACATAAACATGCGGAATGCGGTGTTCAACATCTCTGCCTACCCCTCTTGAAGGATTAATTACGGCGTGAGTTTATGTTGATTTTTATGTGGAAAATAAAACCTATCTGTCATCGCATGATTTTTACTAATAATTGTCTAATACAATTGTTGCCGTAATACAAAAATTTCACCGAAAAACACATTCAAAGAGCAATAATTAACAATTTTGTTATTACGAAATAAAAAAATGTATTTCTCTCACCAACAAAAACACGGGATTAAGTTTCTTAAACGGAAAGATGAACCAAATTCCGTACAGTTTTGAAAGTGAGCAGATTGACCATGACTTTTACTTGTGAGACCGCGACACACAAACAGCCGACCGTGTTATATATATACACAAGACGCAAGTAACTTTGTGTTTGCGGATCGTGGGAGACGAGACAAGTTAATCGCTGGGTTTAGAGTGGTGTTTTAAATATGAAAAAATAATGCTTTGATCCGTCTTAGAACTTATTCTATTTAACAATGACCGCTCGGTTAAAGTTAGATGTTGTCAGGCGTGTACACACATTGCAAATTATTTGTGTGCGTAGCTTGTACCATGAGTTTGTAAAGTTTTTTACGCGTCAGGTAAGATAGATTACTACACTGATTTTGTATGGGCTTTCTTAATTCCTTTTCTTTCTTTTTTTTCTTTTTTTTGACGACCTCGGTGGCGCAGTGGTGTAAACAGCCGACTGCTACGCTAGAGGTTCCGGGTTCGTATCCCGGCGGGGGCGCGACTTTGTGTTATTTGCAAGACGCATTGTTTCGCTTACCGGTCTTGGATGTTGTATTCTTATTTATTTAGTATATACCATATCGTTGTTTAGCACCTGCGATACAAGTTCTTACGATACTTAGTGCAGGGCTGAGTCAATGTGTGTGTCGTGATGTGGTTATTATTATTAATAAGGAGGCACTTTACAAATATTCATACTTTGTAACTGCAGTCGCACAGTAGAGTAGAGTTTACGCACACTACGACTGGAACGTACAGTGTACGTATATATCTAAACACATCCTTAGACAAACAGTCTTTGTGAGATTTAATGACTAACATTTATTTATATTTTGGGGGCGGCTTTTGCCCAGCAGTGGATTTCTTCCGGGTAATGATGATGAATACATAAAAGAGATGATGTAACCCGTGGTGCGGTGGTCTCACCTACCAGATGTGATACGAGGTACTGTGTATTTATTTGATGAACTACAGGATTTCCTTTGGAGTATTTAATTGATTGTTTGAATGTCTATTTATAAAAGATTTGTTTCTTGAAAAGAGTTGAAAGACAATTTATGTGAATAGTCCATATATAATTTTCAAGGTAAATAAGAAATGAACCCGATACTCTAGTTTTGAAATCCAGGTGTTCTACTATTGTACCATCCGGGTATTTTAACCATCACTAAGTAAACTGCGTTACGAAACAACCCTATAAATCATAAGTCGATTGTAAAGATGTAATTCCACTGACAACACATTCGTTATAAGGGCAATCTTCTATGAAAGGTCATAGGAAATTGACTTTAATTCCCAACAAAGGAAACCCAACCTTACCACCTTGACAATAAAGCTTAACCTTATCAAAATCATAAAGTACTAATTATTTTATATAATTGGAGTATTCTTGTAATCCTATTTGTCGTTGCGTTAGTAAAAAATTATGATTAATTATTAAATATATATATATATATATACGTTTTCTAAGATCGTAATTATTTGATTAGTGTTGCACTGTGTTACTACATGATGCTTAGAGTAAATATTGTTAATTAATCTATGGTTGTTTTTGAACATTTTGATATAATTTTTACCTAAAAAGTTTCATGTTGGGAACATCAACAATCTTTAATTACATTCCATTAATCTTAACTTACGAGTAGGTCTAGAAAGAGATCATTTTAGTTTATTTAAAATGTAAGTAAAAAAAATTCAACCCCTAAAGGTACATAATAAGGGGACAAAAGTTTGTTTAACATTGGTGTGTCTACATTTGTAAAATAAAAGTTATCTATAACTGTATAAAATAGTAGATAAATTATATACTGGATTATATCTTGGACTTGCTTTTTTTTTTTTTTGTAAAATTTTCCATTGTATGTAATCTTCAACATTTTCTCTGAATATTGTATTGTTTTTCCATTGAATTGATAACAATAACAATAAATCTACAACAGTTTGTTTTGTCGCAACATTTATTGCACCTTGTCTTTGTCTTTATGAGGTTTTGTTGTCGTTGTAGGAGTACTAACAACCGGCGCGTGCTCATGTTTGTGACTAACGCGCCCATTCTAATCATCATTGAATTATTAGCTATAAATATTCAAATTTTATTGTTGCTACACGATTATTAGAGCTATCAAAGAACAATGGTTAGACTGGAAGAGAGGTCTCAGGTTTCATTTTCGTTGTTGGCAAAAGCAGAAGTTTTAAGTTACATAGGTAAGTGTGTATTTTGAAGTGTTTTGTATAATCATATTTTTGAGGTTATGTTTGTTATTTGATGTTTGTTTATGGAAGGAAATCTTTGAAATACTTCACCAGAAATTTAAATGGTTCCGAGGGTGCATTCAAGCGTATATATCTTAAGAAAAATCTATCCTAGTTGCGGGTAGAAAACTTTTAAAAATAAGGTCGGGGAAAGAAAAAATTCAAGTGTCGGAATTATTCGAAAAATTTAAGAACGCAAACATTATTCGAATACTGACTATTTTAACTAATATGTTGAAATAAAATGTCAAAATGTGTCCGTAACAGTAAGCGGCGGAGTGTTTCCCATCATTAGCGTCGTTTCGAAACAAATGTTACGGGCAAACAGACCGACGGATAGACGAAAACGCCTTATTTAAATGGGTGCTATTTATTTAATGTCATATTATATTTAGACAACGCCATTTGCGAGTGTCGGAAGGTTATTTTTAAACTACTTTATTTTGTACTGATTTGTTTTCATTTTTGTAAAATTTTTGTAAAAATGTAACATAACATTAATTAGTTGTCAATAGGCGGTGATGACTTTCCATCAGACGAACCGCCTGCTTAATTGACCTTAACGTTAAATATAGTAAGGTATTTATTATAAAGATTAATAAAAAATACTTGAATTGATCAATAACTTAAATGAAATGCCGTCGGTAAGCTCATCACTTGAGTACGTCTTAAATGATATTACAATATATAGGAAAACTTAAAAAAATTAGTCTCAGTTTCTAATATTAACAATTAAAATGCCATCTGTCCTCGTTTTTTATGACAATAGTAAAAGAATTTGACTTTAAAACTAATTAGCTGCGCCTGGGATAAGTAAAATATATTTACGAAAATATGCAAAAAAAAAAAGAAAAAAAAAGTCAAATCATTTGCATTTCATTTTCAAATTCTATTCAAAACAAGTACGATTTTACAATTACCATTAGAATTTGTAATTTTATACCATTATAAAAAACTGATCCATCTATGAAATCTTATTGCACAGTCATCTAAACGAAAATCTCCTTTTTTGGAAGTTGGTAAACATCAAGTTGCATTATATCGGAAAGATTTCTCAAATTATAGTATTTCATGTCGTTATACAAATCACAGCTGGCCTGTCTTGTTCGTCAGTCAGTTAGTAGGTCATTTTGTCTGACTATAATTTTCTTATTAAAAACCTTTATTTCAATCGTCTTCTTTATGGTAAATGTTACTTATCTCTTTGAAGAAATTACTTCCAGGTGACTTGTAAATATGAGATTGGTATATTTTTATTTAATATTCGATAAATCAAGGGTCTGTTACAACTACGTTTTACTTATAATTAATTATAAATTTAATTAATTAATTAAATTAATTAATTTGCGAAAGAGGTACATAATACTTTCATAAATGTTGTAATATTTAACACTAAATAAAATTATTTGTTTTTCCGTCTTTTTCATTAAAAAAATGCCATCTTGATGTAAAATAATTTTTTATATTTTCTCGTGAAAATCCATTAAAAGTATTTGTGAAAGGATTTCATAAAATTGAATGAGCAATTTTGAAGGATATCTCCCTATAAATCATATAACAAGGAGTGGATATCGGGGTCGAATCTTGACCAGTAAAAAAAAAAAAGTGCTTCTATTTTTCAGTTAAACACCGTAATTACCACCAGATCACGTACATGTGGACTCAGTCCTGCACTAAGATATAATCTTGTATCGCAGGCGCTAAGCAACGATATGATATAAACTACGTAGATAAGAATACAACATCCAAGACCAGAAAGCGAAACGATGCTTCGATTCGTAAATACTATAAAACGTTATACATGTGTAAATGATGGATTTTTTAAGTTAAATTTTTCAATAATTTTGTTATGAATTAGTCAAAATGTCTGTCAATTAGAAATAAGTAAATTGTTTATATATTGAAATCCGAAATAAATAATATTTATTTATGTTTCGACCTCTGTGGTGTTTTTTTCTTCTTTTTTTTTCCAATAAATAAAATGTCAATGTGCAGACTTAATAACCGTTTTACAAATAAAATAAATATCAAAGCAGGTGAAGCCGCGGGATTAGTCTCAACATAGTATTATATCATGTATGTTCATACTTACCTTAATCTCTTTTAAATAACTCCATTTTTTGTTGCTTTTTTTGTTTTTGTATCGTTACATAATCTTTGACCTGTGACCTAACTCGCGGTAACAAACATAAATGTATTTTATGTAACACCGAATCATTGTTATCGGTCCATCAATTAAGATGAGATAGCGTTTTGATTTGTTTTATTTATTTTTATACGGTAATGTGTCTATCAGTGATAGAGAGTTTTATCAAAAATGGTTATTTAAAACGATAATAATAAAAATATACTGCGATTATGAAGGAGAAAAGTTGAAGAGAGTACATTGATTTATTTGTTAAAAGTTTAGAATTAAAATGTTTATAAAAATCCGAAGGGATGTAGGAAATTTTTTATGATATTTAATTTTGTATATCAGATCTTAAAATTTAATTGTAATTTTGGAATCTGGTAAAAATCAAGCCTCATATTGTTTTTCTTGTATAAAAGTCTATAATTTCTTGCCAATATAGTCATTCCGAACCCGATGTGGCAGATTTCAAAGAATTTTGTCAATTTAAATTAATAAAAATAACTTAATGGGAGCGTTAATTTTATTTTATTATTTATTAGTATGTTTAACACAAAAAATCTTCGTTCTTAAATATTAAAATAAAATATTGCATTAAAACTAAGATGCATAAACTAGTATGTTCAAAGCAAGTACACAAGTGAGTAAATACAATAAAAACATGCCTATTTACTTAAAATTAAACTCAAGGCTTTACTTTACTGCGAAAATAGCTTTTATTGTTTATAATATGCCTATTTTCTCACAAAAATATTGTCTCAGTCCGCTGACTATTTTAAAACATACATTTTACGATTTACGAGCATATTTATTTATATACTCTTGCTTTTTAATTTAAAAATCCATTGTCAGTAAATAAAAAATCAATAATAAAAATTCAACACGACTGCGTTGTTTAACACCTCTGCCTATCCCTCTCGAGGGATTAATTACGATGTGAGTTCATGTGTATGTTAAAATCATCAACAACACGAATGCTTATATATTATATAAATACTAAATTACGTTCTACATATATTCTATATATTATATAAATAATGTTCTATATAATATATAAAAATTAATACAAACATGATAAACTCACGCCGTAATTAATTCCTCGAAAAGGTTTGGCAGAGGTGTTAAACACCGCATTTCGCATGTTTATGTTGAGTCCCAGTGTGACAAGTTGCGAATCTGTCGCCACTATCCGGACACAATGAGGACAAAATGTATAATAATTTAATCAAGTTTTTTTATTTTATTTCTTACTTAAATAGGTCAATCCCGCGCAACTAACTGTAGGCAATACCGCGTAAATACGAATCTCATTAATAGTTTTTTTCTATATTTTTTTTTTTGAAGTTCCGCGGTAACGTTTTGAGTTACGTGGAATTCCACTTTGACCAACGTTATTATACTTCTCGTTCAATGTTCTTATATTGTAACATAAGTAAAATTATATTTAAAATGTTGTAATAGGCATATATTTTAAATTAAAATGACTATATCAAGGGCGTTAAGTTTCTTTAACAAAAGGTTCAATCGAATTATGTATTTTTATTTGACGTGATTGTTCGGTGGTGATACGCGATGGTCGTAGCGCAAAGGTCACGGGTTCGATTTGTTTTCTTTTAATGTGGTTTAATTTAGTTCTTTAGCAATACCTTATTAAATATAATTGTATTTGCTCCGTGCGACCTTGACTGGGGAGCTGAAAGTTTTTTCTTCAACTATACATGATCATACAAAATGTATGTTTGTTTGAAATGGATGGTCGACCCGGTTTCTGAGCTGATATTTAGTAGATACAGAAAAAAATAAGAAAACGTCTGAACTTGTGCTTTAAGTCTACAAATATTTAAGCTTTTTAGGCAAGTTTGAAAAGCTAACATATTTGTCTATTATAAAATACAGGTATCTCCTAAGATAAGATTTTCGAAAATGTAACAACCCTTGGAGCGATAAAGGGTTTGATGTCCGTTGATAAATCTGTGAAGTTTTACTTCTACAACAAAAAAATGTGTGGGGACAAGAGGTTTAACATAACATGGTTTTATCTTTACATGGGCAACGCATTGGCGGTGCTCTTGGCGTTCTAGACATTAAGGGAACCGTCGAGGCAATAGGCGGTCTACTTTCCATCAGGTCTGCTTGTTTGCCCATGATGACAAATATAAATAATCATGTCATTTTATGCCACTAAGCTGGCAAACAAGCATACAGCCCGCCTGATGGTAAGCAGTCACCGTAGCCTATGGACGTTTGCGATACCAGGGGTATCATTCATTGCTGGCCCTTAAAGAACCTTTTAACACACAATAATATTAGATAAATGAAAGTGCATGTTTTAAGTGACTTGGAGTCGTGGTACGAGTAGCTCAGTTAGTTACGTGCCTGGGTTAACCGACCGAATCGACCCAACAGGTCGAGGGTTCGAGTCTCGGGTTGCCGTAAGTTGTAGCTGCCATGTTCTTCATTGTGCCCGGATAGTGGCGACAGATTCGCAACCTGTCACACTGGGACTCAACATAAAAATGCGAAATGCGGTGTGTAACACCTCTTGAGGGATAAATTACGGCGAGAGTTCATGTTATTCTGTTTGTTTATGTGTTACATAAGCCTATTCAAATCAAAAACATTTTAATTCGATATTGACAACCATAGCTTCTTTGAAAGCGAACGGTTCGCGAACGATTTTGCTCAAATGTGTTATGACTTTGAAACTAAACGCATTATTGTAAATGAAACAACAGCAGTTGTAATTATCAGTAAATGCAACTGGCAATTATTATAGTATTTTTTTCTTATATTTAACGACATCTCTGCACGGAATAATTAATATTAGTTTTCACTTGCAGTCATTGTCCGTTGAGATGCAGTCTTGCGCATCTTTTAACAGTTTCTTGATGCACAGATCAAAGTATAATGGTTATTGAAAATTTTGTAAAGAAACCAGCGTAAGCGGACACCTGTTTACTGCGATTTCTTTTGAACCGTAGGTCTTATTAAATTGGTTTGTATTTTTCACTAGGACTAGTATTAGTTGACACTTTTACACTTGCATTTTCTTTTGTATCATCGGTCTTGTAAAACTGGATGTTTTCAAATTTGTACTAAGACAAAGGTAAGCAGACACTTGGGATGTTAAAATAATAGAGTTTAAGCTTAAACGGGTTTTAGTATAAAATCTTTGGTGACCAGTATTATTTGATCTCCCAGTTAAAAGAAATAAGTTAGGTGTAATGTAAGCGCAGCTTATTTGTTGCGTGTTCGTCAGTTCGATGTTTTATTTCTATCTCTGGATATGCAGTAACGAGTTTAATTTGTCATCTTCATTCTATTTTGTTGTGTGGTATTTTATAAGGAAAAAAAATAACTTATATTTTGCCGTTAAATAATTATATTTTTAACTGTCTTTTATAAAATTAATAATGAATCAAAAAATCAAATGTACAAAAAATATAGTATTCATTTAAAAATATGGATCGTAAAATATTTAATCAAGAAAAACAAAAAAAAAAGCTACTACATGTATATACTGCATATAATTTTCTCACTTTAAAAAAAACACACTTAACTCGGTTCCCATAAAATATAAGGCGTTGTATTTGAATAGAAATAAATGCACAGACATTAAAATTACAAAAAAAAACTTTGCACATGAACACATTATTTTAATAATTTTCTGTAAAAATAAAGCTAACGTTAGCGGTTACTAAGTTAATAATAACAGTTGTTACGAAAGACTTCCTTACTGTTTTATAATCTGTGCCATCAAGATTTTAACAATAACGACTTAACCGACTGCGGTGAGATGAGAATGCTTTTTTTGTTACTCCTATACTAATTAGCGATGGAAATTAGATTTTTAACCCAACTAATTAACTTATTTTTCGATTATTTTATTAGTTTATGTGTTATTTATGTTAAAAATATTTTAAATTTCAAGTTCCAGCCTTACAAAAGACATCGACGCGTACAAATCTGGTTATACGAAAGACATCAACGCAAGCTTAGAACTTAAGAGAACTTTATAGTTAGATTATTGTAAGATTTTTGTAAAAACACATTAATCTTAGAAAATAAACTGTAGGAATTTTGTTACCAATAATTATTTTCCTATTATTCATTAACGTTTAAGTTTAACTTTTTTCTTTGTGATTGATGTAAGTGAAAATTGCTGAGTAGGTAAGGCCGCCGCTGATGGTATCGCACTCACGACTCACGACTCACCGTGTGAAATGCTTTCGTGAAATTTGAAACATGTCCCTCTTACTTTGACTGTCTTTTCTTGGTTTCTGTTTCGAAAGCAGTTTACAGTGTCATCCTTGTTTTAATTAGACATTTTTAAACATTCATTTAAATTAATAAATAGAAAATTGAAATTAATTTAAATTAAAAAAAACTGTTTTTTTAAAGTACCTTTAATGTTTGATACAGAAAAAAGAGGATTTTTTTTGTAAAATATATATAAGAATTTTTTTGACTCGATTAATTGCATACTTCTAGTTTAATTAATAGATGAGATAGCATAATTAAAATGGACTCATTACAATACAATGATAATCGTAAAGCCTTAAATCTTGATTTTCATATAAATTTTAAACAAAAAATAAATAAATTGATAAATTATAAAACTATTAAATTTTCTAAACTATAATAATTACAACTATGACTGGTCAATATACAAAAGTGAAGTTTATATAAACTATGTAGTTTAAACTCGACTTTTGCGGCAAGATTCCCATTTGCTCAGTGAATGTTAGCGCGTGATGCATGCAACTTCAATTGTACGCAGATACAAACTAACTGGATGTGATAAAAACTAAATACAAAAAATAACTTTCATAATTATTTTATTGTTTCATATTGAAAATGTTCCTTAGTTAATCGTGTTTTTAATTACTCCTACTGATTTATTTAAAACTAAAACATTACATGTTCTACGTTAAAAATACAAAATTATTAATTTCGTGGAGAATAGGGTTGCCAACCGCCATGTTTTCTCTACTTTTTGGGGTGTCCTGCGACGTCCTGAATAGATTTACGTAGCGTATTCTTTAGAGCGCCTCAAAAATGTCTCGCATTTTAAGGAAATTGGTATTTGACATTTGGTATTGGTATGAAAAGTATTATGGAAATAAATAGGAATAAAATATTATAGTTGCTAACCTCAAAGTAAAAAAAAATTATTCGTATTGCTACTCTTACTGTGTCCCGTTTTTAAACGAACTGGATTTTTAAATTCCAATCCTGTTTATTTTATTGTGGTTGGTAACTCTAGTGCAGAATAGCAAGTATACATTTTAAAGTTCGTGAGTTTGTACGTATAAATAATCATCTTATTAAAGTATTCCTCTGATTAAAAAAAAAAATCGAATGGACCTTCAGGGTATATAAAAAAATACTTTTCCGACAAAGTAGCTAATGATAGGAAATAATACCATGAATAAATAAATAAATATTAACTTTAACAATTAAATTTTTTGGCTCATCAAGTCAAACATTTTTCATTGTGGTTTTTCTCATATTTCTTAAATATACCACTAGAGTTGTGAATGTCCCATCCAGTGTTCCAAGCGCGTTGTAACAGCTCAATCACATAATGTCAATGACTCTTCATCGTATTATGTTCTTTTATATGTTTAATTATGTTCGAACAGTTTACAAGTGAATGGACCAATACCTTTTATGTACTACTTTAAGTACCTACTTTGTAGACATAGATTGTGGGTAATTTAATCTTTTGTTAAGTTCCATTTGATTAAGGAAAGTGAATTTGAAGTATTAGGGTCTTGGATTCAAAACCAGATGAGGTATATATTTATGGGAAAAATGTATGAGTTATATTGTAAAAACTAAGCCTTCACGTTCATATTTATTTCAGTTGGTTCAGTAGTTTTTGCGAGACAATTCTTGATTTTTTAAACCAAAATCCACCCCTACCAAAAATTCTAAATAGGCCTTAAGAAATAAAAATTTACAAGAAACAATAAACTTATCTTATGTCAATAAAAGTTTTTCATTATATATTAAAATAAAATAAGAGTTATGGTAATCCGAAAATAATTTAAAATCGCTACTAACTTGAGCGTAAAATATTAATTTTAATATGTTAACATTTACGTTGTCATATTTAATGTATGGTGTAGTTTTGTAGGGAAGGCGTGCATTAGATGGGAACACATTTGGCAGCATAAATCTGCTTGATAAGTATAGAGGATTGAGTATAAAGACATACGCATCGAATCAGCTTTCCGCTGCTTACGCATTTTTTTAATAAATAGCGATTTTCATACATAACATGCTGATTGATGCTGATAAGTGATTCCACCCTCACATAAGGAATGTATAGGGATATAATTTCACATTAAAACATACCGCGCCGTTATACCTCGAGGGGTAGGCAGAGGTATTACACACCGCATTCCGCATGTTTCTGTTGAGACATAATCTGACAGGTTGCGAATCTGTGGCCACTATCCGGGCGCAATGAGCAACTTTAAGCTACAACTTCAATAAAATCCGAGACTCAAACCCTCGACCTGTCCGATCGGTTCGGTTAAGTTAACCAAGGCACGTAACAAACTGAGCTACCACGTCCTTTAACAAGCTATCAAGTAATATTGGAATATTTTGCTACTTGTTATCAAATGTAGCAAATATGTAATTTAATTAACAAAGTACTAATTGAAATTTGAACAATAAATGTCTATGAATGTCTTCTACTTTTTAACCGATTACGGCTGGTAGAGCCGAAAGGAAGAGTAATGGTTTCATGAGTCTATGTATGTCGGTATGTTATGTTGTATGGTGGGAACCGTAGCTCCTGAACTAATGAACCGATTTTGATGAATTATGTCTCAATTGATTTGTTTTATGGTCATGACATAGGGTTCTTATTATTATTAGCTACGATATCTTGCAATTTTGCTTTAAATTGATTTAAATAAATAAACTAAAAAATCATTTATTTCATAATACAAGCTGATAATTCTCAAATATAACATAATTTATAAGTATGACAAAATCTTTTATCATGAGTACGGTGTTTATATTGTAATTAGCGTTTCCTTTAATTAAATATTTTCAAAACTAAAAAGAAAAGCATCCTGCATCGAGATATTTTATTTCGTTATTTATACTAGAACTTATATATAAACCATTTTTTAAAGAAAAATATTTTTTAGAGCTTACAATATACAGTGTTTGAAAAAAAGTTAAAGATCGAAATTATTTTATTACAAAAAATCATCTTACCCTTCAGCAGTTTCAGCGATCAGTTTTCAGTTCACAAAAAAAAAAGTTCGTCCACTTCACTTTGAAAAAAAAAACCACTCAGTCCCGTACTTTCGTACTGCCCTCACCTAAACCATAACCCTTCTTTTACCTCGTCAACCTTTATTAATAGGTGACAGTTTTTCAATTGCCTAACTTTTAACCTGTGAAGACTTATTTGGTATAATTAGAAAAAAAACTTTTTTTTCGTTTTTTAAGTAAAAGTTGAATCTAACGAATTGTATAACACGTCGGTAACAACGAATATAAGAAAAACTAAACCCTCAAGAGCCGACGGAAAACAAAACATTTCCCACGAGCTAAGTCACTTTGTTACGCAAAAATTACACATAATTATTTTACCCCCCCCTCCCTAGCTACTCCCCCTCGACTAACATTTTGGACATTGTCTCTGATTTGACGGAGAAATAACTGAAAACTAACGAAAGACAATTAAATTTTAGACTATTGTACTTTTTTTCTGTAATAAAAAAAACAAACAAATAAATATTTTTTTTGGATAAAAAGAGAGTAGTTCGCAAGTACGGGACGTAGCACGTAAATAATAAAATAAAACAAACCGCTTTTTGGGAGCGTTTCACTAGGAGATGCGCGCGCGCAGCCGATAGCCGCAGAAGACTGATCCGGCAGCATCCAAACATGCCTCTCTAACACGGTGGGGTGAATCCAAACACACCATCCTCACACACGACGCACTACCCAAACAAAAAACACCTTTACTACCTTCTTTTTAAGGATATTTCAAAGCCCAAGCGTAAAAGAACGCAGCGACGGAAAGAGGGAGTCCCAATAGTATATTTGACATTTCAGAGGAAAAAATCACATAGATAGCCATGTCAAGGTAAGGTTTTCTATCATTAAAAACTTTTGTCTGATTCGCCATGCGTTCGCTTTTTGTAATGTTCCAATGTCAGAATGATTATTGGATACTATGATGTTTAATTCATTGGAAATTATTTTAATTGTATAATAATTTGATAACTACTGTACGTTTAATTCAATATTTGATAAAGGTCGCGTTTTGCAAAAGATTTTGATTCAGTCGTTGGCACATCACTAAAATAAATCTATGAAAAATAAAAAAAAAACTTTATACTTTGGAATTATAGAATATTTTTTTCTCGCTCGCTACACCTTTCACAGGTGGTAGATCTAGTTCGAAGTGTTATCTTATGTTGACACAACGTTTGTAGTATGTACCTAAATTATTGTGCACGAAATAAAGGTATTTTAATTTGATCTGAGTTTGTTACGTGCCTTGATTAACTGATCGACCCAACTGACCCAACAGGTCGAGGGTTCAAGAGTCGGGTTGCCGTACATCGTAGCTGCCATATTTCTGTTTGGTTAGTGCCGACAGATTCGCAACCTGTCACACTGGGACTCAACATAAACATGCGATTTGCGGTGTGTCTCTCTGTCTACCCATCTCGAGGGATTAATTACGACGTGAGTTCATGTTTTTATGAATTTGAATTTAGTTTAGTTTGGTTTGGAAGCAGTTCGCTTTACCTTGGTTTGAAGGATAATGAATTACAAACATTTTGAGAGCCAGTGTAATTACCGACACGAGAGGTATTATGTAGAAGTTTAAAACGCTTTCTTGAAAGTTCTAAAATATTAGAACTGTCAGGAAAATGACAATGAGTAATGGAATGGAAATGCGTAAGATGCTCGCTATTGGATAAATCTTTTTCACAATATTGATTGACACATGTCATATCTTTTTTAAAAAAGGAGGGAATTTTAAGATCTTATTTTATAGTTGACAAGACACGTTACATGCGATATCTTTTAATTATTTCTGTGATAACCAACTCATTTTATGAATGATTTAACTTAATTGACTTAAATGAGGTTTTGATTTTTCAGCATTTTCAAAACTGCCAGAGCTTAAGTATATTCCATTCGGTTTTTTTTTTTACTCTGATAGTCCATACTGGTTAGATTTTTAAAATCGAATGTGTATTTCATAACCTTACCGTACCTTTTACTTACAATGTTGTACTAAAGTATTGATTATTATATAATAAACAATTCAAGAAGTTGAATAATCTTTGAATAAAATTAAAAAGTCAAGTTCTCGCTTTAAACTCATCTTCGTTCAGTATTTAAAGTTACTTTTTCCTGTTTCTGATTGACCTTCACTCTTTCAAACTTAACAATTTATAGCTAGTTAGCTGTAGCCGCCTTGCTTTGTATCTTAACATGAACATTTTTTTGCGATTTATCTTTTCCATTCAAAACATTTGATTTAACTAACATGACTTTGACAGCTTCTGTGATGCAGTGGTGTACGTTGTAAATAGAAAGGAGGATGGTACCAAGTAGATGATCTCTCACGTAGATCTACCAGCTCCAAACGTAAAGACAAACAAAACTACGCAGGTACATACTCTTTTAAGTATTGATCTAAGACTCGTAGGTTATTAAATAAGTAATGAAGTGGCATTGAATTGATTCGTGATACATTTTATTTGTTTTCTACTGGCAATGATTGCACCACGTCGGTCTAATTGATGGATTATTAAATACTGCATTATATTATGGTATTGGAGTGATAGATTCGACTCACTTGTCGGATGTTTTACAACACTCATAAAACATGGTTGATGCAATACCACTAATTGTTGTTTCCGAAGGGAATGTTATGCCCTTATTGGTTTTAGGGTTCAGCAAACAAACGAGAAAAAAGGTACTTTTTTTTGTAAAAGTATATAGCCATTGTACAAAGTCAATGTCAAAATGTTTTTTTTTTTGTATCTCAGTTTGTTGAGTGCCTTGGTTAACGGACCGACCCGACCCGACAGGTCGAGGGTTCGAATCTATGGTTGCAGTTAGTTGTGAGTAGCATGTATGTTACGGGCTAGTATGGTACATATTTGTTTTTTCACTAACAGACGTAATTTATAAGTAATTTCATTTTAATTCGTATATTGTGACATGAGCTTTATCGCATTATCTCACCCTAGACTGTAAGATGTATTAGTGGCTAAGTATAAATTACTTGTTGATATACTTATGTAAATAATAGAATCTGGGGTTTCTTGCCGGTATTTTCCCCAACATAAATTTCCCGAAATGGTGGTCGTTCAAATTCATTTGACAATTCTGAGTACTCTGTTTTAAGATCATGGAATAAAGGTATTTTTGATTTTGTAGCTGCAATGTGCCTCATTGTTCCCGGATAGTGGCGATAAGTTCGCAATCTGTCACACTGGGACTCAACTTAAACATGCGAAATGCTGTGTGTAACACCTCTGCCAACCCTTCTCGAGGGAATACCCTGTGAGTTTATATTTTATGTGTGGTATTAAAAAAAATATAGTCTTAATATTTGTAGCATTTTTAAAATAGGTAACTTGAATCAAAATAGTCTCCCAACCCCACCGGTTTTTAGGTATTAGATCTACGTGCGAGATCCCCTGCGTACCACCCTCCTTTCTATTTACAAAGTTAAGTTAAGTACAGATCGCTGTTTTTCTGTTCAAAGGATTGGAGAGTCAGTGTGATTACCGGCACGAGAGGTATAATATCTTTACCTTTACTTGGGAAAGCTTAGGGGGTGCTTTACAATATCAGGAGCATCGTCGTGGTATCACTTTCCGTTTGCTTGCCCATGTTGTATAAAAATCTAAATTCAGTCGTGCAAGTTGTACGGAGCCGCGGGCCGTGAGCAGTATTTATAAATAATGTCATCTCGCGTCGTCATGACAACGGGGATACATCTGACATTCAATAATCACATCCATTGATCACACACGCTGCCGCATTCACGCCCTCAGGCAGTGACACAGACTAGGAAAAGGGCATTTATACTTATATTGTATCCAGATAAAGTTTCTATGTTTTTTTTCATTCAATTAATATTTGGAAGTTGGTGAAAATTCATATCAAAGATATTGTTTCCAACAAAATAAAAAAATGCCAAAAATGATATTTATATACTCTTATAAGGACATTTTTGTATACGTTGATCCATTATATTCACTCATAAAATTAAAAAAAAAGATATATTTGTACCCATATATGTCAATTGTTTTTTATGATATTGATATTGTTGTTATTGTTAATTACCGTTTATTTATTAAAAAGGTACACAAACAGATAACAACCATAAAAAACTGTATGATAAATTTAATATTGCAAGACTAGATCGAATTTCAGAGAAGTATACACAATCAAACAATAATGAATAGGCTAATAAAAAAGAGAAAAACATGAGGCAAAAATATTAAAATGAAATATGGGAGATATGATTTTGAAAATGTATGCAAGCGGGGGGGGGGGGACAAACAAATCTGATCATCTATAATGTCAGGATATCTGCAGCCGAAGCGTGTTTCAATGAAGATAACCTATGATTAATTAATGTATGTACGTTTAATTTGATTTTTTATTATTATTGGGACCTATTTATTATATTTTCATTGGATTTATTACTTTTAATATTTTGTAAATATTTTGAACAATATTACACAACAATATAAATTGAACTGTATTAAGTGGATAGTTAAACTTTCTACACTGTGTTATGTTCAGTCGTCTCGTTACAGCGCATTGTCGCCGCAGGGTCGCAGGTTCATGACTTATGTGTGACTTTATAACTTTCGAGTGAAATTCATGGGGCGTTGTCGGTCATCTCCTTCCTATATTGTGTTTCTATATTTCTTTTAGCATCATTTTTCTTTGATTTTATATATAACATCTATAAAACTCTTAAAATTATAGATATACGTATGTCGCTCAATATATATATTATATTTATATATTTAGAACAAATAACAATAGAAAATTTTGTTTAACCCAGAACAAAACATACTTCATCTCGTGACCTGTGTAAATACAGCCTATTTTCTTAACGCCTATTTACTCTATGAGAAAATTCTTACTGTTGTCTTGCGAACAAGGTTTTGGATGCAAAGACAAAAGATGCAGATAATGTCTGTTATACAAGTGTTTTTGTTAGAATACCTACTGACGCTTGCAACGTGGAAGGCGTGTTTGCGTTGCTGCTTAAAACTAATTCAAATTAAGAAAAAATTATCAATGACTTTTGTTTGGTGTTACACCTCTCATGCCGGTAATTTCACTGGCTCTCCAATCCTTCGAACCGAAACACAGCGAACTGCTTCACGTTGTAAAATAATGAAGGGTGGTACCAACCCAAAAGGATCTAGCACGTAGATCTACAACCTGTAAAACATATAGGTTTATCATTTATTGTTTATTTATTTATTATTAATAATTAAACGGGAAACCCCAACAACTTATTGTTTTCAAACATAAAATTCAAATTCAAAAATACACCAAATCAAAAGAAATAGCTGCCTTTGTTGTACAAATATTTTGAATAAATTCTTGAAAATAATACTTTAATTAATGTATTTTTTAATAAGTAAAAATTTTCTAGTTTAACTAAACATTTTAAAATATATATTTTTTTTTAATTCATGACCAGGCAGGCATTTGACCTCAAACCCGCCTGATGTTAAGCGGCGATGAGGTCTAAGGTGGATCATGCCTGCCTAGGAGAAACCTATTCACTGTTGCCTTAAAGAGGCCCAAGTTATATTGGTCAGGGAACACATCGGCAGGCAAAGAATTCCATGTTTATTGTTTTAATATATTTAATGCCACATTGTCACACTGTCAAATAACTGATCTTTGTAACATTTATAACACAAAGGGTGATAAAAATAAATAACAAGAACTGCAAAATATGTGTTAATCGGGTTATTTGTTTGACAAATAAAATTATATTGTAAGCTTATCACGAATATGTTAACAAGTGTGAACTTTCACGAAATGTTTACTGATTCATAAAGGAATGAATTTAATTAAAATCATCTTTTAGTCGAACAAAATCAGATTCATCTCCAATACACTACTTCACCGATTTGGCTCAAATTAAAACTTTAAAATTATTTTAGCCTCCGTAACCCGCATACTAAAATTTTACGAAGATCCGTTCAAAGATAATCGAGTTATCGAGGGAAAAAAAATGATATTGACAAACGTATGTTCACACATACAATCGGCGAATTTCTTCAGTAGACTCTAAGAATTCACTTTGCACGCTCGTTCAACAATACGATCAATACAATCGGCGAATTTCTTCAGTAGACTCTAAGAATTCACTTTGCACGCTCGTTCAACAATACGATCAATACAATCGGCGAATTTCTTCAGTAGACTCTAAGAATTCACTTTGCACGCTCGTTCAACAATACGATCAATACAATCGGCGAATTTCTTCAGTAGACTCTAAGAATTCACTTTGCACGCTCGTTCAACGATACGATCAATACAATCGGCGAATTTCTTCAGTAGACTCTAAGAATTCACTTTGCACGCTCGTTCAACGATACGATCAATACAGTCGGCGAATTTCTTCAGTAGACTCTAAGAATTCACTTTGCACGCTCGTTCAACGGTACGATCAATACAATCGGCGAATTTCTTCAGTAGACTCTAAGAATTCACTTTGCACGCTCGTTCAACAATACGATCAATACAATCGGCGAATTTCTTCAGTAGACTCTAAGAATTCACTTTGGACGCTCGTTCAACGATGCGATCAATACAATCGGCGAATTTCTTCAGTAGACTCTAAGAATTCACTTTGCACGCTCGTTCAACGATACGATCAATACAATCGGCGAATTTCTTCAGTAGACTCTAAGAATTCACTTTGCACGCTCGTTCAACGATACGATCAATACAATCGGCGAATTTCTTCAGTAGACTCTAAGAATTCACTTTGCACGCTCGTTCAACGATACGATCAATACAATCGGCGAATTTCTTCAGTAGACTCTAAGAATTCACTTTGCACGCTCGTTCAACAATACGATCAATACAATCGGCGAATTTCTTCAGTAGACTCTAAGAATTCACTTTGCACGCTCGTTCAACAATACGATCAATACAATCGGCGAATTTCTTCAGTAGACTCTAAGAATTCACTTTGCACGCTCGTTCAACGATACGATCAATACAATCGGCGAATTTCTTCAGTAGACTCTAAGAATTCACTTTGCACGCTCGTTCAACGATACGATCAATACAGTCGGCGAATTTCTTCAGTAGACTCTAAGAATTCACTTTGCACGCTCGTTCAACGGTACGATCAATACAATCGGCGAATTTCTTCAGTAGACTCTAAGAATTCACTTTGCACGCTCGTTCAACAAGATTTATTCTGAAATATGAATATTTATTTTAAAATATTAAAAAAGTAAAGATATGCCCTTAATTTAAACTTTATGTAACTTAGTGACCCTAGAAATTGATTGCTAATACTAAAACGCACTAATAATGTATATGTTAAGCCATTGTGACATTTCAGAGGATGATGCAGATGAAAAGAACGAGTCATCGAGATGATAAGGGTTCCGTTGATCGTCTGTTAATAACTTTGTGTTGTGAGAAATATTTGAAATTGACAAAAAAGACATTTAATTCAAAATATAAAGTCAAATTAAAATCTTTAGAAAAATCCATCTTGATTATGTAACTTGGAATCTGTCGCGAAATTGAAATGTCAGTTTTCAAGCGTCAATTTCACGAATAAAATCTTTCGTGAAAATATCTCATAGAACTATCACGACTCACCCTTGGCTATTTTTGTATTAATTCTTCTTTTTAAAATACTTCTTTATTTGATCTTTTTTTTTTCATTTTTGAGTCGCATCTTTTGATAACAGAAATACAATTTGATTTAAACTTTCGTGCACTGAAAAATGTGTGCTTTTCTATGTAGTTAAATATATACATTAAAATTTTAATATTTTGATGTTACAGACTTTGTTTATTGCTTTATATACCAACAATAGGTACACAAACCTATATATTTATCTAAGCCAAATCACTTTCATCGTGTTTCGAGAACGTCATTGTTAGTGACTCTACATAAAGCAACTCTATCAGACCGCAATCGGACTCTACCTTGTCTCTACAACGATAGAGTTATGTGAACGCGACTTTATGCTAATCTCTATTTGAATGACTTACGATTTTAGTTTAGTTATGTAGTTTTTTTTTGTAAAATGTACACGGTTTTTTTGTTTATGGACTGAAAGAAGATTTATGGAATGGAAATGAATATTATTTCTTTTTGTTGCATTAAATTGTTGAACAACTAATTATAGTAATAACTGAAGCATTAAAATCATAATCCTTATTTACTATCATAAACGCAAAAGTTTGTAAGGATGTATAGATGAATGGACGTTTGTTACTCTTTCACGCAAAAACTACTGAATCGATTTAAATGAAATTTTACATTAAAATAATACATAGGCCATAATTTATAGAGTTGTAAGAAATTTCCAAAATATAACGATAAACGTCAAGTAATAAAAAAATCCTGTTAGAACCATTTTCGACATCATCACGGAAGAAGTCGCGGGCAAAACCTTAATAAATAGAATACATTATAGTAGATTACTTTGTAATAACGGTCGCCCAAGATACTTGATCATTCATAAATGTATTAGAATATATAAAAAACTATAGAATAAAGATAAAACATTTTATTTCAATAAAAAATAAATTTCATTAATATAATCTTTTTTCAAAAACCTTGATTTTTTTTCCAAATCTTGTATTTTTTTCCGGAAGAGTGTTTTCAAAGATATCTTCCTACAAACGAAATTTACTAAATATTAGTATAGATTTTAGCGCGGAACCCTAAAATCACAATTATCTAAAAGGAATCAGAAATCCGGCTCGTTTGTACGTCCGTCTGTGTACATGCAAATGTCATATCTTTCAGCTATTGTGCAGTGATTTGAATTAGTTGTATGACCTTTGTATGGACGTGTATGGGACACGGATCTCATGTGAAATATGAATACTAGTTCATGCTCCCGACTTTCATAGCTTCACAAAATTAATTTCACAGCTTTAAAGGTGGATCTACGTGCGAGATCGTCTCGGTTGGTACCACCCTACTTTCCATTTCTGCCGTGAAGCTGTTCGCTTTGTTTCGTTTGGATGGATTGGAGAGCCAGTGCAATTACCGACACGAGAGGTGTATAATCTTTACCTCTACATGGGCAAAGCATTGGCGGTGCTTTTGATGTTTCAGATATCATGGGCATCGTCGTGTTAATCAGCGGTATCACATTCCATCAGGTTAACCGTCTGCTTGTTTTGTCCTAGTGTTGTATAAAACTAAAGGTGTCATTTAAACTTCACTCGACTGCGACGAAGCCAAAAGGAGGGTCATGCGTTCACCTTTATATTTATCTCGTAAGTAACTAGTTAACGATTTAAATAAAAAAATTAAAAACTTAAATTCTTTCATAAAAATTTTAGCTACTGTATTTGATATTAATTTGTTCCTCTACTTTCTATAATTTTTGAAGAGATCTAAATTAATTGTAACTTATTTATTAATAACTAGCATCAGCCCCGGCTTCGCATGGGTACATATAAAATGTATATGTAGTTGACTTTTTCTATTTTTTTTTCAGGATTCAAATGGTGAAAGATTTTTTCAAATCGGTCCAGTGGTTACGGAGAGTTTTCAATTCAAACAAACAATCAAATCTTTCTTCTTCATTTTTAAATATATAGATAAAGACATGTGATTCAGTATGTTACATTGTGCGTTAGTTACGATGATTTTCGATTTCAATCAATAATGATGTTCTTTTTTGGATAAAGCATGATCGTTCATTGTTTTAAATAAATTGAAGTTGTAATCGATTATCGTTTCTGTCGTGTTCCTATTGATTTTATTTTATTTTATTTATTTAGAGACGTCTACAGCAAGTACATTACACAAACATATAAAAATCACATATTACAGAAACTGATGTACATGCCTGTAACAGACGAACACAACATTTACAAAGGTTACACACACGTTATACTAAAATAAAAACAGGTCACAAAGAAAAATAACACTGGTTTAGATTAAACCATTATACAAAAGAAATTAAAAAAGAAAAAAAATATATATAGGAATTGAAATCTAAAGATCCTGAACCTAATGAGAACTATTTCATTCGACTTATAAAATATTGAAAAATTTTGCGTCTGAAACTTGCCAACGAAAGAAAAAAGATATCAAGGTCTTCCATCTTTGAGTTCATGTCATTGTATACCGTACATATTCTAGTAATTGGAGAGAAATGGCCTAGATTGGTTCGTGCAGGAAAGAAACTAAATTTTGATGTTTTTAACATAAACTTTAACAAACAAATGTTGTTGACCGCGATTTTGGGTTTGTATTTGTATTACTAAGGGTATGTTTTTATTCCTTAAATTAGTTTTTAGACAATAAAGTTTAATTCTGTATTTTTTACATTTAACCTTAAATTGAAACTGACATTTTAAAATATTCATGAAATGTTTTTTTTTGTTGTTATTATTAATTTAAAAAAAAAAACAAAAGTATCTCAAATTCAATTCAAATTCAAAATGTTTTTTATTCGAATAGACTTCAAATAAGTGCTTTCAAATCGTATTTTTTTTTTATCTACCACCGGTTCGGAATGCCATCTACGTGGAAGAAGCCGGCAAGAAACCTCCGTAGTTGCTTTTTTCAAAAATTTACAACTACGAACATTTAAGTTTTCTATTTACAACATACAATTTAAAGCTACTATGAATACCTTTATATAAAGCAAATTACAATATGTAATATTTTTAATAATTAATTATTTTAAGTCTGCTCGACTATTATTGAAATACATTTTATTTAATTGCACGAAACATAGGGGATGCAACGAATTTAATCTACCGAATTAAATTGCTTCATAATCTTAATAAATTGATTCAGTTTCGTGTTTCGTGACAATCTATGTTCAAATACTTTAGTTATTTTTCATTGATTAAGTATTGCTATGTTATTATTATTATTTAAATAAGAAGTTTGTTAATTTCAGACACAATGGAAATTTTTATTGAATAAATTGAATTGAATTGAACATTTTTGTTGGAAAAAATATACTAGATTTTTAAAGGTTCCCTCTACAAAGATATTTTTTCCTTAAGTTAATTCAATAAAGTTTTTGATTTGTATTTTTTTTTAATTGTCGTATTGCGCAAAATCTACGATACCTAATTAATATTCAATCATTTCTGCTTCAATAGGAAAAATAACTCCTTTATATACCTGGGAAATTAAACAGGTTAATGTCTTGTTTTTTTAGATTAATTATTAAAATAATTAATTTTAAAAAGCTTTTTCTAGTCGCAAGTATCACAAGCTTAGTTTATTGATAAAAAAATTAAATGACTCAATTGAATAAACTGAATTAAAAAATCAATCAAAGACAAGGTTAAATAAATAGATGAGTATTTATTCTCGACCAGAATTCCGATCTGTTGCTACATTAATACAGTATATAATAAAATAAAAAAATTATCAAGGAGTCAAGGGCGAGTGACAATGTTGTGTTGTAAAGGTCGTGTCTGTCAGTCCGTCATGCGTCTATGTTTATTCACGACGGATTTCAATGAGTTGATGATTCGCTGCATTTTTCAAGATATTTTTTAATTTTTATTCAGAGGTCATTATAATAATAACCACATCACGACACTCACATTGACTCAGCCCTGCAGTAAGTATCGTAAGAACTTGTGTCACAGGAACTAAGCATCGATATATTATATACTACATAGATAAGAATACAACATCCAAGGCCGGTAAGTGAAACAATGTGTCTTGCAAATAACACAAAGGATTCGAACTCGGAACCTCTAGCGTAGCAGTGGCTGTTTACACCACTGCGCTACCGAGGTCGTCAGTTATGTATGACCGTATCGAATAAATTAGATGATAGTAGGTAAAAAGCTTTTTACCAATGTTGGTGGCATGGTTTTACCATACGGTGGTTACCATTTTTTTTTATTTAATTCCGCAACAGACACAGTTGAATTCTTGGCAATCCTTTGTGGTTTAATTTTTTTTTTTAAACTCAGTCAATGTCGTAAAATTAGCACCTTAAAGTTCGTAAAACAATGACTGTTATTAAAGTAATAGTGCTTAAGTTGCAACCTGGTGTCCTTGACAAAGTTATTTAGAAAAAAAACAAGCGAAACTAAACTCTATTACGTTGAAATAGAGAACAGCAATCGGAATTCTAATGTTAGTTCAGTGCCTTATGCTTTTGTCGATAAACAATTTCCCGCCAGTTTAAAATCTTCTCTTTGTCCTTCAAGATAAGGTTGGAATTCAAAAGATGAAACGTATTAAAAAAAACCGCGTAAATTGTGAAATTTATTTATTAAATGTCGAACGCAACTCTGCGGTTTACGTCAAGAAAATTAATTTAGTTTTAAACAAAGAGTTTATTAAAATATCTCATTTAAATCAATTAAAAAAAAGGATGGTGAAGGAAAACTATGTCGAAACCTTTTTTCACACACACAAAAAAGTTTGTGTTCGGAGGCGCCTACTCATGGGTGGCACCAAAGATCAAAATGAAGGGCGCCGTTAAACAAAACTCTTGATTTGTAATATTTCTCATTTAGTTGTAAAAAGGTTACCGAATTGCCGGAAAAAATAATAATTTTGAGTTTTGATTTTTAAATTCTCGATGGCTGAGAAAGAATAAAATTAATTGTTTGTCTATCAATATAATATAGTTGTATATACACGCTGTTGATTTGCCTATTTTAATAAATAAAAAATAAATCACGTGGCGTTCAAAACACAATCTCGCTTGACCCTAATCAAGATCTCGGGTTAGCGCAATGTTTCCCTTTCATATATGGAAAAGATGGATTTGAAGAGATTACAAGGGATTCATACGATTTCAGGGAATCCAGGAAGAAAATTTAGTGCTAGTTTAGGCGTTTTTTCACACTAATCCAAGTTAAATGAATAACTTAGAACGGTATTACAAAATACTAAAGCATGTCACGTGAGAGAATATCGCCCTTAAACTTTACTAAAAATCTTATCTAAAACAAATCAATAAAAACCATTAATCTCAATAAAATAATAATAACAGAACACAATAATAATGTTAAAACATTACGTTTCAATAACTATTGTCGACAGTTGATGAATGGGCTGTATACATCATATTGTCAATTAGCACCATATTACCCGATGACATTTGAATTTGTAATATACTGCCCGAAGCGACGGACGGATGGACATACGATTTATGTAGTCTATTACTAACGGAGGTTTTAGATAGGCGTGTTTTTAACCGCTTTAGGCTTTAGGCCGCTTTACACACTCGACTTCGAGAGCTTCGAAAAGCTTGATTGATGAAACAGGCTAAAGACGAGTCAAAAAAAGTTGGTTTATTGTAAGTTATATTTGCTTACGAATTTACGTTACTTTTGACGATCTCTATGGTACAGTGGTGTAAACAGCCGACTGCTACGCTAGAGGTTCTGGTTTTGAGGCGGGGGTGGAACTTTGTGTTATTTGCAAGACGCATTGTTTCGCTTACCGGTCATATACCGGGATGTAGTATTCTTATCTATGTAGTTGCTGAGTGACACAAAGTCTATCAATTACTACAGGGCTGAGTCGTGTGTGTATCATGATGTGGTTTATAATTATTTATTATTTATTTACACTAAGTTGCAAGACAGGGCTAACTATTATGTTAGTTGGTAAATACAAATAAATAAATAAATGATAAGTTTTGGTGTTCAGATAGCTTTTTGCCACAATTTTTCAGTGGCGTGCCTAGAGTTTTAGAATAGGGCAAGCCGAGAGATACTTTATTATAGTTTTACAATTCATTTCGATAAATTTCTTATGCCTTGCCTCACTACTCTTAAATCTAGGCTTCATACGTATGCGTTCGAATTAGCGAGAATTTTGAACCATGCTATGCAAAGCATATTTTTATTTGATTTGAAAAGTAATGAATGAACGAGAGCGCGAACTTACCTTGGTTCGATAGGGCAAGTCGGGCTTTTGGCTTGTATGACAGTACCGCCACTGCGAATATTTTCGAGTGATTGACAAAAACCAGCGTAGAAATAACCGCTGCTCTAAAACTTGACATGTTGTGTCTTACATTATTGCCTACGTCCTTTGTGTCCTAAGTGTTACTGTAGGCGCACATTGGGCATTTTATTTAAACTAAGACTAAGCTATTAGTAAAGCTCTGTATGGATATTCTATCGAGGTTTAGCGACTTTTCTCGCTCAGAACAGACCAGAACTAAAAACTTGTTAGTGTGTTTGATTTTGAGTGATTTAAGAATGTTTTCTTTCTAGTAGCGTTCTAAGACATCAAGGGCACGGTCGTGTCAATAGCGGTATCACTTTCCATCAGGTTATTCGACAATTTTTTCACCCATATATATGTATATTAATTTTGTTTTTGCGAATGGAACCTACGATATCCGTTACGATATTTACTCGTTTCAAAAAGTAGACCTAGATTGAGCTTAATTTGTTATTGATTTATAAAATCTGATGCAACGGAATTACGAATCGTTTATTTGTACTCGAATCCTTGAAGAGTAAATCGAAAGAGTTAGCAAACCCAAATGTATCGAATAACTCTTAACACTCCAGACATAAGATTGCTTTTGTTTTACATTTAATAAAGATAAGTTGTATATTAACGTAGATAAATAACGCACAGACCAAAAACGACAGTTTAACCACTCATTTTCCTGTTTATCAAAAGTTTATTTCCCGGGTCACGATATTAAAACCAACATTGCTTGAAATTGTCAAGATTCCTAAGGTCACACTTTCAAAAATGAGGGAAACGGGGACTTTTGGGTTGAAATGTGGTCGAATGGTATAAAATAAAGCATTGAATTTTTATTACAAACACCTCTGTTCTATTTCTGCTTGAAGATAGCTCACAGTAAGTTAATTTAACTTAGTCTTGCGGTCAAAAACCTAACACAAATATTCTTACAGGTGGTAGGTCTACGTGCGAGATCCTCTGGGTTGGTAACACCCTCCTTTCTATTTACAACGCGAAGCAGTTCGCTGTGTTTCGGTTCGAAGGATTGGAGAGCCAGTGTAATTACCTTACTTCTACATAGGCAACGTATATAGGCGGTGCTCTTGGCGTTCCAGGCATCAAGGGTATCGTCGTGTCAATAGGCAGCGGTATCACTTTCCATCAGGCGAGCCGTCTGCTTGTTTGTCCGTGTTGTTGTATAAGAACAGTAAAAAAGAAGTTAGATTCTTTTACTTTCCTTTCGAAAATCCAAAAACTTTACCAAATTATCAAAAAAAGGACCACATTGCGGTATCATGGGATGACTAAATTGCAACGTTTGCCCGATACCGATGGTGTTGCAAGCTTTGCAAGCTATCCTACTGTATCTTAACTACACCCATATGGTCCTTGGTCACGTATAAGCAAGAAAGTTCAAATCTCTTGCTACCCATCTTTACGTAAACACCAATTTATGTGACGTTATTTGGCAGTCAATTCTTTTACCGTTCTGAACCACGTAACTTGGCTATGCTATTCACTATACCACATATACCAAAAGCATTTCAGTCTTTCTCTTTTGCTCACAAAAGGTTTGTGTCAGCACAAGTGAGAGGCAAAGTCGTTTCAGTTCAAGTAATAGTACCCACAGTTTCTGTCAAAGATTCGCAAATGTTACTGAGATTGTATAATCAGTCTTGTGTCTTACGCAATAGGGATGCGAAGTATTCAATTGTCACAGTAATAAACTGATGTGTGAAGCTGTATATATGTACGTATGTCACGCAGTTTTTTAATTTATTTAATACACACGAAATAGATTACAGTTAAAATTTACAAATGATGAGTAATTTCTTTATCTATAACTGTACTGTAGTTCAAACACTCGTGTGACTAGTAATTACGAGCGGCTCATGTAGGATCACTAACAAGAAAATAATACTAACAAAAGAACAAATAAACAAAAATACACATTCATACATATATATACCTATCCATACACATATATACATACATTGTAAGTAAAGCAGGACACGACTTTACGTTTAAAGATGTTAAAATTTGAATTAAATTTATCATCATCTGCTTTATTTTTCAGTAAATCATTTTATTGACGAGACACACATTTCGCGGAGAACAAAAGAAAAAATATCTTCTTTTGTATTAATATGTTTGCGTAACATTCCGTGTGTGGGCGCAGGTCGAAGCTTTATCGCTTTTTTCTCCGTTCCAGTAACCTAAAGGTCGAGAAATGTCAGTTATTTAGTTTAAAACTTAAATAATTTTTAACTAATTTGTTGGTATTTGGATCACGCAGTCTCTATTTCTGGATAATTGCGTTGCATGTTTCGGAGTTTGTGTGTTTTAAACTTGAATAGTCGTGTCGTAATGGAGTGTTTTTTTGTTTTTATGAATTGAAATAGGTTTTGTTTTAATATTATAATAAAATAAAATAAAATAAATTTATTAAACAACAATATAAATTTACAATTATTAAAGAGATTACACAAAACATAGAAAAACAATATTGTTGCAAAGACTACTCGCTGAGTTGCTATGAGTCCTGCACTAGGCAAAGCCTGTCTCGCAGGTACACGGTTTTAAAGTTTATCTTTTATCTGACTTAACGCGGTCTGTCATCTATTTCATTTACATATTATAATTTTTCATAAACATTCTAGAAATTAATTTGTGCGAACATCGAGGGGGAAAAATAAAATAAAATTTTGTGACGGTGAGTGTGTGGATTTTGTGAGTGTTTTTGTGTTGTGTGATATAGAAATGCAGGTGTGTACGTTTGTTGTATGTGGAGAGTGAGTGTAGAAGCGAAAATATGAATATGTATGTGTGTTAAACTGATTTAGCATTTACTATTTTACCTCCTTAAAATATTTTCAATTTCATAATAAGTTAAAGTACTTAACCAGTTAAAAACTTTATATTTAAGCTCCTGCATGGAACAACTCTTAATGGTACAGATTGAATTAACTTTATTATAAATATATGGGAGCAGATAGTTGGGAAATCTTCTCGCAAATTTTGAGTTATTAACAGGGGTCGGGATCATGTAAACTCTTCGTTCAAGTAGCTTCTTGTGTGTAGGCGAATTAAAGACCATTAGCCTGCTTTATTCTTGTATGGAGCTAGGTATAACTTTAAAACATAGTACGTCTTTCTGTTTTCTCTCTGTGTTGGTTTAAAACGTTGGAGAATCAGGTAATGACGTTGACAAAGTCAAAGTCATTTTATTCAAATAGACTTAAAATAAGTACTTTTAAATCGTCATCTTTTTACATTACCACTGGTTCAAAACGCTAATACTACTGCGAAGAATCTAACTTTGATCAAAATAATTAGGTATAATTATTTAATTACTATTACAATTTGTCAATAAAATACAGTTTTCTAACTATAAACAAATATTTGTAATTATAAATTTAAGTTATATTAACCAATCTTTTTATAATATTTTAGTCGATGACTTTAAGTGTATATTGTAAAATAAAAATAATAAAATTATATGAAATGCAAAGGATACAATGAATGTTACGTAAGGAATGTGCGATCGAAAAAGATTTACTGGTAGAAATAGTAACAAGAGGTATATTTTTTATCTTCTAGTTGCTCTGGTGCATAGTGTAAATAGTAACTAGAGGTATATAATTTTTATCTTCTCGTTGTTCTGTCGCTCTCTGGGTTGTGACATCACTTTCTATGAACCGTCTACTTATTTGGCTATAAAGTTGAATAAAATAACAAAAAATACTAGCCCATAACATACACACACTATATCGTCGAGCGAAAACCTCGCATATCGCATTTCTTTACCAAAAATATGAACTCCTATAGTGTTAAACATTGGTAAAGCATTCTTGATTGTATAACGTGTATCGGATTAATATATTAAAAACGCTAATTGAAAATAAACCAAAAGAAAACCAAAAAAAATTGGAAATTTGGGTTTTAACGGCCTCGGTGGCGCAGTAGTGTAAATAACCGACTGCTACCGTACCGAGGTTCCTGGTTCGAATCCCGGCGGGGGCGGGACTTTGTGTTATTTGCAAGACGTATTGTTTCGCTTACCGGTCTTGGATGTTGTATTCTTATCTATGTAGTATATACCATATCGTTGCTTAGTCCCTGTGACACAAGTTCTTACGATCCTTACTGCAGGGCTGACTCAATGTGTAAGACGTGAGGTGGTTATTATTATTATGTTTTTCTTTTCGAATTTTTTTATCTTAGACATAGGAGGTTTTCACTCACTAACGATTCACAAAAAGGATTTAAAAAGATCTTTCTAGATGAATGTAATGTATGGTTTGATGGACCATTTCCTTAATTCAATGATAGTTATAAATCTGACATTGTTTTACAAAAATAGCAAACAATAATGATTCTTTTTCCTATTTTGGTGAATCCATCCCATGTTAAAGTTAAGCCTTTTGATTTGAGATCATCTTCATGTCAGGTGTCAGGGGATGCATTGTGGTTTTCCGTAACTATCAGATGGTTAATAAAATTTTTTTTTTTTGCTTTAGCCGATTTCTGATCTGTCGGTGCGGTATCGGTATTCTTGATATACGCGGTACCAAAAGCTCTCAAAACGATAAATAAAAGAGCTATATTTCTATGAAGCCTTCCTGTTTTGTGCGGCACGGAGTCTGTACCACGTTTACTGTACTAATCAGGAACGCTTCATAGAAAACTGCGGTGGTTTCTTGCCGGCTTCTTCCTCGTAGAGCATTCCGAACCGGTGGTAGATAAAAAATTACAATTTTTAAGCACTTATTTTAAGTCCACCTATCTAAAATATTTAAATACAAAAGACAAATTATTTGAATTTGAAACATTGCGCTTAGATTTTAGTTTTCAGGTTACGCGTTTAACGGGAATACAGATTCCGCACATACAAATCAGAAGATGGCAATTTCGTTGATCACCTTTTTTGCATTTCTACGGGGAATAAACTTTGTTGTTGAAGGTTTTACCAAAATTTTGTGCATGCTTTTTTACCACTTTTTGCTTTTGTGATCTAAAAACATAAAATCACGCCGTAATAAGCTCGAGAGGGGTAAACAGAGGCGTTACACACCGCATTTCGCATGTTTATGTTGAGTCCCAGCTTGACAGGTTGCGAATCTGTCGCCACTATCCGGGCACAATGAGGAACATGGCAGCCACAACTTACGGCAACCCGAGACTCGAACGCTCGACCTGTCGGGTCGGGTCGGTTGGTTACACCAAGGCACGTCCCCGCTCAGCTCTACGTCTTTTGGTTTTTGTAATTTGATAAAAAAAAGATAAGGTTTTTAATTAATAACATATCTTCGAAGATACTCAACCGATTTATACAATTCTTTCAGCTTTCTTGAGAACTGATTACAAATGGAGTACTTTCTGTTGAAATTCGACAATTCGAGACCTTCGCGGACGCAGTCGCTGCATTAAAATGAATTTCGAATTTTCACTTAGATGTTATAATATCGTATAGCATGAGCATGCGTGCATAAGTTAAAACTAAACGCGAAAGAAGTGACCTGGTTTCAGTGCAAAAACGTGTTTAATATAATTTTGTACGTTCGAGATGTGGGAACGTTAGAGCTAGTGAGGTGAGTCCATTCATTTTCGATAAATTCACTTTTATTTATTTATTGGCACTTTAATAGCATAATTATACAGTATCATTAGTAATATCCACTGGTATAAACAATATCTATGCATGTTAATTGTAGGTAAAAGTTTGCTTTTATAGTTTTGAATTTTAGTACTCTCTATTTATGCATGGAATCTATTTATCTACTTATTTGGCTATAAAGTTGAATAAAATAACAAAAAATACTAGCCAATAACATACACACACTATATCGTCGAGCGAAAACCTCGCATATCGCATTTCTTTACCAAAAATATGAACTCCTATAGTGTTAAACATTGGTAAAGCATTCTTGATTGTATAACGTGTATCGGATTAATATATTAAAAACGCTAATTGAAAATAAACCAAGAGAAAACCAAAAAAATGGGAAATTGGGGTTTTAACGGCCTCGCTGGCGCAGTAGTGTAAACAACCGACTGCTACCGTAGAGGTTCCTGGTTCGAACCCCGGCGGGGGCGGGACTTTGTGTTATTTGTGTTTTGTTTCGCTTACCGGTCTTGGATGTTGTATTCTTATCTATGTAGCATATACCATATCGTTGCTTAGTTCCTGTGACACAAGTTCTTACGATACTTACTGCAGGGCTGAGTCAATGTGTGTGTCGTGATGTGGTTATTATTATTATGTTTTTCCTTTCGAAATTTTTTGTAGTTTTGAATTTTAGAACTCTCTATTTATGCATGGAAATTATTTTTGTTTATTCGCATCGCAAAGTTGTTTGCCGGTTCTTTGTTATGGTTAACTATGAAAGGAAACTTATGTTGTTTAACTCGCTGAGTTGTCAATCGGCATCATTACATCATTATTCATTGACATCATTATTCTTATTCATGTTCTTTAAAAAGTGACAGTTTTTATCTATTTTTTTATCCGTTACTATTTGAGTTATTAAACCGTTCGGAAACCGGTGAAAGGATTTGGATTAAACTAACATAAAATAAGCTTTTCATCTTGAAAAATAAACCATTCATGTGGGTGACGCAGACGTAGTCACGTCCAAAAGTTAGTAGGAGATAAAATGATTTACGTTTTTTTTTAATATCCTCAAGCTCTATAATTTTAAAAATCCTTTCAAATTAAAACTATCGATATGTTAGAACACCGTCCATCGATATGCGGCACATCACTGTCCACCTAAAACCGATTCTCAACCGTTGACACGGATCGGTGTGCGGCGCGCGAGCAGTAATCATTGTTATTTTGTCATCTCTAGTGACATAACGTCGCACGCCATCTTGCGGGAAGCTGCGGTTTTTGTTTAACACCTAAAGTTAAGCTATGTTCACATTGATTATCGTTTAAACGATAAACAACTTTTTAATTCTAGCAAATTACTAACAGGAAAAATGATTTCATTCAAAAATGTTCCTTAATTTTTATATCTAAGTTCATTTTATTCGAACAACTAATTTAATCAGAGATTACGGAGCTACGTTCATGGGATTTTCTCAACTTCAGAACTAAAAAAAACCATTAGGCACATCACTGTTAAGAATCGTTAGGATTTTTTATATTTTTGTGTACTTTCATGGGCAAATATAAGCAAACTGAACCTTTTGCTTGCAGGTGAACCTGATGGCAAGCAATACCGCCGCCTATTAACACGACAATGCCCCTGATGTCGTGAAACGCCAAGAGCACTCTCTAAATGTTGCTTATACCTCTCGATAGAGGTAGATATTATACCTCTCGTGCCGGTAATCACACTGGCTCTTCAATCCTTCAAACTGAAGCACCGCGGCAGATATAGATAGGAGGGTGGTTCCAATACAGACGATCTCGCACGTAGGTCTATCACCTTTTTAATTATTTAATTAGTTTTGTATAATTATTTTAAAATAAATAATGTTATTTCTGACTTTTGCTTACCACCAGCCAACGAAATCGAGCGTGAGTGTTTAGTCAAACGAATGCCTCGATCGCGTTTACGTTTTGAATTATGAAATTTTCCGAAGAAGAAAATAAACTACTTTTCTAAAAACAATTTACACCAGTTTTTTTTTTTATTCATGACCAGGCAGGCATTTGACCCCAAACCCGCCTGGTGTTAAGCGGCGATGAGGTCTAAGGTGGATGTAGCTCCTTACCTATGGGTTTCTACCTGTAGGTATCGACTTTCGAAAAATCTAAAATCTTTCACCGCGTAATTATGTTTTTATTTTTATTTATCATAGAATTCTGTATTTTTCTATAAGAAGGAAGTTTTATATATATTTATTTTAAAGCTTATTTATTGATTAACACATAGAGGCAAGACCGTATTATTGAAGAATATTTATATTTCATTTCTCCTTGTAATGTCAATAGACAGTTAATTCATTTAAAAACATTTTCCTTAATTTATATCACCATTATGAACACGGCTTTAGCATTAAGAATTCGCGAGTTCTGTATGAGAAAGCCGGTTTTACATAAAGATGTATATTTATCATACAACTAACATAATAACAACTATATGAATAAAGTCAATTATATAAAAAATAAGTACAACGAAAATCGTAATTTGCAAATTGTTATTCAATAATGCCAACATAATGTTGACCACATCTATAAAATACAAACCATAGGCTTTCATGGATTTTTTTTACCTTTCTTGGTAAAAATGGTCTTATGCAGTGTGTTTACCATGGGTTCGTATAGTTTTTATACCCGTCAGGTAAAATAGATAACTGCAGTGATTTTGTATGAGCAATCTTAATTCTTCATCAATCCGTTAGAGGCGTTTTACAAAGATTTTTTGTGACTGCAGTTGCGAGCGGCAATCGAAGTTAAAACTCATGGCTGAAACCAGGCAGCTGCTGGAAGCCAGCAGCACAGGATCCTTCCGTGTGGACATATTAAGGAGAGGTCTTTGTCCTGGAGCGGATGTCTTCTGCCCCATAATGATAATAATAATTACCACATCACGACAAACACATTGACTCAACCCTAAGCAACGATATGGTATAAACGACTATAAGAATTCAACATCCAATACCAGGGAGCGTTTAATGCGTCTTTCAAATAACACAAAGTTTCGCACCTCCCGGAACCTCTAGCTTAGCAGTCACCTGTTTACACCACAGCGCCACTGAGGTCATCAAAATGATAATGATGATGGATGATGATAATGATAGAATAATTGTACTCAATAATTTGTGTACCCTTTTCCTTTACATCGTTAGTTTGATGGCAGCTTTGAAAGCACCATGACAATTTGTTACAGTATTTGTAAACAGCAATGAGGTTACCATGTGAAGACTATTCACTCATTGTTTTAAATTTTGCCTGAACTTTGCACGCACACACATACACAGTACATCTACTCAAACTTTGTGTAGCAGTTCTTATACATATTATTTTAAAAAATTCTTTCATTGACATTTTGAATGGACATTCAGGGTGAACGTTAAGATTGTCAGCATGTTTTTTTTTTTTTAATAAATAGTCTTAAATACAAGCATTTTATCCTAAAAGAACCGGTAATGACTGGCTGACTATATATGTTCTAGTAGTGTTTGCGTGTAGTCCTATTTATTACCTAGACCTTGTGAAAACGAAGGGAAACTTCCGCGCCTTTAAAAAGTTTTGTCACCAATATTACTGATGTAAGATTTAGGTTAGTATCTAATTTATCCCCTGTTAGTTAGTGGCATACCGTAGTGTTTAGACGGTCAGGCGTCTCCTGACCGTCTCCCCCCTTAGTTTTTGGCCTCTGGGCCATTTCAATTGCTGTCTCCGCTTTACTGGGAGGGAAGTCAAAATCGGTTTCTTACTACCTCCTATTTCTTCTGATTACGTTCGTTGCGGGTCCCAAGGCAGCCGGTAGGGTGTCCGAGCACAGGCTGTGCGTCATTGCACAGCTGCATTATTTGTTGATTATTCGATCAAAGTACGCCACTGTTGATCATGGTGAACAGGAGTTGCAGTGGTGGGAAAGAGTGGCGTGTGTGCCCCGAAAAAAAATAAAAAAAAATTGTAGTAAAAAAAAAGCGTTTGAAGTCGCGGGCAAAAGCTTAGTTAAAATACAATTGATACTTAAGTATTGAAACACATCCTTTCTTTCTCATATAATAACACATTATAAAGCACCTACTTGTTACTGAACTGATAATGATACGATTTTCCCTATAATTATAACAACGATGCGATTGTAATGTGTAATAGACAATGGTATTTGTTGCCCAATATGGCCGAAAATGTATAGCGGATTATTAATTATGACTTTTATTGAATGTAATGTGTGTTACATTATTAATGATCTACAATAAAAATGCTATTTACTATGAAGATTTTTAATTATTTTTTCGCGTTGAATATTAGGTACATTAAAGTACTTTCAAACTTTTGGAAATATAAATAATGATAATAACCACATCATGACACATACATTGACTCAGCCCTGCACTAAGATTATCTTGTGTCGCAGGCACTAAGCAACGATATTTGACGACCTCGGTGGCGCAGTGGTGTAAACAGCCGACTGCTACGCTAGAGGTTCCGGGTTCGAATCCCAGCGGGGGCGGGACTTTGTGTTATTTGCAAGACGCATTGTTTCGCTTACCGGTCTTGGATGTTGTATTCTAATCTGTGTAGTATATACCATATCGTTGCTTAGCACCTGCGATACAAGTTCTTACGATACTTAGTGCAGGGCTGAGTCAATGTGTGTGTCGTGATGCGGTTATTCTATGGTATATGCAAAGATAAGAATACAAAATCCAAGACCAGTAAGCGAAACAATGCTATATTCAATCATATTTTCAAATAGCCAGTGATAGTTATATATAATAAAATAAAATGATAATAATTATAATTGCTTATAGATTTGACTTTGAAAAACGACCATATGCATAAATTTACCTTCAGCTGTTTTAATATCAATTTGGTTATAATTAAGATTATTTTGGCCATGTCATCAAGTGTGGTAACCATCTTGCCTGAGGTATTCCCTGAACCTTACTACATGATCCCTGAACATAATAACAGGTATTTGACTTAAATAAAACTTTGTTAAAGAATCTTTTTTTTTTATAAGTATTTCTAATTAAAATACGATTTTTTTTTGATACATCAAACAATGAAGTAAAAAGAATTCTTATCTAAAAAGCGAAGCGTTCGTTTAGTCTATTTGAAATATATAAATAATTGTCAGTGTGGTCATCATTAACCATTTAAATACATGATAAGTCACAGTAATTACTACAAACAATGTACAAACCCGGTACCCGACGCCCACACTGTGACCTGGATACTAGGAAATTGGGCGGTCCGAGATAGTGATGTGCTTGTAATAATCAGTGATTGAATGGTGAAAGACTCATGCTTGCAAGTTAACAAGATGTCGTGAATAAATTAAATTATGGAACAGCTTATTGAATTTTAAATTTAGAAATAGTAAAGGTACTCATCTCAGCTGTACCACAAGATAACTTATATTGAAATGTTAATAGAATATTATTAAATATGATTTTTAATTTCATTTATTTGATACTTAAAATAGATATACGTCACAATAATACATAATTTTAATACCAATAAGTAGTAATAAGTATACGGCTGTTTATATGACGTGTTCCAACAATATAACATCATTGCAATTTACGGTTTAATATATGTAGTTTTCACCTTAACGAGAAATAGAACCTTGACCCCTTCAATTCAATCGTTGCATAAGATTTACCCTCAAAAATAAAACCCTGAACCTTTCAGCGCGTGCTCAAATGGATTTTTTTTTGTTTTAATAAATATCGACAAATTTTCAAATCATACCCATGCCTAGTCCCTACAAAAAGAGATATCGTCTTCACAATACTGACGCTAATGCCGCCATTTTGGGAGAATTGGCGCCAAAATACGTTCATTAGGAATCCTTTGTGAGTGATTGAGCAATTTTCGGTGAGTCGAGAATGTAACATTGTATTTATTTGTGTAGGTTTAAAAAGCGGATGTTCAGATAAGCCTTTTAAGGTGACAAATGTAGAAAACAATGTGTTATAAAAGAAAATTAAGTCATTGAATAATACCTCCATGATAGCAAGTTTTGTTCAAGTTGGGTTTTGTTGTTGTTGCAAACAAGAAAGCAGTGTGCTCGCCTGATGGTACGCTGAGGTACGATCCATTTCAATAATAAATATAAAATTACAGATTAATAATTAAGTTATTCATTGAAAAATAGAAAACCATTCACTGTGAAAACGAAGGGAAACCTTCGTGCTTTTAATAAGTATTGCTACCAATATTACTGGTGTTAAATTTAGGTTAGTACATAATAGAGTTTTTCTTAGTTAGTGGCATACCGTGGTCTTTTGAAGATCAGTCGTCTACTGACTGTAGTTCCCTTTAGTTTAGTTTTTTATTATATCGTATGTCTTCTGATTGAGTTCGTTGTGGGTTCCATACAGCCGGTAGGGTGTCCGAGCAAAGCCTGTGCGTCATTGCACAGCTGCATTGTACGACCAAAAGACCACAATGTTGATCTTGATAAACAGGAGGTTCAGTGCTGGGACAGGTGGCAGGTGTGCCGCAAAGTCTTAATTGTAATCAGCAATTGTAGTAGAAGATATAATACTAAATTGACAAAAAAATAATCTCAAAAAGCTCTCTTATATCGGCAAAGTCACGACCTTCCTAATAATTTTAAAACTATGACAACGATGGTAGTTACGCTTTAATTTTAGTCAGAAGTAGAGATAAATGTAGATTTAAAAAAAATAACTTCTTCTATATTAACTAAGTTTACAGTCCCACAAAGGCTTACCTAATCTGCATTTAACGGAATAACTTAATTTGTAAAATAAAATAAAATAAAATAATAGAATAAAATAATTTAATTGAATAATAATATGAATTATTAATATGAATTATTAATTCAAATAATAATATGAATGATTAATATGAATTATTAATTCATATTATTATTCAATTAAATTATTCTTTATTCTTGTAAGAATTTTCAATGTGGACATACTATAAGATGTTTTTGTAACAATTTTCGCACGTTGATTCGACACGCATTTTTTTTTTGACATGACACACGTAGAACAAATTATCGTGTTACATACAATTGATTAATGGCAATTTTCTAACAAGCGATATAGTGTGAAATTTAAAATAAACATTCGAGTAGTAAGTTGTAGTTCAACTCATGTAATAAACATTCACACCAAATAGTGTGACAAGATGCAATTACAATCATAAAAACAACGAACTTAAAATTCGGCACATAATACTGTCTCAATCAACGACTAATAAAACAAAAAGAGACGGATATATTTTTCACAATTTTCGATTAATTCTAAATTCTGTAGTGTTGTTTGATTGACAAATTTCAACAATTGATTCTTGCGTCACTAGAAAGACTCACAATATCGCTTAACTTTGCCTTTGAAAGGAAATGTGTTGTAATTTATTCTCCTTAGAGTTGATTTTCCATTGAAGAAAGATGATTTCGTGTTCAGTAATACCCCGGATCAGTTACTAAAGAATTTTGATTTATTTTCCCACGATGTTTGTCAATATTTTTACTGTTATTTTTTGTAAATATTCATTGACCGTGGAACAGAGCGGCTACTGTAAGAATTATCCCGTGGCTTATGAAGATAAGACCTCGTACCTAACTGGCTAAGATGAAGCCTGAAGGTATGGTTTAAGACCCTTATGGGTGGTTTGAAATTGATGTTTCTTTTGAAGAGATTCCTCAAGCGAAGGAAAAGTTGTGGTGACTTACAAATAATATCAAGATATACACTGAAAAGGTATTTTGAAAACTGGGAAGACGTGATAGCTCAATTTGTTACGTGCCTTGGTTAACCAACCAACCCAACAGGTTGAGGGTGCGAGTCTCGGGTTGACGTACATTGTGGCTGCTATATTCCTCATTGTGCCCGGATAGTGACGACGGATTCGCAACCCGTCACACTGGGGCTCAACATAAACATGCGAAATGCGGTGTGTAACACCTCTGCCTAACCCTCTCGAGAGAGTTTTACGACGTGAGTTTATATTTGTGTTTGAAATCTTCTAACAATTTTGGCATATAATATGCTAAATAATAAATTCTAATTATGATGACTAAATAATTGTTACTTAGGTACCTAATTACAAGCGAAAAAAAAACTTTTCCAGGCATTTAGATATTACATATCCAAAAACCTATACCTTGCTTCTTATTTTTGTTGAATGTTCTATTGTTATAAGATATTGTAAAACTATGTAAGGTCATACCAGTTATTGTTTATACTGAGGTCACAGGGTTTATCAATATTGTTGGTTATGATCTATCAATCAATGGATTTATAGCTACAATCTACATTAAACAATAGCTCCCAAGAGAGGAAAGATCATTTACTTATGAAGCAGAATAATACAATATAACCTACAAAATAAACTTCGGAACCAATCCCTTTTGTGGATTCGAATCCTCGCCTACATACGCTTTAATAGCTTAAGCTTTTGGAAGTATATCCTTTGTAAGCCTTAAATAAAGCTACAGGATAGACCTGTACAGGTGAAAGATTTTTCAAAATGGATGAGGGGTTTGGAAGGCCTCCTATTGAACTTTTTATAATGTTGCTGTATAGATTAATTTTATAGTTTTAATTTCAATTACCATGTCATGAATTAAGACTTAGAGATGTATCCCAATTACATAGTACATCAAAAGAATAAATTTTAATTTCGATTTAGTTTGTTAAAATGTTTTGTTTTAATTAAATTATATAGCTTACTAACATAAATTGAGTTGTTACTAATGGCCAAAGATGTGCATACTTGTAATTTGCATGTATGCACATCTTTGTTCGGATTCTTTTTTCAGATTGTTCACTCTCGGGTTGAAGTGACGAACACTTTTCCTCTTCTTTCATATATTTTTTAGCGGCAACCCTTTCTTATCACTTGACAAAATAATATTAACATCTTTATTTACTTAAAACATTTAACATAAAGTATTTTATCGTGTACCCTGCACTAGGCGAGCCTGTATCGCAGGCGTCCAATTTAATACGCTATGAATTACAATATACAGTACACAATATAATATACAATAACAGAATAAATCTAGATGGATACATTAAATAGGTATTAATGGACGGGAAATTATACGTATGAGTGTGGGTGGTTGGGGGTATGTGTGCTCATAAACTGCTCGGACTGTAAATATGAAAGGGTTGAAAGGTAATTTTTAATTGTATTTTTCGCCTGTCTAACGGTATTGAATTTGATGTCACATAACTTAGCCATTGTGTTATATAAAAGTGGAAAGAAATATTGGTAAGAATTTTGGGGAGGTTGATTGAATACATACATACATACATGTATACATTTTTTTAAAGTTTGTATGTCTGTGTGCCGCTACGTTTGGAACACTTTTTTCGATTGATTTAATGATATATCTAAATTTTGTAATATCACAGTCGTATTATTAAATAAAGATGTATTCATTAGTAAATATTGTTCTATGTAACCACTGTTAAATTGAAATATAAAAATTATGAACAAAAGGTCCTTAATAAAGGTTACATTACAGTCCACGTAGATTTAGAATGTATAACGTAATGCAGGGCCGGCTCGAACTAGGCGACCGCCTAGGGTGCTTGTTTAGAGGGGAGTCAATCGGCCAGCTGGATTTACTGTATCAAATAATGTTTGGATTAAAGGTTTAAATTTATTCCCATAAAAATCCCATAACTATCGTAGCACCCTTCGCTATTATATTTTATTACAATATGTCCACGTTAAAGTCACTAAGTTTTCATGATCTTACATCTTACGCTTTTATTATAAGGGCGCCGTTCTAGCTATTCACCTAGGGCGCCGTACTAGCTATCCAGCTAGGGCGCCAGAACTGCTGGAGCCGGCACTAAAGTTATGTCACATACAAAAGGTCGTTTCTCATCTCACCGTTATTGTTGCTTACGTAACGTTACGGGTTCATGTCGAATGCGTTTAATTGCTCGCTACCCACCAACTCTCTGTCCATATGCTTGTCTACGGTATATAGATTTGACAAAAAGTAGAACGGGCAGCCGCCATCTTTGTTTTTCACTTTTAAACTGCGACATGACATCGTAATGCTTATCTCAAAACTCTACTCAGAAAAACCTCTCCAGAAAACAACATCTGTTCTTAACAGGTAGCAGCTGGGCAGGCATGATCCACCTTAGACCTCATCGCCGCTTAACATCAGGTGGGTTTGGGGTCAAATGACTGCCTGGTCTTGAATAAAAAAAGAAAAAAAGATCTGTGTATGTGCGAGATCGTCTGGGTTTGGGCCACCCTCCTTTCTATTACCGTAAAGCAGTTCGCTATGTTTGGATTGGAGGATGGAAAGGATTGGAGAGCAAGTGTAGTTACCGGCACGACAGTTATAACATCTTTACCTCTACACAGACAACGCAAAGGCGGTGCTTTTGGCACTCCAGACACCAAAGGTAAAAAAGTACAGAAAATCTTTATTTAGGATTTAAGGTTCATCTCAGTGATGTATATTTAAGAATTAAATAATATTTTAGTAAATAATTTTGTAAATAAATAATACAAAGCTAAGCATAAACTATTAAAAAAGCTTCTGGCTTTATTTGTAACAATGTTCCATGATAATTAAAAATTACCTCTTCACTTCTATTTATTTCTAACTCTGTATACAATTGCCAATGTGCCGTGACGGTGTTGAATCAATGATTAGTTATCCAGTGTGTGCGCGCCTTTACATTTGTTTCTATTCGTTCGATGATAGAAAGTGGCGGTAAATTAATATTTATTGTTATTGATTATTGCATTGTTTTTAATTATTGAGTGTGTTTTATGACTAAATAAAATTCCGGATGTTGTACCACACGTAGTGCAGTAGATGCTCAAGTCATGACTTTTCATATTGTATACTAACCTAGCTTTTGTCTACGATTTCGCCCACGTTTAAAAAGATTTTTTAAGTGTAGCCTTCGTTTTGTTTAACCCATACCTAAACCCGGATATTTGGAAAAAATGGGTGTTTTTTTAAATTAGTTTAGTAGTTAATTTTAAATATTGTCTCCTACCTATAAACAATAAATAAAAACCCTTTATTTCGATGCAAAAAAAGTCACATTACATTTTGCATGTTAATCCAAAAGTAAAAAAATCTTATTCTATGTTTAATTCAATTATTAACATTATTGTGTATTTTCATCTGCATAAACCCCTCTACAGGTGAAGGCCTGCTCCAAAGATGTCCAGTCCTCTGACTCTTGTGTTATTTGAAGCCAGTTGAGTCTTCATGGTCTGGTCTTCACATCTAGCGCGGGATCTCCCTTTCTTCTTACGCCCTGGTCCCATTCGGCCACAATGCAAAATGATTATAAATAACAATGTGAACGAAGACAATGGTATTTACTCTCGACTTGAAGGGGTATAAATTTAAAAATGAATGCATCCACCGGGAGACTGCCAATCCAATGTTGCCAGCAGCGCTGTTGTTCTAGCAGTCATAGTCCTTGCTGCGCAAACGTGTCTTGTGTCTGATAAAAGCTACTTTTTTGTATTTTTTTATTTTATTAGGAAAACCAACATTTTTACACATTATAACTTACAAACTAAGAACATCCAAAATTCACATATTTAATGTGAAAAACAATTATAGGTAAACAACTCGTGCTTAATTTGTAATCTTATAGTATACTGTTACAAATAATAAAAAATCCAAATATTTTGAAATTGAATTAGAGAAAGATAAAAAAAAACAAAACAACACATATTAGAACATATCTCGGAAAAAAGTTATCTTTGCAAAATTCTGTTGCGTATGCAACACTTTGAGTCATGGAAAATATCTATTAGATCACTCGTTTAGAATTTTAGACTGACGTGGAATAGCGGAGTTGGAACCCAGGACTGTGTATCGAAACGGGAAAAGAAGGGGGGTTATGGGTCGTCTTGGAATCCCTCTCGGCACCCTAATTCTAAAAAGAGATAGAATTTGTTGACCGTTTATTTGACCATTGAAGAGGTTAGACAAAAAGATCAAATCCAATAGATCTCGCCTTTTGTCCAGTGACACCATCTTGAAGTGTTTAAGTCTTTCTTGGTAACTTTTAATCTTTTTTACTTCTGTATTCGCTCTAGCCGCAGTTTATGGGTTGCATAGTGGGAAAGCCATACAAAACTACCGTATTCCAGGATACTGCGTACAAGACCACCATAGAGCATTATTTTGGTTTGCACACTTTTGAACAGTTTCCCGTTTCTCATAACAAAATCAAGAGTTCTAGATGCTTTCTGCATACGCCATTTATATGAGGAAGAAACGTGAGTTTTTGATCAAGTTGTTGCTGACAAGATACAGGCATAGGAATCCGTTGTTGCTTTTTCAGGTGGCGGCAATGAACACAGTTGTCGTTAGCTTTCGGTTATTTGTAACTAGTTTATAAGAAATTCGGGGCACACCCGCCACTCTGTCTAACTGTTCGATCGAATAATAAACTAATAATGCACCTGTGTAAGCGGAGCATAGGCTGTTCTAATTTATAAGAAAACGTATTCACTAGAGCCTTGCAGTAGCGTGGGAGGGTCTAAACTTTTAAGAGGTATTAACTATGTAAAGTTAAAAAGTACTCGGTTGCTTTTGGGGTGGCTTGAGCCCCCTAGCCTCCCCCCTGGATCCGCTAGTGGTAGCTGGTATCCAAAAAGACACACGTTTGAGCAGCGCCTCAGAGCTGTTACTCAATTTTCACAGTCCCATATTAAAGATATTTTAAGCAAGGATTGTGACAATGAAGTTTTACGAAATCTTTACTTAGGTACAGGTAATTACACTCTTATCAAATTACATTACGTAATACCTTAAAATTAAGCATATTTTCTCTACAAATCTTAACCTTATCATTTTTTGACACGTTATAAAATTTGCAGACAAATTATTGTAATTATCGTATGCCGCTATCAGCTATCAGTTATTGCGAATCCTTTCGATAATTGTTCAGTAATTTGATCGATACGACTTAATGACAGGTTGAGTTTGCGAAATTTTGACAGTCTCAATTAATTTGACAGTTATAAGAATAGTAAAAAAATTGGTGCACACGGCCATGGATGAAGCTAACCTGTTTGGACTTTGTACCATTTTTTAAACCACTGCGGTGGCAAACAAGCGTGAAGCCCGACTGATGGTAAGCTGTCATCGTAGCCTATGGACGTTTGTAATACAAGGAGTATCACGCACGTATTACGGCCCCTTTTTTAACGGGAAATCTCCATGGATCTCCTTAAGCCCTGGGGGACCGAAGGAGTATGTCGGACTCACGGAGAACCCATGCCTACCCACTAAAACCCCACTTTCCGCCAACGCCGTTAGCTGTCAGAGTATTACGGGATAGAGGGAAGCCATGGAACCCTCAGATACCGCACTACTCCAACGGCTGGCCGGTCTTAAGAACCACCAACGGTGGGCCTTGCAAACAAGCTGGCCACAACGTCTCATTAGTCTCAAAACGGGCCTTTTGCGAGTGCAGGGTCTCCCGACCCAGCGCTATCACGGCGGAGGCAGAAGAACGCATTGCGACCCTGCAAGAATCTATTTTGTCCCTATAACTTGTGTAAAATTTATTTAATATCAATATAATCTAAGGATAGGTTTTAAATTTTCACACACACAAACATTCATATTTGTGTATTGTCAATATTTGTGTATCTTTAATTCATCTTCGGAATCAATTGGGGTGCAACGGAAGATCAGCGTCGGTCTCGTAAGAGCTGAGTTGCATATCATGGTTGTAACACAGCATCTTAATGTAATCGTTTAGGTTAATACATATTTGTTGTTAAAACACTGTGATGTGAGATGCTGTGTTATTTTATGAGTAAAGTCCTTACTTACTTACTTTTTTTTAACCCTTTCTGAAGAATCCCATGCTGTAGTAAGTTCCAAACCATGCCACTACCTGAGCATTCGCGGCAGGAACCTTCTTTGAAAGCGAACGGTTCACATAAATTGGTCAGTGCAATGTGAACTTAAATTTTCCTGACACACAACATCAGCACATTGATTGATAGTTACACCAAAAATATGGCGATGTTATTTAATTTGGAAAATGTATTTTTAGCGTAAATAAAAAACTAAGCTTTTCATAATAATTTATTACGCTTATAAAATTAATACAACAAATAACCTAATCATTTTCCCCTAACAATAATTGTGATATTTCATATAAAACATAAAAAACACACATCTTATTAAACTATTTATTTTATAACAACAAAGAATTAACACTTTTCTTGAACAAAAGCAATAAATTAAAAGAAATTTGTAGAAAATACAAAAAATAAGGCGCCTGAAAAAACACGAATGACACAACTATTTAATTTTTAAGCAGGCACATAGTAAATGATCATTATACCTTCTGACATTGCATTAAAATGTTAGTTGACTACACGAGTGAATATTTTAATATAAATTAACTGTGTAATAATAACAGTTGTTCAAATTCTAATCGTATAATTTTGCATGGCTTACAGACGAAATATTGTTGATACTAAATTTTTTAACACAACATCTAATGTACACATATTTGCTAATAAAGAATTTTTATTTTGTATTTTGAACATTTATGTAAAATATACGTAAATTAAAATAAATAATTAATAGATTTAAAAATCCTAAAAACCCACGTTTTTAAATGTCCTAAAAATAAGAAAATAACCCTACGGAACTGAAAGAGGGGCCACTCAAAACGTGGGGGCGTATCTCTGCAAGTTACACCCACGATCTATCCACGTCATGTCCCATTAATAATCCGTTAAATAATATACGCCCCCACGTTTTGAGTGGCCCCTCTTTCAGCCCCGTAGGGTTATTTTCTTATTTTTAGGACATTTAAAAACGTGGGTTTTTAGATTTTTAAATCTATTAATTATTTTATTATGTTTTTCTGCCTCAAAAGTCACTCCATACAAATTTTACCAAAATCGGTCCAGCCGTTTTTATAGTTGTAAATTGCATTGTCATCGGGTTTGAAGCTACCATGAAAATTTCAGCCTGCTAGCTTATCGAGAAGTGCCTCAAAATTGAGTTGCAAAAATCCAACCGGAACGACAAACAAACAAACAAGAAAGTGAGTGTATAAAAACGTGGGAAAATACAAACGGGGCTTGAATACTGTCTAATGTAAATATTTTATTTTATATATGTACTTCATGGTTTAACTATTACTACTACATTTAGTTATATTTATCGTTGCTTAATACCAATTTTTTTTTCTAAACGACGAGTGCTGGGGCCCGGGGACCTTAGCAGCTTGCGTGACTTTACCGTGGCTATCGTTCCCTATACAATCGATCAGACTGTATCATCTTTATAAAGACAACACAACAAGACATAAAGCATAGGAACAACCGCCGTACGGTGGTCGAGTCATTTTAAGAAAAAAAAAAAAAATTCATTTGACGATTCTAAGTACATACTTTGTTAAGTTTATGGAATTATTTAGATTTTCGATTTTTTTATTTTGTTACCTCTCCGCCTCCCCATCGAGCCTAACCTAGTACATGCACAATCTTCTTATAATTTCTAATAGCCTATAATATAATGGGACAATTTATGTGAACCGTCCCAAATTTTATTTGGTACTAACACATTGGTAACCATTTTTTATTTAACCACAATCTATTTGACACTGAGTTACAATCATGACAAAAATATTATGTCAGATAAAATGACCTTAAATTTGAATGTAAATAATTTTAAGACTTATTTGGCAGCCATTACAAATCTATTAGATTTCACTTGACGTTTTTAAGTTATATTTACTTTAAATAACTATTTGATTTTATTTATCTTTATTTCTTTACATTTGAGTTCAGTCACACCTATTCAATCATTTACTTACAATTATTGGCTATCATGAAACGTTACGCAATGTCTCTCTCTAAGGTAACTTATACCACAAATTAGAGAGTTTACAGAAGTAAAGCTTATGTACTTGATTTTTGACAGCTCCCCTCGAGATTTGCGCTAGGGTTGTCAATTTTGACTCAAGCAAAAAAGGTGCAGAAAAATAAAAACTGACGCGGTGATAAAACTCAGATTGAAATGTTTATTGTGTGATTTTAAATGTTAATTTTTACTGTAATAACTTTTGGACGACTTCTGCGTCTTTGAAACTCATGGTATTTTATGTCGGTATAATAAAGGATTTAAAAAATTGAGAAATTAAAAAGAACAAAGCTTTCTAAAGTCCAATTAAACAAAAAAAAACGTATAAAACTTTTAACTCATGGCATAATGGGCGCGAATCACGTGTTTGTGTTGTCAATCGCGCATGTTTCCTTCCCAAACCTTCCAGTATTTCATGTACGTGAATGTACGGATGATGTCTGTGTGTGCTCACATTGTACGAAGCTCTGTATTGTCTCTATTTTGTGGTTATAGTCTGTTCACTGAATCGAACTACGAGAGCATTTTCTCTATTACACAAATACAAAAAGACAAGGACCGAAAATTGCGTCACATTTCATGAATGCGTCAACAAGACGCTTTCACATTGGTCAGTTCATATTACATCCAATCCCATCCAGAAGGTGAAAAGTCAACAAGACTAATTTACAACGTTGAGTTTATGGAAACGGAATAGTAATACCAGTGACAGGTTTAGTTTTTGACAGTGACAGGTTGCGAATCTGACGCCACTATCCGGGCACAATGACGAACATGGCAGCTACAACTTACGGCAACCCGAGACTCGAACCCTTTACCTGTCGGGTCGGCCATACCTTCAATATTTATGTGCTATAGGATCTCGATACCGCGTATCACGTAATAATACTGACAATGGAATACCCTACAAGTATCGTACACTCGCCTAGAAAAAGTCTTTCCTAATCCCTTGATTATAAAAGGGAATATTATATAGTGTAAAAGGTATTAGGTTGCATTTCGAGTACGGCGCATCGGTTGCGTAGTCTCAGTAGCACGCGTGTGTCGGGGGCGAACGGGGGCCCGGGGGGCGGCGGGGGGGGCCCGGCGTGCGCCCCGGCCGGGGGGGGGCCGGGGGGCGCGCCCACGGGGGGCGGCAGCGACGCACACGCCGACACACGCGCGGAGACATGCGCTGGCATCTGTATAACGACATTTTTTAACATAATATGTATACTGAGAAAACAAGGAAATATACAGAAAAACATCCATTTTATACAGTCCCCAATCATTTGGTGCTCAAAACGGAAGGCTTCGAAAGGTTTTCAGGAATTTCGAAAACTAATGATTTTATAGACTTTTTAATTTCAAGTCTGCCTCCACAGGAGATGATGTTAAAAACTGTTTATGATGGCCATTTTTTCAAGATGGAGGCTCCAGCGACGCTGTTACGAGGTGACAAAGTTGAAATTCGGAAAGAGCTCAAAATAACCTATAAAATTACAACATTTCAAAACATTCCAGATAAAACTACCAAATGACTGTAGTAGGTACATATAATGAATTTGTGACTCCAGTATGTTTGATTTATTTGTTGCCACTAAAAAATTAATTGTTTATTACTAAAATATTAAGGTATATACTCACAGTTGAAGAAGCAAAGAATAACTGATTTTATTATAGTTTTATAGTTTAAATTATCAGGAAAAATACACGTTTTTGATCGTTACAATTTGAAATGTAAAAAGAAAAGATCATAGGATAATTAAATTACACACGACATACATTAAACAAAGGCGAGTGCAGTATGGGCGTCCACAACGGCAGTAGTTTGTACAGTACAGTCGAGTTGCATTCCAATAAAGACTCCAGCAGACTAAGGAAGTGTAGATTCACCGTCTCCGCCAACTGTCAAAAATCAACATGCTTAATATCTTTTCATTTCGCGAATGGATTTTGATGAAATTAATACAGGAAGTTGTATAGAATAAGATGTACAACTTTCAGTTATTAGATTTTGAATAAAATTAGCAGTTTTTGTGTGATGAAAGTAGAAATGAACAAACAAACCGACATTCAGACATAAATTTAAATTTGAGGAGTTGTTTATTTCTTGTATCTGAATGTATTTCTTACAAAATATATCGTAAATGTATTTAATCTGAAGTCTTAGATGTTTTCCATGTACATAAACTTATATATGTTAAATTATGTTCATCGTTTCTTTGTACGCATAGCACAAGTCCTTTAGCTCAAAATGGAAATAAGACAATTTTTGTGAATGCATAAAGTAATTATACCAAGAAATAGGTTTTACTTACAATTTTGCTCTGAGCCGTAAGTTGCAACGCACTGGGCACTAACTTACACCAGAAATCGAGTAAGATGCATACAGTGGTGTTGTAAGGTTCACTGCTCGGCGGACTCGCTGTTGACAGCTGTAAATATATACAAAAAAATGTTTAATTTTATATGGAATATAATGCTCTATTTTTCTTCTATTTACATCACGTGCTGACCGCGAACTGTAGCGCCAGTACGAACGTTAACTGTTCTCTATCAACTGATAGATTGGTATGTGGAGGTCCTCAATCCTCCACATTTTCATTACTCAGTATTGCCACTTGCTGTTTCCTTAACAGTAAACAAGCCATTGACAAGTCAGATAGCAGCAGATAACAAATACTTATAATACTAGAAGAATTGACATTTTATTACACCAGGGAGTTCGTTAATATACGTCAAAAAGAGAAAAGGACCGAGCACACTTCCTTGTGGAACCCTAAATTTCTTTACTCTTATTTAATTTTTGATATGTCAGTACATTTTAATCATTCTGTTAAATAGATCGGATAAATCGTAACTCTTTACTTTTATATAATTATATTCCTATTTAGATAACATGTTTTTTTATTCAAGATGCTCTTGTCTTCTTAAGACATCAAAGTGATCATCGTGACAACAAGCAGCGGAATCACATTCCATCAGACGAATTGTCTGCTTGTTTATACATAACGTCACATAAAATACGAGTATTTCGGGGCACAACCGCCACCCTGTCCCACCACTGCAACTCCTGTTTATCAGGATCAACAGTGGCGTCCTTTGATCGAATAATCAACGAATAATGCAGCTGTGAAATGATGCACAGGCTGTGCCCAGACACCCTACCGGCTGTCTTGGGACCCGCAACGAACTTAATCAGAAGAAATAGGAGGTAACAAGAAAGCGGTTTCAGACTTCCCTCCCAGCAAAGCGGAGACAGCAATTGAAATGGAGGAGACGCCTGAACGTCTAAACACTACGGTATGCCACTAACTAACAGGGGATAAATTAGATACTAACCTAAATCTTACACCAGTAATATTGGTGACAAAACTTTTTAAAGGCACGGAAGTTTCCCTTCGTTTTCACAAGATCTAGGTAATAAATAGGACTATACGCAAATACTTGAATCGAGTTCAACATGATTAAAACAACGAGTATATAAAAAATGTATGAATAACAACATGAAAGGCTAACGATAAAAATATAATGAGTAAATAAATACTTACTTGCTCCAAGTACATGGTCCACAGCTGGCTAAGTATGAACGCATGGAACAGCCAGTTCATGCGCTGTGCGTGCGGTTTCGACTGTTCTACGTATGATGACATTATCGTCTGTGTTGGAATCAAATTATTTACATATAGTTGTTAGCACTGAAACATTTTTGATGTTATCGCGGGAAATAGCAAATTTTAGCAAAGTACGAATGAAGCTGGTTTTCGCCAAGTAGATTCGAAGCAAATATTCGCAAAGTAAACAAGAAGCAGATTTGAGTAAATAACAGATGTAGCAAATTACCTAGATGGAAGATGACGAGACATAAAGCATTAAAGTCGTTATTTTTTTTGGTTCTTATGAAAATTGCGGTTGACTTTATGCGGTATTGTATATTTACGTTTCGCAAAATTGCAGTATGAACGATGGTATCACCGGTTTGCGTCACATTTGGAGCTAACAATATGACGTTACTCACGAGTAGAGGAGACAACGAATGGATCGTGGCAGAGCGTTGGAGCCCCCGGTGAGAATTAGGCTATTGATTTTTTGGTGAGTTTGATGGTCACTATATTTAAAATGGTCATCATACCTGTATGTGGTCAACGATGTGGCAGGTGGCGTCCTGCGGCAGCGGAGCGTGCGCCCTCCCGTGCGCGGTGGTCGCGTTGCAGAGCGCGCCCAGCACCAGCCAGCACAGCGCGCGCACGCGGGACACGCACTCGCCAGTCTCGCGCGTGCTGCACGTAACGCGCCCGAGCATTACCATAGGACGTTACAAACAAGCGTACGTGCGCGGTGGTCGCGTTGCAGAGCGCGCCCAGCACCAGCCAGCACAGCGCGCGCACGCGGGACACGCACTCGCCAGTCTCGCGCGTGCTGCACGTAACGCGCCCGAGCATTACCATAGGACGTTACAAACAAGCGTACGTGCGCGGTGGTCGCGTTGCAGAGCGCGCCCAGCACCAGCCAGCACAGCGCGCGCACGCGGGACACGCACTCGCCAGTCTCGCGCGTGCTGCACGTAACGCGCCCGAGCATTACCATAGGACGTTACAAACAAGCGTACGTGCGCGGTGGTCGCGTTGCAGAGCGCGCCCAGCTATATATTTACTCTCTTTCCAATTCCAAGTCACAATTACTTTAGGTCTACCAAAATCAGATCAGCAAAATTACATTTAAAAAAACAATCAAATCATATGTCAATTGACAGATCTGTCACACTGACATTATTACGAAATGTCTACAGATTTTTTTATATGTAATTTTGAGAATTCTTACGAAAAATCCACTTCGATTACAATCGAGAAACATTGCTTTATCAAAATACGCGAAGGAAATTTATCTCAATCTTTAATTTTAAGCCGCGTCGTACAGCCCACTGGTAATGTTTACTAAGTTATTTACATACATTTAATTATTTATTGTCTTTAGTAGTCATAATTATAAAATATTAATCAGATGAAACTTTTTTGGTGGACGTGGAAGCGCAGTTTGTTACTTGCCTTGGCTAACCGACCGACCCGACCCGACAGGTCGAGGGTTCGAGTCTCGGATTGCCGTACGTTGTAGCTGCCATGTTCCTCACTGTGCCCTGATAGTGGCGACAGATTCGCAACCTGTCACACTGGGACTAAACATAAACATGTGAAATGCGGTGCGAGTTTATGTATTATATGTCGTCATGAGATGAAATGACTGTAGTAACAAATTTCCCTTACCCAGGTAGGTTGCTGTTTCCCAACCAAGGCATCACATGTCTACTGAGCTGCCCCTTCTCCGCCTGTCCCTTGCTCCTAACGTGTTCCGAGGCCAGTTCCATAGCTACGTACTGAGCTATACCGCCCTTCACTATCGCCCCGAGGGTGTCTTCGTTCAGGCATATTAGGTTGCGGTTAACAATCGATTTCGATACAGATCCCTGAAACAAAGAGACTTTGTTGTTTTAGGTAAATAACAAAGAGACTTTATTGTTGTAGGTTACAGACTTATAAATATGCTGTAACTATTAAAGTGCGGGCTATTCTGTGTCTTTGTATTCGAATTAAAATATAATTATTTAGCAATTCCATTAATTTGCAATCTCATTCTTGAGCTATTGATGATGAAGTCTATAATGTCTTCTAATAGTGAATTAAATTGGAGATTGTAGATATTGTAACTGTAGGTGACTTGAAGTGTTTGTGTGTGCGTATGTCTGCTTGTTTCAGTTGTACCCAAAATTATTCTGTACGGACCTGGATCCTGTGTTTGGATCCAGCCTTACATGATCGTCCGTTCACATCAAGGCTGTGGTCACCACTCTTTAGTTCAATCCTTAACCAATTGCAAACATTTGTGTTTGTAATGGTATAGTATGTATGAGTGTGTTTATAAACTTGTGATCAAATGTAGTTGCTAAGGTTATAAAAAGTGAATGGAATAGGTTTGGCTGTGTGTACCTTGATGTTGTTAATGAGATGTGGGTCGGCCAGCAGCTCGGCCAGGTCGGGCACATGCGGCCGCACGCAGTCCAGCGCGCCGGCGCACAGGTCGCGCGCGTCGCCCGCGCCGCCCAGCGCCAGCAGCGCGCCCGACGCCAGCGCCGGCGGCAGCAGCAGCAGCACGCCGTGACCTGACCGCGATACACACGTGCCAACATGCTATTGCCACTTCACACACGTCTTTGATAACATAGACAGAAGCTTTTCTGGACAGGATAATGTCATGCTATGAATAGCTTGCATTTCTGATGGGGAGTATTAAATGTGACCTTTTAAAATTCAAATACATTTGCAAAATATCAAGCGTAATCTGAAATCTCCAATTCTAGATTTTAAAACTAGAGGGAGATGGTTGGCGCTTATCATATGACGGGTGGAAGTTGAACAGCTATGTATATTGTGTGGAAACTCAATGCTCGCCCAAGACCTGAATGGCAGCACGATAATATTGAAGTCATCTGGCTTACAATACCTAATAGTTCCCTTGGTACAAACGGCATTCATCACGTTGCTGTAGCCTACATAATACCAAATTCCATGGCAAATACTCAAATTCACTGATGTCTTATGTTATATAACAACCGAATTTTCCGACGAATACTTCGTAATCAGAGGAGACTCGAATCTACCTAGTATGTAATGGTGTAACCCTGAAGCTCTATGAATAAGTCGCATTTTTATTAATTATTAACTACCTAGGGCTAACAAAAATTAATACCCGCAACAAAGTGATCGATTTAAAATCATAATAAAATTGTATCTATTATTTTGCTTTGTTTATCAAGCACATTGTTTTATATTCAATAATTAAAAAGCTATGTTTTACAAATTGTAAGTTTAGAAATATTGTATTTTGAATATTGAAAAAAGCAACTACGGAGGTTTCTTGCCAGATTGTTCCCTGTAGAAAAAGCATTACGAACCGGTGGTAGTAAAAAATGACGATTTGAAAAATGATTATTTTACGTCTATTCGAATAAAAACACTTTAACTTGTTTTGACTTGTAGGGACACAAGCATACATTGTCTACGCACACACTTGCACTCTACAGTAGCGAGTTTTATAATTATGTACCCTCAGTGTGAGATGAACCTTGGGCAATACAATTCGTGCCGATACAAGTTTTTTTATTCAGATGCCTACCTTTCCGTAACCCGTAACGGTTACTTATATCCTAACAGTATACCTATACCTGTATAAAAACATAACTTAACAGTGGTGACCCCGCGAACTTGCACAACTTTAATTTTTTGGGACCGGCATCATGAGCACACCTCCACCGTCTGTTGCATCCATGGCAATGTTGGAGCAGATAACATTGACATCAAGAATACCTCAATTTTGGCCAGACATGCCAAGATCATGGTTCAGGAGATTGGAAGCGACCATAAATCAACAGAAGCTGACAGACTTGGCGAAGTATAACTTAGTCATCACTAAACTGGAGAAGGAAGTGATGGCACAAGTGTCGGACATTCTTGACAATCCACCGGAAGCGGAGAAATATAATTTTCTCAAGTCCCGCTTGCTGACTGTATTTGAAGAATCAGCTAGCAGGCAAGTCCAAAAGCTAATCGGAGAAATGGAGCTGGGAGATCAGCGACCGTCGTCACTTCTGAGAAGGATGCGTGAATTAGCCAGAGACAAGATTCCTGACGAGACTCTGAAACTGTTGTGGCAGCCACATTTGCCAACATCAGTGAGAGCCATCTTAGCAGTGACAGAATCGAAAGATTTTGATGTTCTTGCGGCTGTAGCTGACAAAGTGATGGAAAGCGCAGGAATAGCACAAGTCACGGAGATCAGATCTGCACCAGACCTTCAAGCCTCAGCACCAGGCAATGCTCAGATTTTAGGCGAGATAGCTAAGATTAATTTAAGGCTAGAGAAGCTGGAGCGTGGACGATCACGTCTGCGAGGGAACTTTAGACCAAGGTCTGGAAACAGGAACGACAGATCGCAAAGTGCCAGGAGGACCAACCCGAACTGGTTATGTTTCTACCACTATCGTCATGGAGAGAAGGCAGTCAAATGCGTGAAACCTTGTGGCTGGAAGGAGGACAACCAGGTGCCGTCGGGAAACTGAAGGCTGTGCAGCTACCTGCGGAGGGACCCTGCACTATCCACAACCGCCTCATTGTATGTGACAAGAATTCGGGTATGAGATTTTTGATTGATATAGGAGCTAACGTCTCTGTTTTACCAGTATTGAAAAAAACTGTACCTAAACGTAGTGATAATTGTGACTATAAACTGTATGCAGCCAATGGTACAGTAATCAACACATATGGCACTAAAACCTTAATTTTAGATTTAAGTCTTAGACGTAATTATAATTGGAATTTTATTTTAGCTGATGTGAAGCAGCCGATCATAGGCGCAGATTTTTTGTTGTACCACAAATTGCTTGTAGACTTAAGTGGACGTAAATTGTTGGATAGAACTACAAATTTAAATGTTATAGGATCATTAGTCACGTGGCATGGTTCATCGTTAAGTACTATAAATAGTAACAATATTTATTTCAACTTGCTTTATCAATTCCCAGAAATTACCAAGCCTGTTTCATTTAAGGCGACGCCTCCCCATTCAGCTTATCATTACATTGAAACTTCAGGACCTCCAGTGCATGCTAGAGCTAGGCCATTAGCTCCGGAGCGATATAATAAGGTCAAGGAAGAATTTAGGCGAATGCAAGAATTAGGAATTTGTAGACCGTCTAGTAGCGAATGGTCGAGCCCGTTACATGTAGTTCCGAAAAAGGATGGGCAATTACGTCCTTGTGGAGACTACAGAGCCTTAAATGCGATTACCAAGCCGGATAGATACCCTATTCCGAGACTACAGAATTTTACTTACATTTTAGGTGATAAAATAATTTTTTCTCGACTGGACCTTAATAGAGCGTATCACAATATATTGGTCTGGCCTGCCGATATTAGTAAAACCGCTATAACTACACGGTTTTTGGTTTGTACGAGTTTACTCGTATGACTTTTGGTTTGCGCAACGCGGCGCAAACTTTTCAAAGATTTATTAACAATTCGGTTTTTCAGGGATTAGAAACACAGTTCCAAAATTCTAATATAGACTAATTTTTATTTCTGTTATATTGATGACGTCATTATTGCCAGTTCATCCGAGGAACAACACAAAATGCATTTAAGAGCTATTTTCGAACGGTTAAATCAATTTGGAATAACAATTAATCTTTCAAAATGTGTTTTTGGGCAGACAAAAATTGAATTTTTAGGATATGAAGTTACAAAGGATGGTATTAGTCCGCTTAAAGACAAAGTTAGAGCGATTATAGATTTCCCAAAACCCAAAACTGTAGAGCAGCTTAGGCGTGTTTTAGGAATGTTAAATTTTTATAGGTCTAGTTTACCTAAGGCAGCTCAATGTCAAGCACCATTAAATCTTTATTTAAAACATGCGAAAAAAAAAGATAAATCAAATATTCAATGGACTAAAACTGCAGATGATGCGTTTATTGAATGTAAAAACAAATTGCAAGACGCAGTAGTATTAAGTTACCCAGTAGCAAACGCTGAGCTCGCTGTTATGGCTGACGCTTCGAATGATTGTGTATTCGTATTGCAGGTTAAGGTAGATTCACACTGGAAACCTTTAGGATATTTTTCTAAGAAACTTAGTGATGTTCAACTCAAGTATAGCACTTCTGACAGAGAATTATTAGCTATATATTTGGCAGTACATCATTTCAGATACTTAATAGAAGGTAGACAGGTGACGATCTTTACTGACCACAAACCATTAATTTACGCGTTCTCAAAGAAACCTAGTGATAAGGAAACTCCGAGACGCGTGAGGCAACTTATGTTTATTAGTGAATTCACGACTAGTATTAAACACGTGAGTGGTAGTGACAATGTTGTCGCAGATGCACTTTCTCGTATAGAGACTATATTGTGTTCGACTGCAGTTGATTTTGCCGAATTAGCAGTAGCGCAACGCAACGACAGCGAGCTGACGAAGTTGTTATCGGAGACCCATGAGCGATTACAATTCAAAAGAATAATGTTGCCCGACGGTGGGAATGAAGTAATATGTGAAATGTCAACTAACCGAATTAGGCCTTATTTACCTCTGGAATTTAGGAAAATTGCGTTTAACGCGGTACATAATTTATCACACCCAGGAAATCGAACAACTAGAAAATTGGTAGGAGCTAAATATTTTTGGTCTAACATGAATACAGATGTCAGAAAATGGTCTAAAGCCTGTATTCAATGTCAGAAGTCAAAAGTTATAAGGCACACTGTATCAGGATTAGGGCAGTTTGAACATAGTGGTCGGTTTGAGCACATTCATGTTGACTTAGTAGGACCGTTGCCCACATCTGAGGACGGGTATAGGTATTGCTTAACGATCATAGATCGAGCAACCGGTTGGCCTGAAGTTTTCGCGCTTAAGGACATCTACGCAAAGTCTGTGGCTAAAATACTGTACGAAGGGTGGGTCACTCGTTACGGCTGTCCTGTTCGGATTACAACAGATCAGGGTAGGCAGTTTGAGAGCAGTTTATTTCAGGAAATGATGAAATATCTAGGAATAAACAAAATACGGACTACAGCCTATCACCCACAAAGCAATGGCGCGGTGGAAAGGTTTCATAGATCGTTAAAAGGAGCTCTGATGGCCAGATCTGAAAACGGCACATGGGTTGAGGAATTACCAACGGTTTTAATTGGGATTACGAGCGGCACCGCGTAGCGACACTAGTGTTAGTGCCGCCGAGCTAGCGTTCGGCAAGACCTTAAGGTTGCCCGGGGATTTTTACGACGTTTCAGATACCAGCGTTACAGATTCATTCGACTATGTAGAAAAAGTCAGAGATATCATTGGTAGACTCAAACCCCGACCGAATAAGGCTAGGAACTCACGAACAGTATTTGTGCATTCAGATTTATTAACATGTTCACAAGTTTTTGTAAGAGTAGATTTAGTAAAAAGGTCTTTACAACCTCCCTACGAAGGTCCATTTCGGGTAATTGAAAGGTCGAAGAAGTATTTTAAGCTGCAAATGCCAGGAAGGCAAGTTAAAATATCTATTGATAGGCTTAAACCCGCATATGTAATTAACGACGAACCTACTACACGTGAACTTAAAGGCGCTCATAGCCCAAAAGTAGATTTAAGTGTTAATAGTAAGAATAGCGTTAATAAAAACATGTCAGAAGATAAATCCAAGTTGTATACCACACGCAGTGGGAGGACAGTCAAAGGACCAGTTAGATTTGTGTTGTAATAGTTTAGTAGGAAACATAAGAATGTGTGTTCTTACCTTTATATTATCTTAGTAAGAAAAATTATTTTTGATGCATTCAACATAATGTTAATAAGGTAATCAATGTGCATGTGTGCGACATGGTTAACAGTTTGTATTAACCAGGTCAATAAGTTTCAATGTTGCAAATTTAATGCTATTTAAATATAAGTTCAGAATGATTTCTTTCATTTACAATTTTTTGAATCTCCGTTAAGTATAATTTTTGTTAAACAGTTACAATGGGTTTCGGGCAGAGCAAAGAACAAAATAATGTTGCTATTGCCCAAACAGTATCCAACGAAGTCATTGGACAGAGAATAAGTTTACTGGAAATTTCTTTTATTGTCATCAGCGTTATACTTTCAATATTGGCCCTATATTGTTTGAGAAGTCGATGTAAGAAAGGAGTACGGAACTGGTTCCGTAAAGAAGCAGTGAAGGTGGGATTGTCTCCGCCGGTGATCAAGGTGCACAGTGAGCACCCGCCGCCGACTACCCCACGTAGTCAGGATGTGTATTACTGATAGTGTTATTTGTAGATCAGGCAATTATTTACCTTAGTCATTTTAGTGTAAACATCTTTTTTGTTTTATTTTTAAGAGGGGGGCTACTGTAGGGACACAAGTATACATTGTCTACGCACACACTTGCACTCTACAGTAGCGAGTTTTATAATTATGTACCCTCAGTGTGAGGTGAACCTTGGGCAATACAACTCGTGCCGATACAAGTTGGTTTTATTCAGATGCCTACCTTTCCGTAACCCGTAACGGTTACTTATATCCTAACAGTATACCTATACCTGTATAAAAACATAACTTAACATGACTCAAAAGAGCTCATATGGCACATTGGATTTAGCGTTGTGCAATCTTCCATTCAGTGTAATCAAGTCGTCCCTATTTGTATGGTATGGTATCATGAAGGTGATAACACTGTGCTAAATACCTTGTCCCAAAATCTAAAATGGTAAAAATTCTTCATTCTATGGGCGACGTTGGTGGCATAACCTCATGTTTAACGACAGCCTTAATAAAGCTACGGAAAATTACACACTCAAAACGTATGTAGGTGGCCTGCCATCGCATCCGGTATGGTTCGGCCGACCCCTCTTAAATATCATAAAAAAACGAACCACGATAGCCCCATGGATAGTGATGGGTTAAGGCTTTTACGTAAAAAAGGCAGAAAATCGTTCAGCAGGAATTTTATTGGGCCTATAAAAGCATGAGGAAGAATATCAGACAGTCTCCGAAACAGATATGGCCGTTCACAAAACTTATAAGTACCCTTAAAATATGTCCTTCATTTCTAGAAACATCCTGAATTTCGATAGTGGTAACACATTTAACACATTTTTCGGGAGTGCATTCGCTAAGCCTCTGTCCATTTAGCTAATTCTTTCTAACACTAATAACAGAGTCTGTGAAACCCTTGGCAACGCTTACTCGACAGAAAACATGGTCTTTCGATCACAAAAATCACTTAATTTATTAAAAAGGAGTGGGAACCTATTGCCTTTGCCTCATTTTTTTTTCTCATTGTTTTTCAGCCTTAACTAAACCTACAAATATAATTTTAAATAAATATCTTGTACAAATTTTTTTTTTTGCCCTTGAGTTCTATAATCTGAGTCTCCGATATTAAAAACGAACAAACTCTTTTCAAAATCAAAATCAAATAATTGTATATAAAATAAAAATAAAATAAAATAAATTTATTAAACAACAATATAAATTTATAATTATTAAAGATATTACACAAAACATAGAAAAAAAATATTGTTGCAAAGACTACTTGCTGAGACACTAGGCAAAGCCTGTCTCGCGGGTACACATTTTTAAAGTTTATCTTTTACATATTTTACTTAACGCGGTCTGTCATCTTATTTCATTTACATATTATAGTTTTTCACAATTTCATTATTTATTATAAACATTCGAGAGATTAATTAGTGTGAACATCGAGGGGGAGAAATAAAATAAAATTTTGTGACGTTGAGTATGTGGATTTTGTGAGTTTTTGTGTGTGATGTGATATGGAAATGCAAGTGTGTATGTTTGTTGTATGTGTAGAGTGAGTGTAGAAGCGAAAATATGATTATGGATGTGTGTTAAACAGATCTTACCTCCTTAAAAATATTTTCTATTTCATAATAAGTTAAAGTACTTAACCAGTTAAAAACTTTATATTTAAGCTCCTTCATGGAACAACTCTTAATGGTACAGATTGAATTAACTTTATTATAAATATATGGGAGCAGATAGTTGGGAAATCTTCTCGCAAATTTTGAGTTAATAACAGGGGTCGGGATCATGTAAACTCTTCGTTCAAGTAGCTTCTTGTGTGTAGGCGAATTAAAAACCAATTGGTGTGTGTCATTGCAAATAGAATATATTCAAATGGACTTTTAAAAAAGTACTTTTAAACCGTCAAAATTCGGTTCGGAATGCCTGTCTAAGGAGAAGAAACCTCCGTAGTTGCTCTTTTCAATTTCATAATAATCTTCATTACAATCTTATAGTATAAAATGTTACAAGAAAACTAATTTATATAATTAAATTAATATGATGGCGTCAGTCTACCTCGGTCTACGTTTAGTGGTAAAAATTATACATGTCTTATACCCAAAACCTCTACATCCCTTATGTAAATCTCTACTCAAAAATGACCGAATAAATTTTATTTAAACTTGACAAAATAGCTATCATTGCTGAAGTTATAATAATTTAGTACGAGTATATATGTTATAAATTAAGTCTGTATTATGATCATCGTCTCTAAATAATTCAAAATCTCCACTCTGTCAGGTTTTATTTAAAAATACAAACTCCCAGCCACCACTTGACTCAAGAATCCTTCGAACAGAAACACAGCGAACTGCTTCGCGTTGTAAATAGAAAGGCGGGTGATACCAACCCAGACGATCTCTCACGTAGATCTACCACTTGTGTCAAATTTAATCTTAACCGACTCACCATGCAGCACGAACTGCAGCAAGACGAACAGGTTTTCATCAGGCACCGTAGTCTTGACCCTCAAAGCCTGCACCAGTTCGAAGACCAGAACCCTGCAGACCAGCAACTTGTCCCGATCTCGGCTGAATACGCGAGCGGCGCTGGACAACTCGCAGGCCAAGGATAAACGAACTACGAAGTTCTGAATGGAGTAGCTGGTGATCTTGGATATTGGCTCCAAGATGCTCTGGGTTGGAGAAAAAGATACTGTATTAGTGGATTTTTCATACAGCATCATGGTTAAACCAGCGAAATATCACATGATGGAAAGTGATACCGCATGTTGAAATATTATATTATGATTGAAACTTTTGAATTGAAGCCAGTCGAATTTGTTTTGGATCGAAAGTAAAAAGTAATCAACCTGTTACAAATGATGCGTGAAAATTTTAATCCAGTGATATTCGACATGGCATGACTTGCTTTGGATTTTTTTAAATATTAGTTAGGCTATGATAGTTCGTTGCTTGCTGGTATTTACTGAGCGAACGAGATTAAGCTTCAGTGCTTATTTTAAGTCCATTCGAATAACAAACATTTTGATTTTGACTCCGCCATTATTTCAGAAGTATATATACTAATATGCATTTAGAAATAATACATAAATGTTTCAGAAGAGTATAAAAGATATGGCAATACAAATATACAATAAAATTTAAAAAAAAATCCATAATAATATTATCTTAGCAAAATTGACACTGACAAATATTTTGATTGACAAGGCTTATAAATCCGATTTGAGCCCGTGCCCGCACGCACGCGCACGCCTGAAAATGCTAACAAAAACCTCAAATCAACTTTAGCTGTTCTAAAGAGTAAATAACATTGTCCCTTCTATTAAGGGCTATGGAAACAATATTTTATTCTTGATATACATAAAACCACAGAACTAGAAAACCTTTTAAAACGATTCAAAGTAAAATTAACAATTACTGTTTAATGTTTACAGATGGAACAATTAAGAAAACGATCAATAATTCTATAAATACAAGATAAAACTTAATTATATTTGAATAATTTAGAATTAAATACGCAAATGTGTGTCAGGGCACACCCGCCACTCTGTCCCACCACTGCAACTCCGCTTTATCAGGATCAACAGTGGCGTCCTTTGATCGAATAATGCAGCTGTACAATGACGCGCAGGCTGTGCCCGGACACCCTACCGGCTGTCTTGGTACCCGTAACGAACTCAATCAGAAGAAATAGGAGGTAGTAAGAAAACGGTTTCAGACTTTTGAAACAAATGTGTGTGCGTGTGTATGTGTGTGTGTGCGTGTATGTATTTGCGCACACAAGAGCTATTTGAAAAAACCCTCAATCAAACTTTATAAGATGAAAGTACCACATACCTTCAGCTGATTAGCCCCTGGGATTTTCAAAATCGCTGCAGCAGCTTTCAGAAGCGGCAGGCTACAATCCAGCTGCGGTAGATGAAGCACAGCCGTTCGAAGCAGTGCTTCTAATTGTTGAAGTAGCGCCTGGCAGGCTGGACCCGGGCCCAGGGCTTCAGGGGACAGGCACTCCAGGTACATGGAGATGTTGCCCATTATTATTGGAAGCTTCTGTATTGATAGATAATTGCATTTTTAGGTAAGTACTTTATTAATGGCCAAAAAAAGAGACGATTTAAAACAACAGATTTTAAATCTACAAATTTTTTAACCATACATTTATTTAAATCTTACTTTTCACAATATTTTTTGACATTCTAAATGTAACGATTAATATGAGGTAACCACGCCCCTCGGACAAGAACCATTATCGTTGCTTAGTGCCTTCGATACAAGATTATCTTAGTGCAGGGCTGAGTCAATGTGTGTGTCGTGGTGTGGTTATTATTGCAGTCTACCATAGTCACCCCTACAACGCGAAAGTTTGGGATGGGGTTAAGGGTGTATGGATGTTTGTTACCCTTTCACACAAAAACTACTGCATGGATTTTAATGAAACTTTACAATTATATAGCTTGTACATCATGACAACACACAGCTGTAATTTGTAAAGGTATTGTGTGAATTATCAAAAATATAAAGATAAATGTTTGTCATGTTTTTAAAAATTCTATTAGAACTATTTTCGACTTTTAGGCGGACAAAGTTGCGGGCAAATGCTAGTATTAAATATGTTCAGGTTATGAGGTATGGGCAGGTTTTGCCGAACAATATACATATAAAGGCAATTGCAAGCCCTCATCGGAATCACGGTCTCCCATATTCTATTATTAAGCGTGGGTTAGCGGGCAGCGGTGTTAAGCACGAAATAAAATAACCGCAGGTACGGTCTGGTAATCAAATAATTTTTTTTAAATTTAAGCAAGCGTTAACGCCAACAGAAAACAAAAATGTTTGACAATGACGTAACTGGAGCGTGTGGAAATGTCATTTCATTATATTTTCTTTTCTTTTTGCGTTAATGGGAGACCGTGATTCCGATGAGGGCTTGCAATTGCCTTTATATTGCTTTTATATTGTTCGGCAAAACCTGCCCATACCTCATAACCTGAACATATTTAATACTAGCTTTTGCCCGCAACTTTGTCCGCCTAAAAGTCAAAAATAGTTCTAATAGAATTTTTAAAAACATGACAAACATTTATCTTTATATTTTTGATAATTCACACAATACCTTTACAAATTACAGCTGTGTGTTGTCATGATGTACAAGCTATATAATTGTAAAGTTTCATTAAAATCCATGCAGTAGTTTTTGTGTGAAAGGGTAACAAACATCCATACATCCTTACAAACTTCCGCGTTGTAGGGGTGACTATGGTAGACTGCAATAATAACCACACCACGACACACACATTGACTCAGCCCTGCACTAAGATAATCTTGTATCGAAGGCACTAAGCAACGATAAACTCCATAAAAAAGAATACAACATCCAATACCGGAAAGCTAAACAATGCGTCTTGCAAATAACATAAAGAACCGCCCCGAACCCGGAACCTCTAGTCGGTAATTTTGACCACTGCGCCACCGAGGTAGTCAATAATAATATTATTAGTAAGGTCCACTCACATCAATGGGTAATGTTTTCTTAGAGTTGAGGTGTTCCACCACCAGCTGCAGCGGCCCGCACGGGTACAGCTCGTTGAAATCAACGAACGCCTGCGCGATGCTCTTGAAGAACGTCTGCCTTTGTTTTTCTATTTAAAAATATCTTAAATATAACATCCCTTTCTATGAAAGAGAAATATTTCTTAAATACTTACATAACAAAAATATAACTGTGTGATTGTAATTTTTTTTTCTGCCTGATTTCATAGACTCAGTTTGTAATTAAACAACTTCTAATAATATTTATATTGATTTTTGTAAAACTTAAATTTAATTAAATTAAGGACTGAATTAGCGGAGCCTCCTGACACTAGTAATAAATTACTTAATACAAGGGTCCAGTTAAAATTTTAACTGTGTATTTCTTTATGTAGCAATAAAAAAAAGAATTTAATGTCACATACAGATTGTTTTTCTTTGATTATTCGTCACCAAACAAAACTTGAATAATTTACTATTCATGCCCTTTTTTCTTTTACACGGATTTTGGAAAGTCTAGCGACACAAAACAGTATTGGGGGCCAGCTGCCCCCTACAGATGACGTTTTACAATCACCAAAAACAAAAAGTCGAACTCCAAATACAAAGATTCATTTGCTTCTGACTGTAACTATAGTTGATACTTCCCATATTCCATATGTCGACTGTACCCGCCTCTAGAAAAAGCTTGCAAGCCATAGGCTTGTCAACTGCCACCCCTAGGTCATCTGGCAACACTTTTGACTTTTTTTCATCTTGGCGACACTTTCAATCATGTAACAGAGTAATGGCAACAACATACCCGGTGTGGTCTGCAGGAATATCTGCAGGAAGATGTTGTTTGGTGCGAGTTGATGAAGGCTGCAGCGGAGGAACTGGTGCGCCACCAGCACCGCGCCCCCCGGCAGCCTCGAACCCCCGTCCCTCTGCCATGAGTACTGGCCAAGCTGTACCACTCTGAACCAAGTACACATCAAAACAGATATTGAAAATGACAACAAATGGATATGGAGTGTAAGAAATATTATAATTGTGAGAGAGTAACATACCCCATTTAATTTTCAGAAGATGCTTTAATGATATAAATGACTATTTAAATTGTAACGATACGAGTATAAATACTAATGATTTTAAGATACCCAAAATAATGTTACAATAAAATTTAATATAAATTTACTTGACATTTGGACGTCTATACTTCCTGGCAGAACGTGGTGGACTGTTTAATATTCATATGTCTAAAATATTTTTTATTCACAATAGACTTAAAATAAGTACTAAAAACCGTAATATTTTTTAAACTACCACCTCAAGACCTTTGTTCAATTGATTTATTTATTGATTAACAGATGGCGTTGCTCTGATGCTGAATCGCACTATCAATGTTTTTATTATATTACATATATGATGTCCGTAATGCTTAGTAAGTGTCCCCGTCGGGGCTACAAGTTTTGAGCCCTCCCAGTCTTAAGGCTTGTAGACCCAACGTAATGCCCGGCTTTGAGGGCATCAACGCAAGGAGGCTACGCTGCGCCTCGCTCCCTCGCGGGGAAGCACTCGCCGCGCGGTTAGTCCGGTTACGCTGCGAAGGCCAATAGGGCCGCAGTTGGGGTTCAAAAAAAATTAAAAAAAAAAAATAGTGAGTGTAATAGTGGAAGGCACGGTAATTTATTCGACCTCTGAAATACATGTTACAGAGATTAAATTATATTATTATAAAATAAACTGAGAAAATAAATTGTTATTATTAAATAAACTAACCGGCTGACGTTGTACAGCAGTGCGGGCAGCATGGCTGCCGCGGCGGCAGGCTCGCGGTGCACGAACGTGGCCAGCACTATCACACACAAGCCCAGCTCCTCGTCACTGTACTGCTCCACAGCCGACCCACACTCGGCACCTAATCCCAGCCAATCAGTCACATTGCTTTAGTTCAGAATTAAAATAACTTTTTTTTTAAATCGTCGTCCTTGAAAGTGAAATACTTTGGCATTTCTTTTCGTCATCTCCCAAGTAACTCCTTAGAGCGTACAGTAACCGTACTAGCATGTTACTGTAGGCATATTCATCATTCCATCTATCATTTTCATCCTATCATCATCATCAAAAGAGCCGGCACTTGTTTGACGGTTTGAACCGTCGTAGAACAATACAGTTCGGCGCTACTGAGCGGCGTCGAGCTAGCGTCCAACATTTCAAACAAAAAAACCTCATTAAAAAATTGCTTAATTTGTTTGAGAGTTATGATACCACAGAAAACACACAGAGAGACACGTCAAATTTATAACACCCCTCTTTTTGCGTCGGGGGTTAAAACTGTGTATACTCACACATGTAGAGCGGGCCGGGCGCGGGCGCGGCGGCTGCGTGCGCGGCGCGTCGGCCGGCGCGCGACGCCGCCTCCCACCACACTCCGCACGACCACACGCTGTGTATACTCACACATGTAGAGCGGGCCGGGCGCGGGCGCGGCGGCTGCGTGCGCGGCGCGTCGGCCGGCGCGCGACGCCGCCTCCCACCACACTCCGCACGACCACACGCTGTGTATACTCACACATGTAGAGCGGGCCGGGCGCGGGCGCGGCGGCTGCGTGCGCGGCGCGTCGGCCGGCGCGCGACGCCGCCTCCCACCACACTCCGCACGACCACACGCTGTGTATACTCACACATGTAGAGCGGGCCGGGCGCGGGCGCGGCGGCTGCGTGCGCGGCGCGTCGGCCGGCGCGCGACGCCGCCTCCCACCACACTCCGCACGACCACACGCTGTGTATACTCACACATGTAGAGCGGGCCGGGCGCGGGCGCGGCGGCTGCGTGCGCGGCGCGTCGGCCGGCGCGCGACGCCGCCTCCCACCACACTCCGCACGACCACACGCTGTGTATACTCACACATGTAGAGCGGGCCGGGCGCGGGCGCGGCGGCTGCGTGCGCGGCGCGTCGGCCGGCGCGCGACGCCGCCTCCCACCACACTCCGCACGACCACACGCTGTGTATACTCACACATGTAGAGCGGGCCGGGCGCGGGCGCGGCGGCTGCGTGCGCGGCGCGTCGGCCGGCGCGCGACGCCGCCTCCCACCACACTCCGCACGACCACACGCTGTGTATACTCACACATGTAGAGCGGGCCGGGCGCGGGCGCGGCGGCTGCGTGCGCGGCGCGTCGGCCGGCGCGCGACGCCGCCTCCCACCACACTCCGCACGACCACACGCTGTGTATACTCACACATGTAGAGCGGGCCGGGCGCGGGCGCGGCGGCTGCGTGCGCGGCGCGTCGGCCGGCGCGCGACGCCGCCTCCCACCACACTCCGCACGACCACACGCTCTCTGCGCGGACACAACGCCTATTTGTCACGCTATTGTAATAATAACGACACACACATAGACTCAGCCCTGCACTAACATCTAAACTTGTATCGCAGGCACTAAGCAAAGGTATGGTATAAACTACATAGAAAAGAATACTACATCCAAGACCGGTCAATGAATAAATACATTTAGCTAATAACTCAAAGTTTCGCCCCGAATCAGTATAGTTATACTCTTGCGCCACCGAGGTCATCAACGAACACGAGTCATCAGCACTACACCGAACAATCAGATCCGCCGCGGCTGATTCGTCTTATTAGCAGAATACAACTTGTAATCTATGTTGTACTCTTTTCTGTTTGTAAATATATGACCCTGTGATATATAAATATAATATTATATATGACAGGGTACTTGTCAAGTGGAGTCACTTGGCGGGAACGGGATGTGCTGATTTTTTTTTTTTTTAATTGTCTTTTCGTGTATTTCAGCAGAATTTAATGTGTAAAATTCTAATGTTTTAACCAGCGAATATCTGTAGTGCTATAATATTATGGTAAAAAAATAATCACAATTTTTACAGGTTCTGGGTTCGAATCTCGGCGTGTGAACTTGGTGTAATTCGCAAGACGCATTGTTTCGCTTACCGGTCTTGAATGTTCTATTATTATATATAGTTCATACCATATCGTTGCCGAGTTCCTGTGACACAAGTAATTACGAGGTTGGGAGTTGCAGAGCTATTGACTCAGCCCAGCAGTGATATGGTTTGTTTTTTATTTCATCACTAGAAACAGTAGATTTAATAATAATAGTTAGTAATTTATTTAATTTATTAATAATTTATTTATTTCAGTTAAAAATACAGTTTTTTCCGTTAATGGAGGCCTTCTTTTAAATATAAAAATACCTGTGTCAGAAGGTCTCGCAACAAGTGAACATTATTGAAAAAACGACACACAAACACAATTCTGTTTACTTATTTTCAGTATTATACCTGTACCTGTGCTTTCGGGCCTCGGTTGTTGTGTTTGCGGTTGACTAGCGGTGACACCCGGCGGGGATCCCGTCTGCGCCGCCTGTCGAGCCAAACGCCTCGGGGACAAGCCACGCCCTCTACACACGGACGGACGGATAATTTAAGTTGTGAAGATATATAGAACGAATTCATTCAAACACAAAAAAAAGTTTACAGGACTAGTTTTTTAATGATTCGCCATTGTCTGAATCATTAAACTGGCGAATCACTAAAACAACTAGGGTTTCCTTTATTTTTGTGTTCATTCGAAATTAGTATGTTTGTAGTATTAAATAAATAAAAAGTAAAAACAACAAAAGGTCATGTTTGTTTTGTGATTTACCAAAAATCTCTTGTGACCAGCTTTTATTCAATGCATAATATTTTTTTAGTCTTCCGTCTATACACGGACGGACGGATAATTTAAGTTATAAAGATATAAATAGAACGATGAGAAACGAATTCATTCAAAACTATTCAACTATTCAAAGAACTAGTTTTTAATGATTCGACATTGTATGAATCATTAAACTGGCGAATCATTAAAACAATTAGGGTTTCCTTTGTTTTTGTGTTCATTCGAAATTAACATGCCTGTAGGATTAAATAAATAAAAAGTAAAAATCCCTTGTAACCAGCTTTTATTCAATGCATAATATTTTTTAGTCTTACCTAGTAATTCCATCAGTCGACAATGTCTTAGTGAATTCGTGCGGTCTGGAAAACGGCAGAGGTACCTGTTCCCTTTCAGACTTGCTGGAGTCAGTCTTTTCTGCGGTTTCATCTAGAAGGATGAAGGGCACAAATGTAAATGTGGGCCCACATCCAATAAAAGTGATTTGTATGGCAATTTAAAGGTTTTTTTTTATTTAATAATTTTATGAATGTCATTCTTCTCGGAGGTGGGCCCATTCTCCTCATTGTAGTTTAATTGTAATTTAAATTTATATGTTATTAAATTAGGTGGGCCCATTTTGGCCGTTGCCGGTGAGTTAGAATAAATTTGATGTTCAGCTTAAATAGATAATTTAGCATTCATTAATAGTTTTTTTTTTTTACAAAATTGGTTGAGAAATAGATTATTATAATCATTAGCGTGTACCGTAACAGAAGAAGTTGGTCATCACGACAGATTGAATGTGTAAGGATAAAAAAATAGGGACCCTTCTGCGGCGAAGCAAAAGTAGGGGTTAGTTTAAGAATTATCAGACTTAGCTATTGTAATAAAACGATTGAATATTTAAAAAAAGGTACATAATTTGACATAGTTACTGTATTTAAAGTTTTTTCAATGTCTCATATTTAGATTATAATCTGTAATATCTTGTAATCTCTCTTCGAAAATGACTGGAATAATAAAATATCTTCATAAAATCTCAAAGTCAAAGCCAAAGTCATTTAATGTGAATATAGTACATATATACACATGTATACAATGTTACACTATAGGAGGAGGAGGCATACAATATTTAATCATTTTTAGTCATCAAAATATACCTTATTAAAAATTACATCAAAAACATAAACTCACGCCGTCATCCCTCGAGAGGGGTAGGCAGAGGTGCTACACGCTGCTTTTCGCATGTTTATGTTGATTCCCAGTGTGACAGGTTGCGAATCTGTCGCCACTATCCGGGCACATTGAGAAACATGGCAGCTAAAACTTACGGTAGCCTCGAACCCTCAACCTGTCGGCTCGGGTCGGTCGGTCATCCAAGGCACGAAACAAACTGAGCTATAACGTCTTCTTAAAAATTTAAGTAACATATTTACCTGCAGGCAAGTTGAGTGCCTCCCTCACTCTGTCGACTAGAGTATTGAAGACTGGATATTGCTCCTTATTCGGTTTCGGGCCAATCGGTAAAAGTCTATAAGAGAAGTTAGATTGAACTATAACAAAAAAAATATATCCCGACGATTCAATTTTTTATTTATTTATTTAAATAGACTCACGAAAAGTTCTTTTAAATAGTAACGTTAGGAGTTGAAAACGAGAACATATAACTAAGCCTCCGCTGTCCGTCCGTCTGTCAGCGGGCTGTATCTGATGAACCATAAGAGCTAGATTCTTAAAATTTTATAGAATGTCTTTTTCTTTTTCCACCATAACAGCAAATACTGAGAACACATATAAAATAAAGGGCTCCCATACTTGATTTTGGCTACAACAAACTAGATTTTTTTGAAATTTTTACTAAATTAAGTAAAAACTACACAATTGCTTCATCTTCTACGATATTGTTAAGGAACCCTTCATGTGAGAGTTCGACTCAAACTTGGCCGGTTTTTTAAACTGCCACCGGTTCGGAAAGCTTAAATCTACTGGGAAGAATCCAGCAGGAAACCCCGTAGTTGCTCTGAATAAATGAATGCGAATCGAGAACGAGAAAATGATTCTCTTGTTATAAAAAAATCACTTTAGTCTTGTATTTATTGAATTCAAATTTAATTTCTTTATGAAATGACAGATGGAAGTTTAACCAAAATCTATAACCCTAACCATAAACTAAATAAATCATGGGAAGACTTGATTTTATCATATTTGTTTGTCTGTTTGTCAGTCTGAACCTGTAAAACTGTAAAGATATATATTTACCTCTCAGTAGGGGGTATATGGAGTGGGGCTGGCGGTACTGGAGATTCCGGTGATGTGGACGAACCACATGCTATAAGAAAGAAGGAAAATGATTTTTAGAATTAAAAAAGAATGCAACCTAAATTATTAATTAATACACAAAATACGAATATTAATTAATCATGTCAACACAATTCGTACTATACAAATTATTTATTTAACTATACAATTTGTATATATTTTATTTATTTAGGGACGTCTACAGCAAGTACATTACACAAACATATAAAAATCACATATTATAAACAGAAACTGATGTACATGCCTATAGCAGACGAACACAACATTTACAAAGGTAACACACACAGTATACTAAAATAAAAACAGGTCACAAAGAAAAATAACATTGGTATTATATATTTTCTATCTCATACAATTACAGTACTAGCTGTAAAAAAACTGTTTTGCAAAATAATGCCCGATTCTTAAATGTGTCGGATAATAGACTATAGTTTAGTCCAGAACTATTCCGATCCTACAAATTTGATACCCATATACAATTTGTCGGATATATCACATTTGTAGGATCCCATGTCTATTAAAAATATACGAACTAGTTAAAACTTCGTGTAACAAGTTTCTTGTAGTATAAAAAGTCATACCAGGGCTTCTGACTCTGTAAGTAGGTGGAGACACGCACCAACCACCACACTCAGGGCTCGTTCCGCTGCCAACTGCGCAATTAACATGACATAATTAACAGTGGCGACCATTATGTCTTTACATGGACCCCAAGCCCATCCCTCAAATAGTGGATCCAAAAAAGGCCACCGAGTCCTCACGATCACTGGCAACTCTTATTTTTGGAATGAAGATCTAAAAGGAAGGTCACCAGTCAACGAGGAGCTCAATCCCCATCTATTGCTAGAGGGCCTTGGCTCGGCCTCCAAGACAGTCCTCCTCAGATGATAGACTAGGTCACGGTATAAATACCAGAAATAATGATAAATTACGTATCCCAGTACAGTTAGATTAGCAAAACCTAGTAAGTCATTTATTGGAAATTGTGTCCGTTTTTATAATAAAATTCCAAGAAATGTAACAGAAATGTCAGATATTAAATTTAAGCTAACAAATTTTAATTAAGAAGGCTTACTATAAAATTCAAAATTATGTAGAGGATAAAGATATATGAAAGTAATTTAATTAGCTGCACAAGATAAACCTTCTTGACAATTGGAGTGTAGCTAGAATTATTATGTTGAAAAATTGGAATTTGAATATTGAAAAAGCAACTACGGTGGTTTCTTGCCGGATTCTCCCCCGTAGAAATAGCATTCCGAACCGGTGGTAGTAAAAAAAATAACCATTTGAAAGTACTTATTTTAAGTCTATTCGAATAAAAAACATTTTGACTTTGACTTCAGAATCAGAAATCAGAATTAGCCATCAAATCTATGTCTACGCTAAAATTATGCCTTACTCTCACCGATGATTCTCTTCTGCTTCCCTCTGTTGTTCCTATGCTGATGCATCAGTTGCTCCGGCCACATCTCCACCGACTGGCCGCTCATCGGAGTGGATTTACTGTGAAGAACGATAACTGATAACCGGAAGCTTACTTAAAGATTTGGGGCTCTAGGTCTTTTAGTTTTGCCGCCCCATTTCTACACATAATTACTAAATTTTGCATGCTTTTATTAAGCGAAATACGAATGAACTATTTAAAACAAATGGGAACATCTGTAATGTACCCTATTCTTATTAAAAATAAATTACATTTAATTTTACAAAAAACCTCCAAAATGCCGACCCTCTCAGTCTGCCGCCCTGAATGAATACGCCATTGGAGACATTACACACCACAACATTTATTTATGTTTTACCTGATGAAAAGTTAATTTAGTTGTAAGAAAGCTGCGCAAGGCTTTTTGACTTTTTTATTTCAGTCCATATTAAACAAAGAATTATTTTTGTCTTGTATTAATTCAAGTAAAATAATTAACACGCCAATTAATTATGTTGAACATAATTGTCTAATTAACGCAACTCCATTTATAAATGTATTCCCATATACGAGTTTGTTAATGAAACAAGATGATTTGATTTGATATAATAAAGACTCAGATCTGCACTAAGATATGTATTATTATAATGTATTGCAAACAAGACGAAAACTTTTTTTTTTAAAGATACGGGGCAAACGAGCTGTCAGATCACCTGATGGAAAGCGAATACTGCCGCCCATGGACATTTGCAACACCAGAGGAGCTACAAAATTCTGCCCTTGCCGGGTTCAAACCCAGATTCTCTCGCGTAGCCGTTAACTGTCAAACATATAAGCGCTACAGGAGCTGTAAAAATTAAAAAAGCGACATCTATCGGCTAAAATTGCAAACTTACAGATTGGATGAGTCGCTTCCGATGGATACTGACGAACTGGTGGACAGCTGATGGGCAGACCGGGATCCTATTTGAGCCTAGAAACATACAAAACATAACTGTATAAAGTAGCCAACACAGACATACAAGTGGTGGATCTACGTGCGAGATCCTCTGGGTTGGTACCACCCTCCTTTCTATTTCCAAATGTCAGGTGTGTTTCGGTTCGAAGGATTGGGGAGCCAGTATAATTACCTCCCCAAAGGTATAACATCTTTACCTCTACATGAGCAACGCGTTGGCGTTGCTATTGGCGTTACAGACATCAAGGGCTTCTTCGCATCACTTTTCATTAGATGAATCATATGCTATTTTGCCCTTGATTAGCCATAAGCTTTTACAGAAACATTCACAGATATTCCTTAGCCTGATAAATGATGATTTATTTATTTATTTAAATCAAATACACTATCATAACAGTTATACACCAATTCGATAGTGCAGCGAACAATAATAGATACAATTAAATTAAACAATAGATAATAAAATCACATTATAAACATTGCAAATAACATACTCAACTTAAGTTTAATTGTTCCACCACAACTTTAAAACACAAAATAAATAAAAATCTAATAATTATAATAGCTAATTATAAATGTAGCCACTTTCGCGAATTCGCTCAACGAACAATGATGTATGTCAATTTCATCATCCACCCTGCTAAGATGCTGCAGCGCTCGTGTGAGTGGGGCTCTCGACAGTAAGTTAGTTCTACTTTCAGGAGTAGCAAAAGTAAGTTTCCTCCGAACCCGTAAATCGGTATTCGGTATCCTCCACTTTATCAGTGCTAAAATTGTCGGGTTGTTTTCCTTCCCTCGCAACAACCTGAATAAATACGAGACTAGTGAAAGATCCCTCCTTACCTCTAGCTTATGACCTACCATGCCCAAAATGAATAATGTCGGGTACAACAGAGGATATCCAGGTTAGACTCCGATGATGAATTTTCGTTCCTCATAGAAAAATATCAAAAAAGCTATTTGACGAAAAGCCTTTTTCAAACCCGACAGGAGATCATTCTTAAAACATTGCCATACAACTAATAATGTGCTTTAAATAAAATATAATTATTACATCTTATATAAAGTATAGCTTGCGAATTAGTGTGCAACCTTGTAACAGGTGGAACTACATATTCTCACATGTCAATGTCAGAGTTTCTGTCAAAAAAATGTCATTGGCTGATTTTCAGTGTTGTCAATAAACAGTTTACAACGTCCAAATTTTATTCAAGTACATTAGATAATAAATAAACGCACTCGTCGCCATTTTGGTTCTCGTAGGTATATAAGTAAAGCTATTGAATTTAATAAATAAATAAGTTTTAGCATGATATAAAAATATAAGTACAATATTATTAAAAAGTAACACACACACACACAAATCATGAGTGTACAGAACTTACAACTTTATTAAAAGCAGCATGTGCGTTTATTGGGATGTCACCTTTTGGGGTGTCCTCATAGTGGGAGGGCTCGTCGAATGAACCCTGGAACAAAAAAATGAATATTTCCAAATTGAACCCCTAAAGTAACGAAACAGGGGTAAACAACGCATATTTAAATAAATTGAATCGATTGAACCCTGAATGTATGAACAAAATCAATATTTCTAAATTCAACCCCTATCAAAAAGATAGTCCAATGCGTATTTAACTTCTAGATATTTAGGTAAGAGACTAATAATTTTTAGTATTTACAAACATTAAATTCATTGCTAAATAAGCAAATACTCGTATATAATCTAATAAATCGATTAAAAAATCCATGTCAATTAAAAAAACAATAAATTTAAATACAAAAAAAAAAATCAAATGTCAAAGTACAACAAACTATTAAAAATTCAAATCTAGTGTCAAATTTATGAACAGATGCTTGCTACCCTTTCACGCATAAACTATTGAATTTAATATCGTGTATGAATATAAATAAATTTTAATGAAATTTTACAACAATGTAGCTTATACATCAAAATTATAAAGGCTATAATTAATCAAGATATTGTGCGAAACGTTCAAAATATAACGTTAATTAAAAATCCTATTAGAACCATTCTACGCGGACGAAGTCGCGGGAAAAAGCTAGCAATGTATATATATTACACGTACCGGTGCAGTACTGCCGTGTACAGTTGTGTCTGACTTATCACTGGTCTCTGGGATTGCTATCAGCTCACTTTCAGATGACTCCTGCTCTAGACTCCATTGTTGATATCTATTGACATTGAACATCATATCAGAGGACGTGGTAGCTCAGTTTGTTACGTGCCTTGGTCAACTGACCCGAAAGGTCGAGGGTTCGAGTCGTGGATTGATACATTAAAGCTGCCATGTTCCTCATTGCACCTGGATAGTGGCAACCTGTCTCGCTGGGACTCAAAATAAACATGTGAAATCCATTGTGAAACACCTCTGCCAACCACTGTCGAGGGATTACGGCGTTCTGTTATGTGATGTTAAATATCATTAATAACTAATAAAATCACGATTCAATACTTTTCTTAAGTGTCATACGAAATTCATTGCGATAAACTAAACTAAACGAAACCGTTAGTGGCATTTGTTAAATGTGAACTTTGAAAGATTGACTTTATAAATATCATGACTTCTGCTGACATGACGGTGATACGAGATGGCTGGCACGGTTACTAGGTGACCGTTTCGATGGAAGAAGACATTTATGTAAAAAGCAAATAGTATATGAATTAAAGGCGATAGATGAATACTTTCAATATGAATCTGTTATTAGGACTTACGCCTACACTATTACATGTTCTTTTTTTTTTGGTCTATTCAAGCGTCACGTATAATAGAACAAGTGCTCACTTGGGTTGTTGCTTGTGGTGTTCGTAGTGGTTGCTGTTGTTGCCGGCGCGCTCGTCGCCCGCCGCAACCCCCGACCCCGACCCCGCGCCCCCCGCGGCCCCCGCGCCCCCGGCACCCCCCGCCCCCGCCCCCGCCCCCGCCGCCCGCGCCGTGCACTCCGCCAGCGACGGCGAGCTCAGGTCTGACAACCACAATAACCATTTCACAAAACGTAACACGTTGAAGACTTGGTAGCTCAGTTTGTTACGTGCCTTGTTGTTACCAAACCAAAAGTTCTAGTCTCGGGTTGCCGTTGGGGTGTCGGGTTTTTGGCTGTCATGCTTTCACAGTTGTGATTTGCAACCTGTCACACTGGGATTCAACATAAACATGCGAAATGCAATGTTCAACACCTCTGTTAACCCTCTCCAGTCATGTTACATCACGACACGCACACAATTAATCTTGTATCACTAGCACTAAGCAACGATATGGTATAAACTACATAGATAACAATACTACATTCAACACCGGTAAGCGAAACAATGCGCCTAATAACACAAAATTATTTATTTCGTTCTAATAAAAATTATACAAGAGTAATTATAGTAAAAACTAACAGCCAATAATGGATTTACATTTTACTAATCAATCAGATGACATACTAACATCACTCAGTATCATATTATATTCTTAAATGTTTTTATCGCTGTAAATGAACCTCACCTCTCTGCCTAGCTTGCGGCATGACCAGCATGGGTGGAATCCTCTTGCACTGGTGGTACTGTGCCTCTACTGTCGCCAGTACTATCCTCACCAGCGCTTGCACTATACTGCACAGCGTGCCAGTCCCATAGTGGTACTGAAGCAAATATAACACAACATATAAGACTGATAAAATTTTGAACAAGTTTAAAATATTTAAAGAGGACCAAAATGGATTCCAAAAAGGCAAAACTATAAGCAAGATAAAACAAAATATTCCCATGACTTTGATATGAGTAAAGCTTTTGACTTTGTTGACCGGAATTTACTCCTAAAAAATGTGTGACTTTTATGGTAAACGACTAGATAAAGTCCCACTTGACCAACAGATTTAGTATGTTGAAATTAATGACATCGGCAATAATTTCCTTCAATTTAACAACAAATCTTAGACATTAAACAACAACGTAGGCGTACCGCAAGGAAGCATCCTTGGCCCATTGTTATTTCTTAATTGCATTAATGACTTACCTGAATGTATAAATAACAAGTGTATTTTATTTGCAGACGACATTTCAGTCTTATTGTCTGGTGAAGATGCTCTAACATTTAATGAAAACGTAAAAAAACTGAAAATACTCACGTGGCTCACGCAAAACAAATTTAAAGAATGTTTTTATAATCGTAAATTACCGAAAGGTCTTGAAATTAAAATTAATAACAATCCAATTGAAGAGTTTCGTGAAACAAAGTTCTTAGCTTCTAACTTCTTAGATATAACAATTGATAGCAAAAGCACATTAAAAAAGTATGTTCTAAACAGATTTTCTTATGTACTGAGGCAACCACAATCCACAACTGTCAGCAAAAAAGTTGCTCTTACAGCATTCCAAGGATATTTTGTCTAATTTAAGACATGGTATAGTGATTTGGGGAAACAGTTGTCAGGCGAACAGATTTTCTGTTCAACATGTAACTGTCTGACATGTAACTATGTTATTGGGCAAAAAAAAATGCATTCGCACCATCTGTAACGTTTATCAACTGACATCTTGTAGACCACCAAAAAAAAACTGGTGACCTTACCTAATCTATATGTTTTTGAGTGCTGTGTGTTTGTAACTAGTAACATACATCTCGAATCATCAGGATGGTTTGAGCTACGTTCGGCCATTGGGCAAGCTTGATTTAGTTAGTGCAATGAATAATAAGACTTGAGCAGACAGCAGACAGGGATTTATTGATCACTAATAATAATAAGGCATCCTAACAATGGAACAGTTCCGGTACGTCTTCACTTAACGACTGCTCAGGAGAGAATGCCACCGATTCGTTGTCGCCCCTCCGAGCTAGCCTCAAAGCGGAAACGCTCCGACTCTGCCAAAGCGCGCCAACCATAGTTGCCACTAGTTTCCGATAGATGGCGCGCCTGTGTTTAGTTTAGTAGTCCTAACCGGATGCGACATAGATATATTCGAAAAATTTTATGATCATTGTAAATTTAGTACAAATTATTCAAAAAGCTTTATTCAACCAAAATGTCGAACCAAGCTGTTAAGTCAAAACTGCCCCGTGATAAAAGTTAAACTTTTTTAATAAACTGAATAAAAATAAAAGAATCGCCCTTAAACATATTCAAAATTAAACTTAAATTATGGCATATTGATAGATGGTTTTATTTAAATAGTTAAACCACCTGTTTCAATAAAAAATCTTACAAATAAATGAATTTGTTTTCATTTCATGAAACGAACTTTGGAAATATAAAGACATAAACTGAATTATGTAACATACTGTAATTTGATAAATAAATCCGGACACAAATCTTATATTGAATACCCAATGAGCGACATGGAGTGAATGGAATTGATTTTGTTCTGGATTTTGATTTTTTTCTTCTTTTATTTTATTGATTCTATGTAAAAATATTGATCACATAATAATTTTTAAATAAATTAATTAAAAAAAAAATGCATGCACAATGTTAACTTTTGCGTACTAAACTTTTGTAGTAAAACATGTGAATCTAAATTTTTCAACGTCATCTTTATAATTTTGACCATGTTCAATAGTTAATAAAGACTATTTTATTTAATTTATTATAAAATAAAATAATATAAATAGTAATGGGGAAAAAAACAAATAAATGTTTATAATAAATAATGAAATTGTGAAAAGTTATAATATGTAAATAAATTAGATGACAGACCGCGTTTAGTCAAATAAAAGATAAACATTAAAATGTGTACCTGTGAGACAGGCTTTGCCTAGTGCAGGACTCATAGCAATTCAGATAGAAGTCTTTGCAACAACATTGTTTTTCTATGTTTTGTGTAATCTCTTCAATAATTGTAAATTTATATTGTTGTTTTTTTTAAATAAATGTACAAAAAAGGTCAAGTGTGAGTCGGTCTCTCATATGAAGGATTCCGTACAATAGCAAAATATTAAACAATAATGTACACTTTCCATAATTTCGTAATAGAAACAAGAACAAGCAAACAATGTCTCATAACATTTGTCCTTTCATTTTTAACGTTTATATTTTATATGGGTAACAGTAACAGATATTCTCTGAAAATTTCAAGAGTAAGAGAGATATTATGGTTCATGAGATACAGCCCGCTGGCAGACGGACGGACAGCGGCTGCTAAGTAGGCTTAATAAAAGAGAAATTTCACCCTTTGGGTACGGGAACACTAATAAAAACTTCATTTTTTTTTCGAAAAACGTTACGTTTTCAGTTTTTGGCGTCTCGATTTTTGGTATCTTTTATGACTACAAATTAAGAAACTTATATACCTTATACAAAACGACGAGTAGAGCCATGAGCCAGTGCCTCCTGACATGCGGCTCGAGAGCGGCGAGCGAGTGACTGGCGCCAGTACTGCTCATGCTACTGGACGCCGGCCCACTACAGTACTGGATGTAACAGGTATATTGAAAAATATTTAGTATTTAATCAAAAAGTTCATATTTAATGGACTTAAATTTGATTGTTACTCAGTAATCATAAAAGTATTGTTTACAATTCACGCTTTTTTTTAATTAGTGTTTTTATATTGTATATTTAATAGAAAAAAGAGCATTAAATTATTATGATCGTTTCATATTTTATTTTTAACAGCAATTCGCAAGTCTTTTTTTTTTTTATCAAGTCAATTAAATAATTAACTGTGTTTTCATACCTGTAATAATAATAGCGTAGGCTCGGCTATACTGGCACCCATCACGTGGTTTTGATCCAGTACCTGCGGCAAGTTCGCCATGAACGCGTTGAATATCGAAGATTGTCTGCAAAGGACAATGCACAAAATTAACTCAGCTATGGCGAAAAAGGTACATAAACTATACTATATTTATAAAAAAATATTATATGCACCCGTCCAAACCCCGGGGCGGATCGCTAGTATAATATAAATATGGTCTATTAACCAGACTACTGCCACTAAAAAGTTGCATTCGTTCATTCAACCGAACTACTTTTGCATCAGTTCGGTCAACTTTAAAACGTCAGACGCTTTGCAAAGATTTGTTTAAATAACTGCAGTCGCAGGTCGCTGTCTTTCGGTCTGAAAGATCGTAGAGCCAGTATAATTGCTGGCACGGTATAACATTATTTATTCATGGACAACGCATAGACGTTGCTCATTCGTTCTACGACATCCGGGGCATCGTCGTGTCAATAGGCGGCGGTATCACTTTCAGGTGAACCGTTTGCTTGTTTGCCCTAGACGTTTAAAAAATCTACGGCACTAGGGTCAATTGAAGGTACACAGGCTTACCTCAACGTCTGTGGTGATATATGGAAGTATTTCTCCACCAAGTTGTATCCCAGCAGGAGGAACAAATGACGCAGCACGACCTCCTGAGTCTTAGCCTCATTTTTGTCTTCCGTAGGATGTGCTTGATCAGACCTAGTGTGAGGAAAGAGAAATAAAATATCGTCTGGGTTGGCATCACCTTCTTTCTATTTCAGCTGCAGAAGCGAAGCATTAAAAAAACCAGGCAAGCATTCGACCACAATTCCGCCTGGTGTTAAGCAGCGAAGGAGTCTAAGGTGGAACATGCCTACCCAGGAGATGCCTATTCTCTCTATCCTTATAGAGCCCCAGGTTATATTGATCAGGGAAAAAGAATTCCTTTCATTCTTTTATGTCCTTCCTTTGTCTTTTGTTGCGTTTAGTCCACGAAGGAATGGAAAACCAAGGATTTAATTTACCGGTACCAGAAGCATGGCATCCTTTACCTCTGCAACTGGCGGTGATTTTACCGCGACATCAAGGGACAGACAAGCTGTCGTCACCGTGTCAATAGGCGGGGGTGGTCACTTTCCATCAAGTAAAACGTCTGCTTGATTGCCAAAGAAGTTTGCCAAAAAAGGAAATAAATAAAATATTCAACAAAAACCTGGATAGGACACAGGTAGGAAAGCTAACTGTTTGATAAATAAACGAACCTAGACAGGAACTGCATAAGTAGGAAAACTAGTAGGTTAGTTGTCTCCCTGTCCGTCTCCTCGAGGTCCACCGCCTTCGGCATCACGGTGGACAGCGTGTCTTCAGTCGAACGACCCGACATGGAGTGGAACTCTATATTTAAAAAGGTATTATTTAAGCTTATTTAGTGAGATGTGATTGGAATTTGTTATAAAGTTAGAGTACGTCTCGTAGAGTAATTGAATGACTCCAAAACAATGACAGTGCGGTAAAAAGTATACACACACACTCACGCCTTTGTCCCAAAGAGGTAGGCAGAGAAAATGGTTCGCCATACGCAACGATCCTGACATACATCTCTCGCTTCCTCCACATCCATACATCTCCTCATACACACAACGGTTACGGGTACTTCTGACCTGATCTTTTATCAGCACGTCATCAATCTGGTTAAAACAAAAAGTATAAACCTAGTAAATCATCGCGTTCTATTTAGTATGTGTATAGTTGCTTACCGTGTGAGTGCGCCAGGTTCTTGCCGGGCTGCGGCGGCGCGGCGAGCAGCTGGCCGAGCCCAAAGCGAGATGTCTTGCGCTTTAGCAGCGGCGCCGAGTACTGGCGCGAGTATACCTTCTCACGCTCTACATAATATTCATAAGTCAGCTTCAAATGTCAGAATCATGTATCTAATATAATTTACAGGAGATATAATAGATTCTCTTTTCTATTTTTGCCTTGAAGCAGCTCGCTGTGTTTGTTGGAAGAATTGGAGATCCGGCACGAGGTATTAAGACAAAAAGGGCATCGTCGTGTAATTTTCATCAAATTAACCATATGCTTATTTTACCATGACATTTGATAAAAACACTGAAGAAAAGGGTAGAGAAAATGAGTGTGCAGTCTCACCGAGCGTGGGCTCGTGCGGCGGCAGCGTGGCGGGCGCGGATATGGTGCGCTTGTACGGCCACTTGGCGCCGAACGACGCGCTCAGCGAGTGCTGCGCCGGCGCCCGCGCGGCCCCCAGCGCCGAGTGCGCGCGACGCACCTTGTGCAGCACGCATGCCGCGTCCTCCGAGCCCCACACTAGGTCTGAACGAAAACATCATTATAACGACGCGCTCAGCGAGTGCTGCGCCGGCGCCCGCGCGGCCCCCAGCGCCGAGTGCGCGCGACGCACCTTGTGCAGCACGCATGCCGCGTCCTTCGAGCCCCACACTAGGTCTGAACGAAAACATCATTATAACGACGCGCTCAGCGAGTGCTGCGCCGGCGCCCGCGCGGCCCCCAGCGCCGAGTGCGCGCGACGCACCTTGTGCAGCACGCATGCCGCGTCCTCCGAGCCCCACACTAGGTCTGAACGAAAACATCATTATAACGACGCGCTCAGCGAGTGCTGCGCCGGCGCCCGCGCGGCCCCCAGCGCCGAGTGCGCGCGACGCACCTTGTGCAGCACGCATGCCGCGTCCTCCGAGCCCCACACTAGGTCTGAACGAAAACATCATTATAACGACGCGCTCAGCGAGTGCTGCGCCGGCGCCCGCGCGGCCCCCAGCGCCGAGTGCGCGCGACGCACCTTGTGCAGCACGCATGCCGCGTCCTCCGAGCCCCACACTAGGTCTGAACGAAAACATCATTATAACGACGCGCTCAGCGAGTGCTGCGCCGGCGCCCGCGCGGCCCCCAGCGCCGAGTGCGCGCGACGCACCTTGTGCAGCACGCATGCCGCGTCCTCCGAGCCCCACACTAGGTCTGAACGAAAACATCATTATAACGACGCGCTCAGCGAGTGCTGCGCCGGCGCCCGCGCGGCCCCCAGCGCCGAGTGCGCGCGACGCACCTTGTGCAGCACGCATGCCGCGTCCTCCGAGCCCCACACTAGGTCTGAACGAAAACATCATTATAACGACGCGCTCAGCGAGTGCTGCGCCGGCGCCCGCGCGGCCCCCAGCGCCGAGTGATAAATTGTTTGATTTATGGTACCTCACTGTCAATCAATAACAGCAGTTCGCTTGTTCAAAGTTATTATTTTTACGAAACTGTCAAAACAACTGTTATACAGTAGCGCAATTAAAAATAAATAAATATAAAATCTTTATTTTCCACCATTAAAAATACATACAATGTATAAATTGGAACAGTGAAGGGTGGACTGGAGCCTAAACGAGGGCCCTGTCTTTCGGGCCTCTAGGTCTCGTCCCGCGGATATGGTTGCCAGGTCCAAAAATACAAAAGCCGGACTCGCCACTTTATTTAACCGGACATTTTGCCCCAAGAACTGGACATACCTTTTTAATAGCTAATCATAGCTTTTTAAATCAGGACAAATGTTCTAAAAGCTGGATAATATTGAAAAAATCGACCACGTGCGAATTGGACTGTACCAAGGGTTCCGTGCTAACTTGTAGGTATGCAAGAGTCCGTTCATCACAGGAACCGAGTCTCTGTAATTATATCCCGATATTTTTTGGTGATGTAACTTTAAAAAACTCCGCATAAGTCTACGTGCACCGGAAATAGGTTTGGGTCAAATGTCGCGAAACTTTGAGAAATTGTTCTCTTCTTAACAAGTGTCTCAATGGGCCTTTTTTTGGAGTTGTACTGCGTCAAAGTTTGCGATTTTTATTTATTCAATTCTTCTGCCAGCTGAAAATTGTGTGCGTGCGATCGCACGCCTGTTTATGTTCTTTGGCGTGTACAGGTTTAAGTAGGCAACATTTTTTTTTCAGAACTTTGCATTTTTGAGCAACTTCCGTTTTGATAACTTTGACATCAAATATTTCAAAAACGGCATACTGTTGTTGAGATTCATGCCCGTTTGTTTAGAATGACGGGAAGAACATTTGCTAAAGTTTGGCGGCATTTGACAGGAAGCCATTTTTCGTTGATGTACACATATGCGGGGTCCTATGAAGTTTTCGGATATTTTTTTCCTACTTGTGCTTTCTGAAATTGGTTCGTGCCAAATTTCATGATTCTAAGTCAACGGGAAGTACCTACTCAATAGGTTTTGATTCCATAGACATTATTAAAATCTACATAATAAAAGGCCGTATGTTTTGATTGCGTTGACTGCGAAGTTTGCTTTTTCACTGCTTCAAGGGATTGCAGATTTAAGTATTTGATATTGGATGTTTGGACGGATAATAATTTTGAGGGTTCCGTTTTTCATTCGGACGTTTTAGTTTTATTTATTCATAGTACTAATTATTTACCTAACTTACAAGCTCCAGTTTGCGATACCTTATGCCAAGCGCTTTGCGAACAGCGTTCTGTGTAGTTTACTTACACATATCTATTGGCACTCGCGGCAGCCAGACAGGGCTTACAAGAAAATACTTGGCGAGACACGACCGTAAAAAGCTTAACACGTCCTGACAACCCCACCCGCGGAGCATATTGAATAAACATGATGAAACAGGCCATAATTGAAATAAAATTTAATATTTATTTACATGGTTAGGTTACTTTGAGAGAGGGGTGTAAAAGAGTGTGTAGATGAAATGTGTGTACAAAAATTCCGATTGTCTTCTGTAAATCGCAGTTTTGTGTATTGGTGTGTTACAAACTCTATTTCTACGCCTGATCGAATGTGATGCTTTGTGGTCGTAATACGAAAATTTGTCTAACTGTCATGACAAAGCAGTCTTCGTACGGATTGGAATTTGGGTACCGATAGGGTAGCCTTACCTTTAGGACAGGTCTCTGTGCGTGTTAAACCATAAAAAAATATTTTTAGGAGCGCCGCACTAAACAAGAGTGCAGTTGTCTGATATTTACTGGACCAGAGCAAAATGAACGGTTTTCATGACATTTCTAATCTTGCTGAAAATCTATACCAAGCTACGTGTTCGTGATGATAGTAAATCTAGCTGTGGATTCCAGGACATATAATCTAGTCTAAATATCTAATGTTTTTTGTAATTTCTAGTGATACGCAGGCACATGAGTTTTTACGACTACATGTATGAATCGTTAGAATATTTTTTTTTTCGGTCGTGTGATGATATTGAGAATGGAATTGACATTGAAACGTTTATAGTGTAAATCCTTTTTCAGCGAAACATCGTGCTTTAGCCCAAGTCTCCCCCTGTAATATGAGGACGGTATTGCCCGCATAGGAGACTATTTATTATTATTTCCATTTTGTGATATATAATGGCAAAGTTCGTTTATATAAATCAAAAAGAGACATGGGCCGAGAACACTGCCCTGAGGAATTCCACAAGTTAAGGGTAATGGTTGGGTAGTGAACTCATCTATTTTAACTGTTTGGAACCTGGTTATGAGGAAGTCATCAAAAAGTTGAAGGGTCATACCGTGAAAACCTATCGACTCAAGTTTTTTCAATAAGATAGTGATTGAGACCGTGTCGAAGGCCTTAGCGAGGTCTAAAAATACATATATACATTTCCTATTTTGGTTTAAGCTACCTGAAATATGACTAGTGAGGTTGGTAACCAAATTAGGATGCTGCGATTTTTTTTCGTGTAGGTAATAGATATTCCATGAGGCGAGAGTTAATAATCTTTATAAGTAATTTAGACGTGATCGAAAGAACCAAAATAGCCGGATAGTTTTCGACACAGTCTCGGCTTTGAAAAGGATGAATTCAACACACACACATACACAGGCAGACCGTTTAAAGTTTTAGGGAAAAATATAGTTTCTTAGGCACAAGTTAAATGCCTATGTTAAAATTGATAGTGTTCTTCAGCCGTTTTAAAAATGTTATTTAGTAACATATGGAAATAGTAATATTGTTTATATTACAGTAAATAATAATTTACATTAGTAAAAACAAACAAAAAAGAACAATAAGAAAATTCACACAGTAAAAACTATAAACAGGAAACCTGTTAAATAAAAAAACATTTTGAAATAAAACAAATCTACAATATATATACACTTAAATTATAAATGCTAACGTAAAAGCTAAAGGTGTTTATTTATTTTATTTTACTTTATTTGGGAATCAAACAGTTAATAATAAAAAGTACAACAAACAAACGTACAGTTAAGGGAGTAATTAAAAGCATTAAAAAAACAATCGAGTTTCCGCTGAAAATTTACAAAACAAATAATATTGAATTTAAAACAGAGAAATTTAAATAAACATCAAACAAAATCAATAATAATAATGCAATAAAATAACAAATATAAAAAGACAATGATTCAAATTCCAAGACAAGGAAAAATCAAATAAACAATCTAAATTTAAATACGAAAAACCATCGTTTTTTAATCCTAACAAAAAACATCCTAAAAAATACATACAAATAAATACCTTTCAAATTATTATAATCGACTGCATGGTTGCTGTTGATCTGGGCTTCCAGCAGCAACGCCTCGAACCTATTGAGGAAGAACTGCCAGGTGAGAATGTTCCTGTCCCCGAGGGTATTGTGGAGCTGGTAGACTGACTGCAGTACCATCGGCCGGTCCACTATCACCAGGTCGAACTGCGTCTCCAGGCAGTATAGGAGCAGCTACAAATGAAATAAATAAATAAACCATATCACTACACACATAGACTCAGCCCTGCACTAAGATATGGAGTTGGTTTAATTTATAGAAGCATTTGGAGATTGGATTGGATTGATTGATGGTAAGAATGACTGATGGTTTGATCGATTGATTGATTGTTGGATTGAAGAGTTACAACTATTGATAAACTCATGGCTGGTATATTGATTACTGTTTGATTGATAGATAGTTGCGTGATTGATGAATTCGTTGATTATTTCATGATTTGTTTACTTGTCAGATGAAGAATTTTGACCAGTTTATCATTGATTAGGCGACTAAAATTTGGAAGTGAATCTTAAAGTATATAATGATTAAATTTATATATATCATAGGTATATTTGTATAAATTGAACTGTAAAATGAAAACTAAACGTAAATAAAAGTATAACTTACGTCGATAGCGTTGTCATGTATAGTTCCTATGTATAGTGTAGCTCTTTGTGCAACGTATACATTGATATCGTCCATGCTCGATATGAGGTAGCAGAAAGCTGTCGCAAGCGCAGTCTGGAGCGGCAGACTGGTCTTTATTGGTGATCCGTCCATGAATCTACGAGACAAAAAAAAATATGACACTAAAGCTGCGAAGGCGAATTTTTGCGATTTTTTTTTTGTTTTCAAAATTTGTATCAAGATCAGCACACATACATACAAATTAACCGACTCAAACACACGTCACCACTTTTTTCGAACAGATATTTTTTGATGTCGAAGATTTTTATGTTAAAAATACTAACCTGATGATAATAGTGACCCTCTCGACCGCCGTGAATCGAACCTGCGAATCCGTGTGATGGAACTGATCCCTGATCAATGCGCAGAACACGTCAGCGCCCCCGGCTAAGGTGACGCAGTGGAGTAGTATCGGTACAGCCACTGACGATATGTGTGAGTGAGACGCGTTGCACACGTTCCATAGGCTAGAGCAAGATGAAATAAAAGCCTAATTTCGCTTATTTATAATAATAATAATAACCACATCATGACACACACATTGACTCAGCCCTGCACTAAGATAATCTTGTATCGTAGGTGCTAAGCAACGACATATCGTCCAAGACCGGTAAGCGAAACAATGCGTCTTGCAAATAACACAAAGTGTTCAAAGTATTCAAGTCCCGGCGGCCCGCCCCCGCCGGGACTTGAACTCGGAACCTCTAGCGTAGCAGTCAGCTGTTTACACCACTGCGCTACCGAGGTGGAGTGGTGGGCAATCGAGGTGTACATAGTTTAGGCGTATACATAGTTTAGGCGTAAGCCCAGCCCAAATAACAGATTCATATTTAAAACATGCATTTATCGCCTTTAATTCATATATTTTTTACTTAGCAACATGAAAAGACGACTCCTCCAAACGGTCACCTAGTAACTATATAAATAAAAATCACATCACGACACACATTGATTCAGCCCTGCAGTAAGTATCGCAAGAACTTGTGTCACAGGAACTAAGCAACGATATGGTATAAACTACATACATAAGAATACTACATCCAAGACCGGTAAGCGAAACAATGCGTCTTGCAGATAACCGTTCTGCCCACGGTGGGATTCAAACCCGGAACCTCCCGGGCGGCTGTCTGCATCACTGCGCTACAGAGGCCATCAACTACATAATCAGTACTGACTTGTCAATTAGCAGGTTTTCCTGACACCAGATCAGGAACCCTCGGTGGTCAGCCAGCGCGTCAGAGTTGAGGACCAGGACTTGAAGACATTGCAGCAGATGGTACAACACATCAGGACGCGAGGTGGACTTCAACTCCTTGAATTGAAATGATAGAACAGTGAATATTAAATTTATGAAGTCCCTTTTCTGTTTTTTTTTTATTAATTATTTATTTTTCGACACTGTATCAGAGTTCCAACTGTATAGTAACTGGTATAAGCTCAATTGTTTTGTATTTTTTGGTTATAACAAAAGAAATAAACATTCTCTCACTCAAAATGAAAAGTTCTTAATAATTTACTGTTGAATAGATTCCTAAAATATTTGTGGTTGGTTTTTGATTAATTGTTAAAATAACAGATTAATATTTTTTTAAACTGGCCCATGTTCTTGACTGCATTAATCAATATTTGCAGCTGTCTCTCTTGGACGACTGCCCTGGACTTGATCTCTTCCACGACTCAAGGTCAAATATTTTTTCTGTAGGTATGTTATTCTGTGAGAGTTTATTTATTTTTTCAATTATACTTAAATCGATTAATTTTTATTTCTTATTGCATTTCAATTTGTTTTTTTTCTTCATTATAATTCTGTATCCATAGTTAATTGATGTTTTATATTAGTTTATTATTATTCCTAAATTAATGTAATGAAAATGATAAATAAATATGTCTGTAGAAGCTGTTCTGCCATTGAAGATGTTCATTAACTATTAGAAAAGCTTACCTGTAACAGCTGGTGGATGTACTGTAACTCATGGGGAAGGTTTTCAATGCAGAAGTGGAACTTGCCAGCGGATGTAGACCAGAAGTTGGTCATGTCATCCGCAACAGACTCCCCTATTGGCTCTTGCTCGTTCACCAGGTTTGGGGTTGAGACCTGATAGAATAAAAACACAAATTGAGCTATGCAATAAAAAATAATCCGCACAATGTTTTTTCTTCCTAAAGGACGAATGCTATGGCCTGGAGACTTTATCATGGCTATCGTTCCTTATATAATCGATCAGGCTGAATCGTCTATATAAACATAACTGAACAAGACGAAGACCACGAACGCCATACCTGTCCGCCTCCCCATCGAGCATGACCTAGTACAGATCCGTTCGGGAGCTGGACTATCGAGAGACTTTGGAGTTCACACGCAGAAGGCGTTCCAACCCTTATGAAGGCAAGGAGAAGCACAAACGATCAAGGGATCATAATCAGCCAAGGGTGCCTCTACTGGCTCAACCTCGGCTTTCGTGATTTTGGAGAAAGAGGAGCAAGCCACCAAATCCACACAAAAATTACATGTTCTGCAAATCTACCCCTACATGGGCAACGCATTGACAATGCTCTTGAGTATCAGACATCAAGGGCATCGTCGTTTCAACAACGGCGGTATCACTTTCCATCAGGTGAGCCATCTGCTTGTTTTCCCGTGCGCCCAAAGACCGTGTGGCGTGTGTGCCTGCTTGCATAGAAAATGCCCATTACTTTTGATTTCTAAAGTTACCAAGCTCCAATCCAAAATTGCACCAATAAAATCTTAAGTCACCAATAGGGGGGGCTAAGTTACAGAAATATGCCACAAAAGAAATCTAAGAAAAGTTGTAGGAGCTGCTTCTGATTGAAGAATCTCCGAACCTTGAAAAGGGTTCAAATTTTTTACTTTTGTTTTGGTCAATATTCAATTGAGCGTCCAAGTGAAGTAAAAATCGAAGCCAATCTAGGCGCCAAAATGCAAAATGACGGGGACTGAAAAGAGACAGCTTACCGTAGCAGTAGCAGTAGCGACATCAGTATCTGTCAGTGTGACAGTATGTGCGGTGGCTGGCGGCGGCGCTGGCGGCTCGGGCAGCGCGGCCGCCATGTCCAGCTGCTCTGTTATAGTCTCCACTGTCGCTGTCATTAACTGCGCACGCCAAACACAATTGTCATTTCTGGTCATTAGTTTAATACTGGATTTCAAGTGACGCACTCGTCAATGAAACGATACGTTTAGAAGTGTACTCACATATAGATTTCGCACGTAATGTTTTTAATACTGTATCAATCTTCGATTTTGTAAGATTCGTCAATGACCACCGCGTATTGAACTACGAGACAAAGTGGTTCGCTTGCATTCCGTTTTTGCCAGTTAAATATATAGATAGCTATATATTTTGCTACACCCGGCGCTGACCAGAAAAAGACAAGACCCATCTAAAAAGCCATTAAGAACTCGCGCAAAAACCGCCAGCCGTCGATTCGCTGCGAGCACATTGAGCTCCGCTAGCGAACGGCTCGCGAATCACTTGATACAGTTTAAATACATAACATGCTACACCTCTGAATGACCAGCCCCATTTAGCAACTGGGGTAGTTTTTTGAACCTGTTCGTTCACACGTGGCGTTCCTACTTATCGCGTGCGCCGCGAATGCAACATCACTAACCAGATAATATGTTTGAGACAGTGTGTTCTTTTGGCTTCATTTTATTGTGTTTTCTGACTGTTGTTTGTAACGACTGATTTACTCATAAGAGCAGTAATGCAAGAACAGTTTTTAATGACTTGGTATATCAATTTGATTGCAATCGAAAAGAAATTGAAAATACTGTAAAGCAATTTTACTTCTTAATTCTTAATGTTAATTTTCTCTAGTACGTCGCTGCCTGGTGTGAGCTTACACTAAGGTAAAGACATGTACGCCGTTAAACGCTTTGACACACTTGTGAAATCTGAGTGTAAATGTATTTCGTTATTTTAAATTTTCAGTAACATACTGGTTTATAAGTTTTTTTATGAAATCTAAGAGAAAAATATATCAATTATCTACCCCTATTTACTGGCTACATAGCAGCTAAATAGAATAGTAAGAAAAAAGAAAATATAATATCATTATTTTGCTTTTATTCTATCCTAAAATGAGTTGATGCGTTTATTTTAATCAAATAATTTTTTTATTACTAAAATACAGTCACAAAATTGTCTATGTTAATTTCAAATTAAATTGTATTTTTTTTTTATTTAAATCAAATTAACAAGAACAATGCAATGACGTTATACTTGCCTTATTATAATTAACGCATAATTTATCAATGCCAATGTCATTTATGTCAAATTATGATTTTGACATAAGACACCAGTGACATCGATAAAATTGCACAAATTACCATTTTGATTCATCTGTTTCAGCAGCTAATATAAATGTACGCAAATACTGATGCTTTTCCAAATTGATCTAACTTGAATTTAACAAAAATGTAAAACATATCATCAACAAATTGAACAACTCTGTCACGATATGACCTGGTTGTAAAACATCATTTCAGCTGTCGAATACAATTGATAATATTTTAATTGAATTTAAAAATTTAACTATTTCAGGATCAAGTAGATGTCAATTGGATAAACCATATTATATGAAGCTATGTGTGTGTCTAAGCTACATTCAAAGCAAATTAAACGTTAAAAAGAAAGGAAGGAAAGACTAGGTATACAAGATAAAGCGTTGACAACGACTGATTAACTGGGTTTACCAGCACAAAAAAACATGACAGATGTGTCACATCTTTGTGTCACAATTTTTTTCTGTCAAACAAAAACAAAATGAACTTCAGTTAATTTGTCGTTGGTTTTAGCATTCTTTGCTACCGTTTTCTGTTCTAGTTATCAATTAGTTAGTTAGTCTAGTTAGTTAGTTCAATGGAAATTAACTACATCGATATTCGCATAAAGAAACGTTGCCTGTCTCCAATGTGTGTGTGCACGTTTAACACACGAAAACATGGCAACTTAGCATTTTCGTCATTTTTTAAAAACAGAAATCGGTAGCGCTACAAGCGATTATTTAAACCATTAAATGCGCTCTGTTTAAAAAATTGCTGTTTTTTTTTTGCCTTATTAATGACACTGTATCGATTCCAATGACTTGTAATAGTAACTGTCATAGTTATTGTTACAGAGCACTTCTAAAGATTAAAACCAGCCACATGTGTCTAAACCATTTGCTACAAACTTAAACGCCAACAGAAATACGAACGTGTATTGAAACGTCATTCTTATAAGGCAAATAGAAACATAACAATAAATGATTGATTGATTGAAACGATTCCAATCACTATTTGTATTCAGTTGGCTTTGGAGTTTGTGTAAAATGGTATTATACCCCTGCAGGGCTAGCACGCTAAAAAGCGACAGTCTGTCTCTCTTCTTTTTCTTTGTTGTGACAAGGAGGAAAGTATCTCGCGGGTATATCGCGGACATACTATAGCACGTACAGCAAAATCAGACTTAATAGGGAGTGATACTGCAATGTTTTCGCGTCAGAGCAGATCAGAGCAGTACCAGCGTTATTAGGGAATATGCATGAAATTTAATTTGATTATTTCACCGATTTATCGTAAAGAATGTGGAAAAATAATATTTACAGTGAAAACTGAATTAGAATAGTATAAATCAGGGAGATATGACGATTAAAAATGTATGTATGTATCTCGCTCATCATAACAACCTTTTCTATGGAAGTTGTATGGCGCTCGTGTACTTTGACGTCACTGTACATATTGGATCTCTCTGTCTAACCAACGACTTTGAAAGTTTTTAACTTGGTTAATAAATCAGATATCTGAGAAAATCTAACAGATTAGTGTATATGTGTGGTATCGAATTATAATAAATAAATAAAAGTCATGCATTCCCTACTGCGATTGTTACGATAAAGTAAGATATTTGACATTTTACATGTTGATGGTTCGTTAAGGTCATGTCACATTATGTGCTAGTGAACACTCTGCTTTGAGCTTTGCATAACATCATTTATTAACCAATCATATGTCATTTACAGCGAAACAAAGCGTCCTTTTCCCCTGCTGGTATCATCTTATTTTACTTTGTATTTGTCACCAATGATTTTATGAAGCATGCTCGCCCTGTAGGTGTCAAAAAGCGGGTATAAGAGAAACATTGAGTCCATACTTGCGTATCGCCCGAAGATTTAGTTAAGTTGGCCTCCGAGCCGACTTCACTTAAAAGTGACAGTTGCATGAAATGAACAAACTATGCATCTATTATAAACTAGTGGACATTTAGGGCTGGGGCGTGGCTTGCTTGGCGGCCATCTTGGAATATTTAAACATGTATGTCTCTGTAGTAGGTTTATTTAAAATGTGAGTAATTACTTGTCAATTTATTTGTTTAGAGTTAATTATTCAAGTATGTTTGTTTAAGAATATTTTTGCATTAAAAGGTGAGCGGTTTTTCTTGTGTTAAATTGAGGCCCTAAATGAAAGAGTCCTGCCTAGAAAAAGAATGTAGCCTTGAGGTATAATTTGTATTTATCTGGGAATATCTCAGTTGATAGTGAGTTCCACATTATTTGGATAATATCATGTATACATTAATAACGTACTTGAAAATGTGCAAAATGAAGTGTAGAAACACGTATTTTTGAATTGACAGATATGACAGGCCGCCCAACAATGCCAGCCAAACACAGCACACAACAGATAAGTTTAGGAATAAACAACAAATTTACGAGAAACGTCAACCACTACCGATAGATGGCGCTGTACTAAAAATCGATATCCTCCAAACTAATCGATCCCAACCTTCTAAACTTAAAAATTTCAATACACAAAACATTTATATCAAAAACAATTGCAGTCACCAATGCAATTTACAAGAGATTCCACATTAAAAAAAATAAAATCCAAAACAATGCAATACTTTAACCATCAAATTTCAAAAACACCTCCCACTACATATCGATAGTACTTCAAAATAAAACATCGAACATTCATATCCAACACTTATTATAACATTTATAAAAAGCGCCATCTAGCGGTTGTCTTACACAACTGTTTCTCGTATGATAATAATTATATGGGTATACGCACATGCGGCATATGTACGAGTACGCCCCCCACGGTGGCTTGAGCATGTGTGGCGGTGGGGGGGTCGGCCGGCACGGGGGGGACGGGGGGGACAGCCCGCGGGGGACAGCGGTCGTCCTCGCTGCGGCGGTGCAGCGTGTCCGTGCTGTCCTCGTACGAATGCTGCACATAATAAAACGATATTAGCACAAACTCACAGACTTAAGTATTTTATCCCAAATAACTAATTTTTAACGTAATGTCTTCAGAGAACTGATCTTTCTTTTTTTTTTTATTAATTAATTCCAGGTAGCTTTCTAACAGCAAGGTCATTAACGAACACTATAGTAATATTACACACATACATCGCTTTTCAATTTTTATGAACTTAACTTACTGATGCAATTATTCAAAAGATAATCAAAGAAATCGATTAACCTCGAAACCCTTGATTACCATGACTTCTGTCTGTTGAGAAAACAAAAAGTAAGCATATATGGCAATCAAGCATACGGCCCGCCTGATGGTAAGCAGTCACCGTAGCCTATGGACGTTTGCAATACCAGGGGCATCACGTACGCGTCGCAGACTCTAAGGTATTTGAAACTATTTTTCTTCACAGCACATCACTGTCAACTGCTGGAATGCCTGATGTCGTTGAAGCAGTCAGTTGTTGGTGACTTGCTATGTGTGATCGCGTACGGGACATGCGGTGCATGAAAAGCAATGCCATAAAACATTTAGCGGGGAGGAATTTAGCTCAATTATTACTATTATCACATTAAAAATATCTACTGCTCTGTGTGTGTGTGTGTGTGTGTGTGTGTGTGTGTTGTGCTATCGTCGTTGTATTTTTTATAAGACTCATCAACATCTTACAGGTATAACAATTATAAGTGTTAAAATAATTTCCCCAGGCTTTTGACAGTCCGGTTAGGTAATTATGTGTAACAACATAATTACACATAATTACCTAACTGGACTGTCAAAAGCCTAGGGAAATAAATTTACCGTGACAACATCACTTAACCTACAATTCATACAATATTAAAAATTATAACACAAAAGATGATTATAAAAACAAGGTAACAGAAAAGCTAAATTTTAATTAAATCACTGCAGCGAAAACGTGAAAAATAATAGGAAAACAAAAAAAAAAGGAAACCAACACCAAATGTCGTGGAACCAAAGGACTGTCGAAAACCTAGGGAAATAATTTTAACACCAATAATTGTAATGACTGTAAGTCGCTTATAGGGAATATGCACGAATTTTTATTTAATTATTATAATTCGATACCACACATGAACACAAATCTGATTTTCTCTAATATCTGACTTATTAAACAAGTTATAAAGCTTCAAAGCCGTTGGTAAGACAGAGAGATCCGATATGTACAGTGACGTCAAAGTACACGGGCGCCGTAAAACTTCCATTGAAAAGGTTGTTATGATGAGCGAGATGAATAAATTTACTATGAATGATTAGCTTCGTGGTTTATCGTACAATTCTAATTCTGTTTTCACTGTAAATATACTATATCCACATACTTTACGATAAATTGATCGAATAATCAAATTAAATTTCATGCAAATTCCCTATTATAAGATAAAATAAATAACTTACATGGAGGGTGGGTTTCGGCTTGTCTGGGAATAGATCCCGGACTAATGTGACAGCTAGCTGGTGCCACAGCGCTGCTGCCTCACAATACGAGCACGAACCTTCTGACACACATTCCGCTGGAATAAAAAAAAAACATTTTATAAATCATTGGCAACTAGCAAACCGTTCACCTGATGGAAAGTACACCGCCACCTAATAACATGACGATTCCCTTCATGTCACAGAATGCCAAAGCACCATCAAGAGCATGTTTAACTGTCATCAACTCGGAGCACACCCGCCACTCTGTCCCACCACTGTAACTCCAGTTTACCAGGATCAACAGTGGCGTCCTTTAATCGAATAATGCAGCTGTGCAATGACGCACAGGCTGTGCCCGGACACCCTACCGGCGACAGCGGGACCCGCAACGATGAGTTCAGAAGAAATAGGAGGTAGTAAGAAAGCGGTTTCAGACTTCCCTCCCAGCAAAGCGGAGATAGCAATCGAAATGGCCCAGAGGTCAAAAAAACAAAAGGGGAGACAGTCAGGAGACGTCTGACCGTCTAAACACCACGGTATTCCTATTATCAACTCTTCATCATCAGCTAGAAACGTGCGAGATCGTTTGAGTTGGTAGCACCCTCCTTTCTATTTACAACCTAAATCAGTTCGACTACCGCCCGACCCGACCCGACAAGTCGAGGGTTCGAGTATCGGATTGCCGTACGTTGTAGCTGCCATGTTCCTCATTGTGCCCGGATAGTGGCGACAGATTCGCAACCTGTCACACTGAGACTCAACATAAACATGCGAATTGCCAACGTCTCGAGGGATTACGATGTGAGTTTATGTATGTATGAAACAGGCAAAACCAACACATAATGTTTATATACTTACCATGTTCTACTGTATTCAATTGGTTGGATTTCAGCATCAGCCGAAGTAGTTTTGTCGCCTCACCGCTCACCATGTTTATATTGATTCTCCGCCTTTGCAACTCCATCTGAAACAGATCAGCATTTAATATTAATGTTTGAGTTGAATCCTTAAACGTGATTGGGGTTGAAATAAAACTAATAGACTCCATGATTAAGTTACTTATAATAATAACAACCACATCACGACACACACATTGACTCAGCCTTACACTAAGATATAATCTTGTATCACTAGCACTAAGCAACGATATGGTATATACTACATAGATAAGAATACAACATCCAAGACCGGTAAGCGAGACAATGCGGCCTGCAAGTAACACAAAGTTCCGCCCCCGCCGGGATCCATAGAGGTAGTCAAAATGTAAAATGGTTTTACAAGATTAAAGTGGAATTTGGTTTTATTAGTACAATATTTTGAAAAAATAAATTTAAACACTTAGAGTACTTTACATGTTTTTTTATTTTTCCCTCATTGTTTGTTCACAATTCCTTTTTTTTTTACAATTTAGTTTACATATAAAACAAGAGATACCTGTTTAAGCAGTATATCAAGCATGAGTATGCAACTAGTTAAGTTCTGCGGCTTCGCTTGGTCCTGCGAGTCCTTGCTGTCATCTGTCTTCGGAGGCGAATCAGCGTCGTCTTTGGGCTTGCCGTTGTCTGGAACAATGTCATAATTGACACTCAGTAGTGACGTTTGACATTTTTTAACCAACTTCCAAAAGGAGTAGGTTATTATTTTATTTATGAAGGAAGCTTAATAATTCGTTAAGTAGGTTCAAATTCTTATTTTTTTCCTATTATTCAGAAAAACAAATATTGGCAAATTGAAAACTAGTTATGACAAAATATATGTACTCAGACAATTCATGACATTCAATTCAAGAACGGATTTCATTCTTCTTTTATATACATCCTCCCTCTTAACCTTCCTCTTGAATCACTCTATCCATTAAGAAAACCACATCAAAATCCGTTGCGTAGTTTTAAAGATTTAAGCATACATAAGGAGATACGAGTTTGTTTTATACTATGCAGTGATATAGTTATATTGCAATAATTTTAATTAATTAAGAAGGCTTACTATATAATTCAAAATTATGTAGAGGATAAAGATATATGGAAGTGATTTAATTAGCTGTACAGGTTTATCTTATTGACAGTTAGAGTGCAGCTAGAATTATTATGTTGAAAAATTGTAATTTGTAGTAGAAAATATTGTAATTGAATATTGAAAAAAGCAACTACGGAGGTTTCTTGCCGGATTCTTCCCCGTAGAAATAGCATTCCGAACCGGTGGTTGTAAAAAAATGACGATTTGAAAGTGCTTATTTTAAGTCTGATCGAATACAAAACATTTTGATTTTGACTTTGACTTTGAAATAATTATATTATAGAAAAGTGACATACAGTAGATAACAAAACATCATGGCAATACACACCGGAGGGACTCGCGGCCGGTGGCTTGAATATATTCTCAGGCATATTGACAACGCAGTGACTGAACAATTCGAACAGCTGCCACAGAGGCACCTTTACTTCCAGCAGCGAGAGGGTCTGAAATAAATACATGCATATACTGAAAAGAACAATGGACAATTTATTTTTTAAATTTACCAATAAACCTCCTATGTAAATACCTACCGAGCTGAGACAAGATCCTGGTCCCTCAGGTATCACAACCGGCATTTTAGACCGTCAAAATTTACTGAATCCGTACCATGACAAAACCAATCTTTCCCACCACATCAACTCCTCTAACCAGGATCAACAGTGGCGTCCTTTGATATCAATAATGCAGCTGTGCAATGAAACACAGGGTATGCCTGGAGATACTATTGATTGGCTTTAATTTAATTAGAAGAAACAGGAGTAGACAAGAGTCAGAAGACCCCAGCTTTTGTTACATGAGCTGATATTCCACCTCACCTGGAACCACTCCAGCACCGGCAGCACGGTCTCCGCGGTGGGGTGGTCAGTCACCTTCACCACGGCGAAGTGGTACAGGTTCTTCTCATCAATCCCCACCATCGCTCCGTCAGGCTCTAAGATCTTGCCTATGGTCACTTTCAGCTCTTTAAGTTCCTAGCGAAGAAAAAATATTTTAAATGGGATGGCTAAAAGAATTTTAAAGAAATTTGATTTTTGTTTTTTTTTCCACATTTTATTTCAAAAACAGTTTTTACATTTTTACTTAAAATTCCATCAAAATATAATTCAGTTTTCCAAATAAAAATGATTTTTAGGTATTTCATTCAATTCAAAAATATTTCTAAATCAACGTGCTTATTTTAAGACTATTGGAATAAAAACATTTTGACTTTGACTTTGACATTAAAGGCTTCGAAGATACGAATTGTAATGACAATGATTAAAAAATTTATCTGCCTGTTTATCATTCAGTGCCTTTCTTTAACAATGTATTGTGTTATACAGACATGATCAAAAGCAATATACCTTTTCGGGTACAATGGAGCATAGGGCGTCCATCCAAAACGGCATGATGTAGTCCCACATCTGCTGGTCTACTATCCCGTAAGGAATGAGGCAATACAATCTGAAAGTCATCATAAATTTTTCATCATTTATCACTCTCAGGTTCCTGATAACCGAAGATTCGTTTTTGGGAATAAATGTACTTGCATGTCATGCAGGAAAGTGGTACCATGCCATTGAAGTAGAAAGTTATTACACCGTTTAAGGCCCGTAGCATATGACCTGGCCCTTATAGTAAACATGAAATTGCTCACGGCCCTTCTCAGGGGTCTCCTTCTGGATGGGTGCCCGTGGCTTTATGGTGTCATGACACTGTAGTTAGTGTTATAGCCCATTAATGTAGTTGCAGTCAGGTAGAATGATGTAATTGTAGAGTTGTATGTGATCTGATGATTGGTTTATGAGTGTGTGCGTAGTTACAAAGCGTTTTTATGCGAATCCAAGGGATGCTAGGGACCTCAAACCCCTAAAAGCATCCAAGTTCCTCAGACTTTAGTCCTTACTACGTAAAGTATAAATCGATCTCATGTATAGTGAATATAGTCTTACTGAGGTCAAGCCCCTCAAAAGAGTATGTAAAGAAAGGTGGTCGGTTTGCCCAGTGGCTATGAGTATGGCGGCGTACCGGTTGAGGCCGTCGTTGAGGCGCGTGGTGCTGGTGGCGAGCGCGTCCCAGTGGCCGGCGTGGCGCGCGTGCTGCGGCGGCTCCGGCAGCAAGCACGCCGCCACCACGCCGCAGCCCGGGGCCGCCTCGCCTAACCACCGGGTATTTCAATCAATAACTAATGCCAATTTAAAATTACTATGATAGATAGCACAATAAGGGCAATACATGATACTGATGTGGTGAACAATATACATGAAATTGTTCACCACATCAGTATAAAATCTGTTAGATTTTCTCAAATTTCTGAGATCCGATATGTAACATGACTTCAAATTACTCGGAAGCCATACAACTTCCATAGAAAAGGTGGTCCTGATGAGTATCGGGTTCGAATCCCGGCTCGGGTAGGTATTTGTGTGATGAACACCATTATTAGCTCTGAGATCATGGTTGGGCAGTTTGTATAGATTCTTGATCCGACGTTGAATATTCGCAAAGATGTAACGGCACCAAGTTAAATGAATAAAGTTTACTAAAGGTATTCTCTGATCGCGCCAATCTTGGCTCTGTCCGCCAACACGGGGGCTCCGTAACGAATGCAACCCAAGAAATCGAAGTTGTCCAAGTTGATATTCTATTTAATGCATGAAAATTAGTTTATATTTTTCGGCAACTTTCTTAGTGTGCTAATTTAAGTATGTAGATATCTATAAATGTAGTATTATATCGTTATTTAGTACCCATAGTAGAAGCCCAGGGCTTAGTTTGGGACTAAGATAATTTGTGAGAATTGTCACGATATACTTCGCTCAATCGTATAATAAAAACAAAAAGTACTCCATTGTTGTTCTATAACGATAATTTATTATTTTTATCACACAACATCACGGGCAAAAAAGCAGATGGTTCACACCCGATGGAAAGTGATACCGCCGTTTACTGACCACCCCTTGCGCCGCCAATTCAAATTCAAAATGTTTTTATTTAAATATACTTCAAATCTTCATTTTTTTTCATCTCCCACCGGTTCGGAATGCTATTAAACCTCCGTAGTTGCTTTTAAAAAAAAATTACAATAGTTTTTCATTACATTTTGGAACATTTAAGTTTTCTAACTATTGCATACAATTTAATGCTACTATGACTTTAGATAAAAACCACCCTTTATAAAGCAAATTACAATATGTAATATTTAACAATGCGTTGCCCATGTGAAGGTGTTACCTGTTAAATAAAATTTCCAAAAGAAACGCTGTTAAATAAATAGAGAAGTCCAAATGCCAAACATACCGCCGTTTCCGCCATTGGCGCGTCGTGCAGCGCCCACTTTGCGCACCCAACCACACACGTGCTCCTGCTTCAACCGCTCCACTGTCGCTGCTGTCTCGCCTACATACACCAATCAAATTGCTATGGCTTCCACTGTTACTTATTTTATTTTTTCATTTTTTTGATCCCTAACTATGGCCCATTGGCCTTAACTAAATGTACGCGGTAAGTGCTTCTCCGCAAGGGAGCGAGGCGTAGCGTAGTTTCGCTTCACTTCCTTGCGTTGACGCCCGAGGCCTCAAAATTTGTATCCCCAACGAGGTTATATGAATTTTAGATGAAGCACAAAAGGTGTTACATCCCTCAACAAATGCAAAGTGCAGATCTAGACAACAGGCTTATCCTAAGGGCACCCATAGTGGGCTCGGACGTCACTTAGGTTACGGTGTTTTGACCGAGTGAATCCAAGCTGACTACTGAGAGAGACGCTTGGTGTGGAAAAGCCGGCCCTTCGACGCCAAGTCATCGTTACCGACTGGTGACACCGGCTTGTCTCATCGGATGTGATAACAGCTTGTATTGTCCGCTGAGAGAGGATCAAGCGTTCCAACCGGACTGGGAACTGATTTTAGTTGAGGCTTTGAACTTGAATCTACTCTGCCTACACAGTGGAGTGTGGAGACCGCAGCAACTCTAAGGGGTTTCTCAGAGGGAATATTGAATCTATCCGGTAGGTAGGTGTCTGTAGGCTGAAGGCCCTAAAAGCCCGGGAGCACGCCCTCACCCTCTCCGGCGCCTAGACAACTACACATTTTTTTTTTTTTATGGACCCTAACTGCGGCCCTATTGGCCTTCGCAGCGTAACCGGACTAACCGCGCGGCGAGTGCTTCCCCGCGAGGGAGCGAGGCGCAGCGTAGCCTCCTTGCGTTGATGCCCTCAAAGCCGGGCATTACGTTGGGTCTACAAGCCCTAAGGCTAGGAGGCCTCAAAACTTGTAGACCCAACGGGGATAACTACTCATATATTAAGGACATCGCATAAGTAATCTAGGACAAACTTTGATACTGCGATTCAGAATACAAACAACGCCATCTATTAGTAAAAAATAAATCAATTGGAGAAACACAATTAACATGCAAGACACAACAAACAACAACGAAAGAAACACACACAATTAAAGACCTATGTGGCTCTAATCCTAATATCGACATCAGAAACCTTAAGTTTCGCAAAAAAAAAAGCACTTTGAATCAAAATTATCAGGGTTTTATACCATCGCACAAAATTAAACTTAATATGCCTTGAAAATGCAACCAAAAAATTACGATTCTTTTATTATACAGGAGTTTCTTTAATTTCAAACCTTCTTTATTTTGTATTTTTTGTTCCTATAGCAACAGAAATGATAAATTTTCATGAGATGGACGATGGAGATGATGGACGGAAAGACGGACATCAGAGGCTTATTAATGAGTTAACTTTTTTTAGTTTCATTTAACCAATCCCGCCCATGAAGCGGCGATGAAGTCTAAGATGGAACATGCCTACAGAAACCTACTCTTGCCCACTCTTACCCCAGATTATATTGACTAAGGAATACTTCAGCAGGCAAGGAATTCCACTCCATTGCAGTTCGCATAATGACAGAGTTTTCGAAGCGTTAGTCCGTATGGTTGGAATATCCACAACGAAAAGAAAAAAAAAACACAAATGTCTACCAGAGAAAGACAGTTAAAGCTACTACTATGTACTGAAAAAACTGTACCAGTGTAAGCATATGAGGTGACATGGAACCAATGGAACAGTACAGCCAGCAGCCGCCCCAGCACCTCATCAGGCGTGTCCGGACCCGGGCTGCACAGGCCTACTAGCAACCACACGCCGTACCTACATCAATATGCACGTGTCACCAATATGTCAGCAAATGTCATCAATAACATATCATATGTCACTGACAATATGTATGAACATATCAGCCCAACAACAATATGTTAGCGCATGTCACCAATTATGTGACACCACATGTCATTGACAATGTGTAGGCACTTGTCACTAACAATATGAAGGGTCCTATCACTAACAATATGAAGGGCCATGTCACTAACAATATGAAGGCGCATGTCATTATCAATATGTAGGCACATATCACTATCAATATGAAGGCAATGTCACCAATGACATGACGCCACATGAAGAATATGCGTTTCCACTTCGTTTCGTTTCTTCTTGCGGTGTCAGAATGACGGGTTCTTTACACATTTATACAAAAACAAAACCTAAAAATCAATGTTTCAAATCAAAATAAATGGTTTTTCAAATGCAGGTTTCGACTTCAGTGGCGCAGTTGTGTAAACAACTGACTGCCACGATAGAGGTTCCGGGTCCGAAACCCGGCGGGGGCGCATTGTTTCGCTTACCGGTCTTGGATGTTGTATTCTTATCTATACAGTTTATACCATAACGTTGGTCAGTGCCTGCGATACGATCGTCTCTTAGTGCAGGGCTGAGTCAATGCGTGTGTCGTGATGTGGTTATTATTATGAATGTTCCAGTTCGATATTTTTGTTCGAGAACAACATTTTAAAATGAAAAATAACATTACTTAATAACAACTCAACAAAGATAAACCTTATGCTGTGTCAGACAAGAAAAATTAACAATTTGGTTTTAGCCCATGTAATTCTATATACAACACACCTGCCCAGTAGCTGCCTGTCTTCAATAGAGATGGGGTCTGGTATGGTGACATTCAACGGTGGTTTGTACTGCTCCGAAGTACAGTCAGGATCCTCCATGTTCAATGGTTTGGCCTCTTTTATTAAACTGTCACAAAAATATGCATTGGATACATGCAGGACTACACATACATTTTTATGAAGAATACATACATTATCAATCAATCAATATCACTCAACGTGTTTTTAATTTAATGTTATACTAACTTTTAAAAGTTGGTGTCAAAGTCAATATCAAAATGTTTTTATTGGAAATTCTTAAAATTAAAAATTCTTAATAGCAAGTCATTTTTTTCTACTACCGGTTCGGAATGCTATTTCTACTCCGAAACCTCAGTATTTTCTTTTTTTTTCAATAATCAAAATACAATGATTTTTATTACAACGTGTAATTTTGAATGAAGAAGGGTTGAAACTACTCAACCGATTCCAAAAACTATTTAACCAATTTTAAGGGTACATAAAAATTTGTATATGGTATTTCTCTGGTGTACGCTATAATACCTCATGACGGCTTCAACAAGGCAGGTCTGCAGATGCGGTGGTAGGCTCCAGGCGGACGGCAGCCGCGCGTGCACCACGTGGTCACCACCGCGACGCACGTTGTGGCGGTTACCGTGGCACTGCTGGCAGTACCTACGGTGGTCATGTAACAAATTGTTACCTTACAACCAAAAAAGCGAAGTGAAGTTCTGTATCTACTAGATCAATCCGGCGTTAACTCGAGTATCGTTGATCGGAACGTCGTGAAATTTTGTGTACGGATTAATGAGACAAAAATGATGAGCCCAATCGATCGAGTGGTTCCTGAGATATAGGCGGTCGCAAGTTCAAAGTTTTGAGAGAACCACGAGTAAAATACGAATCAAAATTGAACACGACTTAAGATCCAATCGAAACTGTTTCGAAACATTGGAATCTATCGACTTACACCTGAACACATTAAAACGACTTACACCTGAACACATTAAAACGACTTACACCTGAACACATTAAAACGACTAACACCTGAACACATTAAAACGACTTACACCTGAACACATTAAAACGACTTACACCTGAACACATTAAAACGACTTACACCTGAACACATTAAAAAGACTTACACCTGAACACATTAAAACGACTTACACCTGAACACATTAAAACGACTTACACCTGAACACATTAAAAAGACTTACACCTGAACACATTAAAACGACTTACATCTGAACACATTAAAACGACTTACACCTGAACACATTAAAACGACTTACACCTGAACACATTAAAACGACTTACACCTGAACACATTAAAACGACTTACACCTGAACACATTAAAACGACTTACACCTGAACACATTAAAACGACTTACACCTGAACACATTAAAACGACATACACCTGAACACATTAAAACGACTTACACCTGAACACATTAAAACGACTCCTGAATGGAACAGAACGCTTTCGCATCTCCAGTACAGTATTGATTATACTACAAAATGTCAATCAATAAATTATAAAAGTGAAAACTAATTTAAGTTTTTCCAAAAATAAGTTTAATTGTCTTTTATTATTGTTAACCCCATTTACTTCTAGTCTAGTGAATTTTTCCAAAAAAATTGATGAGCTCACCTGATAGGATGGTTGCCGTTGTAGCTGGCACACTCGTTGGAGAAGCAAATAGAATAGGCGGCCTTATCCGTGGAGCGACAGTTCTTATTCTCACAAACCATGGACACTTGCTGCTGTGGGTGCAATATGTCGAAGAAACGCTGGTTAGGGTGCTCTCTGTAATAAGAAAAAAACATTAATAAAATCACTATTAGATCAGAGGAAGGCTCTAGGAGTCACTAGCCCCCCCCCCCCCTCCCAAAAAAGAGCATTGAGCATTGTAGCCTTTACTTTGTTCAATCAACTGTCTATGATCTACTGCGGTTCCGTAGATGTGTGTGTATGAGATAAATGATCTACTTTATATAATTACTTATCTACTTGTTTTACATTAAGGTATTGACGACCTCGGTGGCGCAGTGGTGTATACAGCCGACTGCTACGCTAAAGGTTCCGAATTCGAATCCCGGCGGGGGCGGGACTATGTGTTATTTGCAAGACGCATTGTTTCGCTTACCGGTATTGGATGTTGTATTCTTATTTATTTAGTATACCATATCGTTGCCTAACACCTGCGATACAAGTTCTTACGATACTTAATGCAGGGCTGAGTCAATGTGTGTGTCGTGATGTGGTTATTTATTTATTTTGTTGCAATTATCATAATTTATTCCTCTTAGTTGAATTAGCGCCACTACTGTATTTTTTTAACCTATTAGGGTCTGACAACACACGCCTACTCCTAATGTGAAGGCGATTAGTTATATCCCAAAATTTAACATTCTAGTTATAATTAAATAAATAATTATCTAATTAAGTTATCCTAAAAACTTTAATATGCAATTTATTAACCAGTTTTACGTTAGTGAGGACAAACCCCCGGCAAGGGCGTTTAAAAAAAAACTATTTTGAGGTTAGGTTTAGTTAGTAGTTTTAGAGGTATCACTCTCCATCAGGTCAACCGTCTGCTTATTTGACCCTGAGTTTCCAAATCATCATCCTTTTTAGTGTGACTCTTCCTTTTTTTTATTCATGACCAGGCAGGTATTTGACCCCAAGCCCGCCTGATGTTAAGCGGCGATGAGATCTAATGTGGATCATGCCTGCCTAGGAGAAACCTATTCACTCTTGCCTTAAAGAGGCCCAAGTTATATTGGCCTGGGAACACATCGGCAGGCAAAGAATCTAATCCTTAATCTTATTATATTATAACTTCGCCTCTATACCTGTGGATTTCATTAGCACACTCTATACAGAGGTATAGCGGCGGTGGCGTGTCGGACGCGAAGGTCACGCTGATGCAGTGGTCGTAGCAGACCTTTGCGGCTTCAGCAGAACCCACGTTGGGGCACATGTCCCGCTGGCACAGGAACGGGGCTAGATCGTCTAGATAAAAACAAGATTTTAGATTTTAGTGAAAAGTAAAGTATAGTATGGTGTAGTATAGTGTAGTGTAGTGTCGTATAGTATAGTATAGTATGGCGTAGTATAGTATAGTATGGTGTAGTATAGGTGGGGCACATGTCCCGCTGGCACAGGAACGGGGCTAGATCGTCTAGATAAAGACAAGATTTTAGATTTTAGTGTAAAGTATAGTATAGTGTAGTATAGTATGGTGTAGTATAGTATAGTATGGTATAGTATAGTTTTGAGTAATTAGTATAGCAACTGTGAGTTTACAATGAATTCGTATAGTTTTGCTACACGTCAGGTAGCACAGAACACTACACTGATTTTGTATCAGCAATCATAATTCCATACACATAAATCCGTCAGACGTTAACTCATGGTTAACTACTAAACAGATTTACATGATGCTTGGAAATTTATTTTTGTGATTAATCTAAAGAATTATAAGAAGAAAGAAGATTTATAAAGAATTATATCTATTTTTTTTACTATTATAAATAATTATTTTTTAAATTAAAAATAACTCATATAATACTCAAAGTGTTTAAGACAGATCCTGTGATGACGACAAAGAAATATATCACATGTTGATTCAGCCCTGCAGTTACATTGTATAGTCTTGTATCGCAGGCGCTAAGCAACGATATGATATAAACTACGTAGATAAGAATACAACATCCAAGACCGGTAAGCAAACAATGCGTCTTGGAAATAACACAAAGTTCCGACCCCATCGGGATTCAAACCCAGGAAGTCTTGCGTAGCAGCCAGATTTTACACCACTACGCCACAGGCCGTCAAAATAATACTTTACTTTAACCCTATTCAAGTTAATATTTACCTATAGCTTAATATTCAAGAGTTCATGAAATCTAAAAAAACATATACCATAAAATCAACGATACAATAAAAATGAGTTTTTTTTTTTGTTTATTTAATCATTGCAAACTTTATTGATACCTATACGATTTATTTTAAATGTTTCTTTTTAATTCTTATCGATTTATACTGTTTTTCTACTAAAATTTAAATTTATAAATAAAAAGAAATAATAGGTACATATTTATAATATTGCGAGCCAATTAAAAACTCAAATAAAAATAACATAGCTAAGTCATTACGAATACTATTAATCATCATACAAATAAACAAAGACAAACTAAACCTTAGGTTTTTTATGTTGTCGTTGATCAATTACACGTGACTGTTTCCGTATGTTGATCATTAAAAAACTTTAATTATGGTGATGAAGCTTTTATACAAGAGGCGATTCAAGTAACGAAATTTCGGTGACTTTTTTACCCTGCCCGAGACGTTTTTTTTAAATTGAGAACTTTCTCGGCAATCTGGAGTCGCACAGTGGGCTGATATTGAGTTTTGTGGACTTATCGCATAAAATGGTCAAAAACGTATTCTACTGTCATTTCCTATTAAAACTCCTATTAAAACACATTAAGTTTTACTTTGGTTTTTGCTTTTGTCAATCTTATTTCATTATTTTGTTGTTTTGTTTTTGTTTCTCTTTGTAATTTCTGATTCTCTCTTGACTGGATTTCGTTGTATTTGATATGTATTTCATATTTACACCCTAGGTACTATTATTTATATATTGTCTGAACTGGAAGAGCGGTGCCTCCTAACACAGGCTATTTTAAGCTTAAAAGGAGGCTCCGGCCACTGTCATTTTTTGTAATGTGCCGTTTAATGAAATAAATATTATCATTATTATTTCACATAATTAAAGGATATACACATTTTCTTCGAAAAGTAAATCTATTTCGCGAAAAAGGAGTTGATATCAAATATTATCATAATTTCATATCTTTTTATATTTTGATAGCACGCAACATTAAAAAGGTTATGTTATTAAGTACTTAAGTACTTTAACATCCCCCAAGTACTTACATGTACTTTAGAGGTAGTTCGTAAGCATGTAGGATCTTCGAAATTACGCATGCGATATTATTATATTCGAAAAAAGAACTATTATGTATTGCCTTATAGTAGAATGTGGAAAAAGGATTCATTTTGGCTAAAAAATTCAGTTTTACGAGAACGGGATCTCGGGCAAAAAAAAAAAAAACGTATGAAAGATCTACTGCTTGATTACTTTTATAAAACAAAAGACATGACGTAGAATATATCAACGTGTCAACAATGAGTCAAGCATTGTTAATTTAATAAATTCACGGATTCACAAACAAGAGTACAAAAAAAAAACACGTAAAGAGATCTTATTCATCGAAGTGTACCTATTTATGTACGTTTGTTTTAATTTCCCTGGTTGTTACTAAAAAAAAGATATTTTTTATAAAAAACTTTACTCACATTTAAATTTTGAACAAAATTGTGCCCAGACCAGATCCATAAAAATAAAATAAACATTAAGAACCTAATTTTTCCCTTCATCCATCCATCCATCTTAAGTTTCGAAACTGGTTACGAACATGGAATTTTTGTCTTATTTCGTAACTAGTACTTTTTTTCCATTTTCATAACCAGAAAATGTTAAAGTATGGTCTCCTGGTACTTTTCCGGAATTAACCTTGACTTGACTTTCATCATATAAAATTGCTAAAAAAACACTCACTGGAGAACTTGCAAAGCAGCCCTTTCCTGTCAAACAGGTTAGGGTCGAAGGGCGGCCAGTAGTAGAACAACAGCTTTGCAGCGGAAACTCTCGCACCGCATGTCCCGTACGCGATCACACATAGCAAGTCGCCAACAACTGACTGCTTCAACGACATCAGGCATTCCAGCAGTTGACAGTGATGTGCTGTGAAGAAAAATAGTTTCAAATACCTTAGAGTCTGCGACGCGTACGTGATGCCCCTGGTATTGCAAACGTCCATAGGCTACGGTGACTGCTTACCATCAGACGGGCAGTATGCTTAATTGCCAGCTTAGTGGCATAAAAATAGAGCAAAAGGCTTTTACCAACTAAGGATATAAAGGCGCTGCGTAAGGTGTCTAGTGTCGGACACAAGCTACTTTTTGCTGCCGAGACTGCTAAACCACTATAGGAAACTGTTTTTGCTGTCAATAGCCGGTTGCTACTTTTGGTGATGTATATGAAAATGAGGTGGTAGACACACCGTGCACGTGCACGTGCACGTGGTGCACGGTACAAGACACGTTGTGCCTAAATAGAGTTATTCAAGCTTAATTATAGATACATACATACTTAAATACATAGAACTCAGGTAAATTCTTTTACTACGCTAATACCTGCTCGAGCCGAATCTCGAACCTGGGACCTGTCGTATGGCCTGCATTAAAGGCCGCTACGCTACAACAGCCGTTAAAATGTCATGCTCAAAAAAGCCCTTGGCAGGTTTTCTTCTGACATATCTTTTTGAAATCAAAGTATCCATAGTAAATAAATTGGAATGTCACTCAGTTTTCTCTAAACCTTTGCAATATAATAATAGATTTAGATGCAAAATTTTCTTGGAGGTAAATTTCTTTTTGAGGAAAGGCAGGCAGGAAGGTGTCACAGGCAAAACCTAGGAATTAATAAATCAATACAGTACCTGGATTGTTTGAGTGTTGAAACACCATCATAATTACTGCAGCTACGGATTGCGTCGCCTGGCTTTCCTCTTCTTGCTCTGCATATTTTCTGGCTGTTTATACAAGTTTTGTCATTGAATAAATTATTATGTCTACTGTTATTGTTACTTTAACCAGTAAACGAAACCAAGTTGTATACTATACAGATATATGCAGATATTTATTACGGAAATTAAATATGTAAAATAAGAAAAACATTGATAGTGCGATTCAGCATAAGAGCAACGCCATCTGTTAATTAATTAATAAATCAATTGAATAGTTACAATACAACAGTAATGTAGAGGACGTGGTAGCTCCGGTCGGTGCCTTGGTTGATCGACCGACCCAACTCATAAGGTCAAGGGTTCAAATTTCAAGTTGCCGTAAGATTTTTTTAGACATCAGGGGCAAACAAGTGGACGGTTCACCTGAAGAAAAGTGATACCGCCTATTGACACTTGTGTCCTTGATGTGTAGAATGCCAAGAGCACCGCCAATGCGTTGCCTATAGTAAAGATTGTATACCTCTCGTGCCGTTAATTACACTGGTAGTAAGTAGTCATCTTCTCTAGATTTACCCTCACCCTACCCTTGCCCTACCCTTACCCTTAGGTCTAGGGGCTTTTAAATAACTTTAGAAATCAAGGACTTCGTCGTGCCAACATGCTTTACAGGTAGATTTTAAATTCAAATCATAAATACAACTCTTTCTTCTATCTATCTACTGTAAACTCACTGATAGTAAACGGCAGTATGTAGTATGTCAGCAGATGGAGTATGTTCTGATGCAGCGACGCAGGAAACATGGCGACACAGTAGGCAACCAAGTATGGAAGGTTGTCTATCATGTCGTACTCCAAGAATGGCAGCAAGCAACCCAGGCATTGCAGGATCGCCTCACCAAACGCTGTATTCAAATACAACCTTAACAATACCTTACTAACATTAATAACCACTACGAAAGTTTTTATGTTTGTACGTGTGCTATTTATTCATGCAAAAACTGCTCAAAAGATTTGAATGAATTTTGACCCACAGATTATCACTTTGATTATCAGACAGGATACTGTATCCCGATAAAAAAAAATGGATCTTGAGGGGCAAGTAAACGAAATCTACGAAGACGAAAGCGTGGCCAAAAGCCTAATTTTATTATTATTATAATGTAGGTCTCTTAACGTAGAGGGCTGTAATGCCGCCGATGTTCTCAAAGACAACTACCCTCTTATTCATATTCATGTTAATTAATGCAAGAACAAATGTATACGTAAGTAGTAATTATGCAGTTAGAGTTATACAATTATAGCGTTTTAAATACGGCTAATCAAATAACATTTGAATTTCTTAAAGGCTAAATTAAAAATGAATTTAATTACATTTCTTATAATGTCAATATTCGCATGTTTAACATACTCAAATGAACCAACCAAATTCAATTAGATTTACTCGTACTTTTATTAAGTGTACCTAAATTAACCTAAAGAAACAAACAGGAGCGAGGAAGTTCACGACGCACTTCCAGAAAAAAAATTGGCCATTTGCCTGTAACCTTTCTTCTTTTCTATATAATGCCACGACAAAACCTTTCTTCTTCTTCTATCTCTTACCTTGCACCCCATACTGCAGATGTGGCGCCGCGTCGACCAGCTGTGATATCGCATTGAAGAGCCCCTTGTAGTCCAGGTTCGGGTAGAGGGCCATGCGCTCTGCATCATTCTCAGCCTCCTTGAGCATCTCCAACGGTGATCTTGGCACATCTTTTAAGACGCCTGATGGATGGGAAAAAGGTTAAAGTATTGTTTGTTTCTTACCTGATCAAACAAAAGGGGGCACATTATATGGTCAACACGTAACTATCAAACGGCTGGATATCGTTAGATTCGTCTCTTTATGTACTTTGCATAAGCACTTTGGCATAGGACTACTATCAGTCTTATTGGAACCATGGACGCTGCCAGGATTATTTTCAGGGAGGCGCATTTGCATCTACACATGTTACTAACCAATACAAAATAACATTACCCTCCTGCTGGTGTCTTTGGGTAAATATTTGTTTTTTTTTTTCTATGTTCTTTCTTTTCTGACAGGGGGCCGGCGCGCACGATTGGGACCATCATTAAACTGTACCTCATAGCTATATGTTCATTAAAAAAACTTTGTGATTTTATGTCCTATGTCCCCTAGATGGGCAGAGGGCATCCAAAGTTCGTCTCCATCCCGAATAATGTTCCAGTACAGCTGCAGCTTTAGCTTCTGTAATGCCAGTCCTCCTCCAAGTCTGTATTAGGCGGCCACGCTTCCGCTTTCTTTGGGGATTGTAGAAAAACTTTTACCTACTCAGGTGCAATTGCTTGCGCAGAATGAATACTCACTTAATAAGGTCTGCGAGAAGTATTTGACTGTGTTCGCGATGTCGACGCCTGATGGCAGCGGTTGTATATTGTGCATCAGCCGCAACTGGCAGTCATACAAACTGCGAATCTTCGCCGTGACTGGAGCGATGCGAAAGTTTATTAAGTACCAGTATATTGAAAAAGTTTATATTTATATTTATTTAATAGGATCCTCAACAGGAGATACAATATTTAATTTACGACAGTATTTCCATTTTAATACAAGTTAATTGTTCTCCCAATTACAGAGGAACACAACATTCTCATAGTGACATTGCTCAAATTATTACACGGTAAAAATTAAACCCATTAAATTAAATATAAATAATTTCAAAATAATTAATTTCAAAATAATAATACTAGTTATATATGACATAATAACATTAAAAAAAGATTAAAATGAAAAATTACATTATAAATTAAGAATAAACATAACCAACACAAATACAAATACGGACAACCAAGATTCATTCATAAAAAAAAATAAGTTAAGTTTTAAAAAAAATATGTTAAACCTTATTTTATATTGCATGCTGTGTTAGCCTATAAGTGATTAAGACACTGAAAAAGTTCTTAAAATATTAAAACTATATTGTATTGTGATTTTAATCGTTGTTTAACCAAATAAATAAAATAAAAAAAGTTAAGACTTGTACGGTAATTCTATCTAACGAAGACGGTTCTGCTGTGATTGTGACGAGCACATACATTGTTCTAGAGCGTATAACCACTTTACTCAGCTATAAACAATATGCATGTATGTACACGCCTCACATCACTAACAACAACAGTAAAACAGTCATCGTGCGATGGAATGACTGTAACCATCGTCGCCAGGGGTGTGCAGAATTCTGGGCAGCTAGGATTTGAGAAACAGAGAAGATATGAGAAACTTGATACGTTGTTGACGACAGTGCATGGTGTTAAGGTCATCGACAGCGGCATAAATTACCCGTCCGGGGCCGGTGGCAATTAAATAGGACGGAGCCATTCGTATAAAAAATTTACAAGCTTATTTAGGTCCCCAATCCGAGTATAGACTAGCCTACCGTACGAGGAGGCCCAGGCCCGTGACAATTTTATACACTCGGCGTCAAAAATATCGCCCCTCGCTGAAATACAGCATCAAGCTCATCTAACTTTTATAATAAGAACTCTGGCTAATAGATCGTGGTGTCAAATTAAAGCTTGTTTAATATCCCTTCAATTAATCATAATTCCCATAATTCGTCATAATTTCCATGTCGAAGAAGTTGTAAGAAAATGTACCAAAACACTCGTTTCAAGGGTCGCGACTTGAGCTCAGTTCCAGAGCTATAAAATGCCTGGACAGGGTAAAATGTCAGTCATTCGCTATCCAGACTTTGAAGACTACACACCTCAGGAGCTCAAGCAAGAAATCAACCCTCAAACATGGAGACCACCGCGGCTGAATCTGCTCAAGTTGTTGCTTTACTGCAAGCAGGAGTTCGACAGTGTGACTTAAACCCCATAGAGCATCTTTGGGACGAGGTAAAAAGACAAGTTCGGTCACGAGATGTCGCCCCTACCACCCTGCAGGAACTTGAAGATGCCGTCATCGAGGAATGGGACAGAATTCCGCAGGAATCGGTTGTAAAGTTGGTGCGATCGATGAAAGACCGTTTAGAGGCGGTAATAAGGGCAAGGGCACTAGGTTTTAAATTAGTTTTTTTTTATTTTGTAATTTTTATATATTTTTTTTTTGTTATTGTTTGTATGATGAAATAAATGTTTTTTTTTACTGTTTATAATGTCTTTTCAATGTTTTTTGACAAATGAGGAAATCTTTATTTTTTTCTTTATAACCATAAAAACCATTAAATTACCTTTCAAATGATACCTTTAAGTCAATACTTGACCCAAGATTAAAGTGAAATAAAGTTGGTTGAAAACATTTTTTGCAAAGGGGCGATATTTTTGACGCCGAGTGTATTTGAAGGGCTCTGCTCGTCGTGGGCCCATTTCAATTTGCCGCCATACCAACGTCTAGTTACGTCACTGGTCATCGATCAGTCTATTAGCTAAACGAATACTGTACACTTTTATAGAAACAACTTTAATATATCTATATAAAAAGATAATAAACTCCCAGAATCTCATAAAAATGTATACATAACTATATTTTAAAAAAATTGACTACTAACTGAAAAATGTTAAAACAGTGTTATGGAATATTTTTACGACAAAAGACTCTAAGAAGGATCTTTCTTCATTTTAATTCAATGTACCTAATGCTCTGGCTTGAAACTTTGAATGCTTGATACAATTTAAATATTATAAAACCTATTTATTTAACTAACACCTCCTGTATGGTCATATTTTGTGCAAATAAATTATTATTATTCTTATTTCATGATGTGGGACCTATTTTAGCATTGCAAGCATTTTAAAAATACACTTGACATAGGAATTTGGACTTAAGATTCTACTATACCCATTGCAAGCACCAACAAAAACTTAAAATACAAAGCTTTCCCATCCTATTTGTAAACTACCCCCAGGCCGTAGGCTCCCCCCCCCACCAAGGCCTTAAGCTGCCCCCCACAAGGACGTAAGCTGACCCCTACAAGGCCGTAGGCCGCCTCCTACAAGGCTTATGTCGACGCCCTTGCGTTTTTTATATGATAATTGTCAGTGCTTTAAAAATTATGTTACTAATTTTATTACTTATTGACACTTCTCACCCTATTTAACCTTAATAACTTTACTATAACTATTGTATCTTCTACCATATAGAGCTAAATATGGCAAGACTATAACAAATACAATATAACAGACTAAAACTATTATAAATAATTAAAATCATTAGTAATTGCAAACAATAAAAGCAACAACACTAAGATGTTTTTTTAAACATAATCAAATTTCACAATTACATAGAAACACACAAGTTGCATTTACAAATACCCACATTGAGGATAACATTTAATATATAACAGTGCCTCTATGTTATCTCACTAATATTATAAAAGCGTAAGTCTGTCAGGATGTATGGATGTTTTATTCTTTTTCGAGAAAACTACTGAAATTATTTTAATGAAACTTTAATATATAATATAGCTTATATGTCAGAATAACAAAAAGGCTATAATTAATAAATTTATTGTGTGATCGTCCAAAATATAATGATAATTGTCGACTAATTAAAAATCCTATTAGAACCATTTTGACTTCTATGCGGACAGAGTTGCGGGCAAAAGCTAGTACAATATAACTAGAAGGATGGAAGCTAAGGAAAGTGCCTAGTCGTGAAAGGTGAGCCACACAAGTGACAATTAGTTTGAAAGATCAACATAAAACATTTATATGTCATCAGTATAGAAGCAGTCTAATACTATAAATATTTTTAAGACATTTATTTTATTTATTAGTAGAAAATTAATCTTGAATCGTCACACAGATTCTGATTGGTCAGGTTTACGGATCACATCAAGGTTTCAGCAAGACAAGTAGACTAGCAGGGGTTAGCATCAGAGCAGTCAGAGTTCAAACATGACCTAAAGACATTACTTAAGGCACATTCAACACATTTCAATCGAAAACAGTTACGACAGGGCTGTAGTTATTGCATAACACCAACAATTTTTTTATTTATAATTCTTTGGAAATTTTCTTGCCTATCGCAAGATCCCTTTTATTTAAATAATAAAACTTTAATAAGGATTGGATACAGAATTGTTAACATTTGTATGAAAGTTATGTAACAAGTTTTTATATTGTTTGTTGTAGCAGCAGGTGGTGCAATAACTAAGCCTGGGTTAACATCCACTGCCTGATGGTTCAGACAAGCTGTGTCATGTGCCAGTGCAAACTGTACAGCTCACCTTTCTGATTCAACGGCTCCAAAACGGCCTGCGTACTATCGCTCTGCATTATTTCTTACACAAAAAAGCTTTGGCTAACGAGTCGCGGCGCCGCGACTCAAATAATTCTGAAAAATCAACGCGTTTAGTGCATGCAAGCTCGATATAAAGTGAACGAAAGCGGGAAAAATGTCTTACAAGCCGCCGCTCTCGTCCCCATGTTTATGAGTTGTATCTTGAAACTGCCCTGCATTGAAATGCCGTATCTGTCTGAGCGGTCTCGTGAAATACGGCATGCAGCCAATCAATACACAACTCGACCAAGTTGTGTGACAACACCAAAACTCGCACTGGACGAAAGAGATAAGACCTGAATCTAGATTACCCGATCTCTTCCCCGTATTGATCCGGATGGGAGGCTGTGGAACATTGTTTTGGTTTTAAAGACGCGCGCATTTCAGCCGCTGAAACGGGGCCAAACAAACAGCTGACCTGTCAAAACATTGTAAATAACGTCTCTGTCACTGTCAAGTTTCAGATCTACGTTCCGTTCTTCGTATTCTTTTTATCATGAAAATTATTATAATTCTAAGCAAAAATATGTAGTAAATATTTATGTAGGATTTAAACGTAGCCTAGCACAAATTTACGATTCGAATGGGTTTTTTAAACTAATGTTTTCTTTAATGGATATTGGAATGTTAAAAAAACTTGATCTGTGGAATAATAAGGTTAATTTTATTCTACCTACATTTTTTTTTCTACGTATTATTCGTAGGATTTTATTTTAATTTTGTATATTACATTCTCAGTCTTTACCATATTTGTTGATTGTTTGACCATGTTTGTGTTTGTTTAATGAAGTTAAGGTTGATACGACCATGTAATTAGTTTTAAGTAGGTACGTGTTCTGATAGTTTTATTAAGAAAAAGTAAAATAAAATTAACACAAAATAAAAGTTGATAATTTTATTCATTAAAAATAAGGAAATTGTATCACAAAATTAAATAATACAAAAGTGCTTTTTAAATCTACAATCACATTGTTTGGTACGTCCTGCATCCCAAACACAACCAGTACAAAACCTCCTTCAAAACCACAGTCAAAATCATCCCCTATTGTCTAATACAAACGTAAAGCAAAAAAATATCACCAAAGAATTTAAGTTCGTACCGTTCACAATAGAGTTTAAACGGGTATAAATGTACAACAATGGTCGGTATCCATAGTTTATTGACTTGTGTAGAGTTGGCATTGAATTCAAATGGCCGGCTATTATGTCATCAACGGTTGTCCATAGGCCCGGCTAGCGCTTGCTGGATTACGAGCTGTTGGGCGTTTATTAACTTTTTCAATTCCCTGACCTCCTGTGTCAGCTGTCTTACACTCTCCGAGGTTTCATCGAGCCTGGCCTGCACGCTGCCCAAGCCTGAAGTATACCCGTACTCCCGGTAGCCAGAATCGTTATTGTTCTCGTATTTCTTGAAGCAGGAGTACGCGCCAGTCGTTGACCCATTCGACGAGATCGTGTGTCCGTACTGCTTCCGCATTTTAGCGATGTCGTATGCGGCCATCATTATGTCTCTAGGAAGTCTCTTCTCGCTCGGGTTCAAGGGTTTGACGCTGAGAACTACTCTGTAAGCTTGCGGCGACACAAGTGCTGATGAGTGCAGGATTTTCAGAAGACATTTGGGTAAGTAGCCGTTGAACAAGGCCAGCTCCATGTAGGAGATAAGCTTTGTTTGCCGCACGAGTTTCGAAAGTCCAGCGGTTTTCCTCAAACCTTGGATATCGTGAACCGCAATACCGACCAATAAGTTCATAAGAACAACCGTGACGAACAAAAGGAACAGTACGTACGTGATTTGCGCCGAGAACTCGAGCAACACAGGCGGATCATTACCATCCGGTTCGTTTAGCAATAAATCTAAATTTAGCTCTCCTATCATCATGGTCAGTACTGTGATGAAGCCCATGAAAGGATTCGCGAACGATGACGAGTCAGGGAATATCACGCAGAAACTTATCGTGAAGCCAATAAGGATGCATGAGTACGCCATTAGTAATTTAGCAAACTCCTTCTGGACTTTTTGATACATGGCAACGTAAGTGCCGAAAACTGGGAGCTGCCCTATCATCATCATCAGATTAGTCCAGCCGGCGAGCACTGCAAATGCTCCCACGTGATTTTGCCAAGTATACGTGATATTTGTGTATATGTAAGATATAAGAAAAACACTTATAATCACGAACCATTCTATGATATTTTCCGATTGCATTAAATATTGTTTTATAGTCGAATAACCAGCAATTCCATAAACTTTTCTAAAAATCTCGAATATCGTAATCCCAGCCAACACCCACCACTGCATTTCTATGACGAAAGGGTTTTTTCTTAACAAATCACCGAGTATCGATTGTTTTTGACAGAGCTCCTGTTCTTGTATCGTCTCCTCCATGTCTTTGCTGCCGTTGTAACAGTTGTGTGCTAGTGCAGTTAAAACGTAAAGCGTGAGGCAAAGCACGAATATGAAACTTAAAAATAATCTAGCTACGTAATATTTCCTAATTTTCTCCCATTTAATGTAAAGGAATGCCGAACATAGCGGATGCAAGAGAACTTCCTTTTGACCTTCGTCTACGAACGTGTTGAGATAGCTTATTTCTCGCGGGTAGCAATGCTGTAGGATGCTGCGAAAGTCAAGTTCGAGTTCTACTTCCCTGTTACTGGACTGTGAGTGATGCAGTGTGATCGCACAGTCTAGTTTTCTCGTGATCATCGCAAGCGAGGCAGGTGTCTTTCGAGCAATTACGTTAAGTGCCGAGTTTCCTTTTTTAGACCTCGTCGTGACGTCAGCGCCGTGGTAAATTAACGTCTCAACACACGCGGACAGGCCGTCGAGTGCAGCCAGGTGCAAGGGCGTAAACCCATACTCGTCTTTTTGGTTGACGTTCGCGCCCCAACTGATTAGCGTTTCTATGATGTCACATACGCAATCCGATTTGCCTATGGCGGCGTGAAGCGGGGTCCGTTTGTCAAAGTCCATAGCGTTCGGATCGGCGTTCCCTTTGCGCAGCAACGATTCGACACATTCCAAGCTAGCCGACCTCGCTGCGAGGTGTAAAGCGGTAAATCCCCGATGGTTTTTTAGACCTGCGTCCGCGTTTTTACTTAGTAACAAGTCAACACATTCCCCAAACCCGCCGTCGGCTGCGAGATGTAAAGCTGTGGATTCCCTGTCTCCGACCCTTGTCCTAACGTTAGCATCCGCTTGTGGTGTTTCTAGAAGGATTCCAAGACATTTTATCATTCCTAAATCCGCAGCAAGATGAATGGCATTCGTGCCTCCAGGTTCAATCAGATTTACATCAACACCATGCGTTATAAAAAGCTTTAAACACTCTACGGAGTTAGCACGAACCGCACAATGCAGTAATCCGCCTTCGCAATTGACGTATTTCACCGCTGCGTGAACGGAAGCACCACGGGCGATCAGCAAATTGGCTACTTGCACGGAGTTTCCAAACGCGGCGCAGTGCAGGGGAGCAAAACAACGCGGCATGTAATTAGGATCCAACCCTCGTGAAAGTAGAAATAATGCGCATTCTGTCGATCCACTAAATGCGGCTGCGTGAATTGGGGATAGGCCGAGGGGATCATAGTACAGGGGATCAGCCCCCGCTTCCAGTAGCGGCGGCAGTAGGTCAGGAAGCTTCAGGTATGCTGCCCAAAAGAAGCAGACGTTCCTTTCCGCTTCGGTTGCAGTGGCGAGCGCGGTGGGCACGGACTCGGCGGTGATGCTGCCGGACTCTAGCTCATCCAGCAGGCGCAGGCGGCCGCCCACCGCCCGCATCTGCTCGTGCGCGCTCTGACGCAACGAGTCCGCACAGATGTGTGCTGTGAGGTCCAGCGGCGGCTCCTCGAAGCTGTCGTACATGTTAGGTGCGCTCTCGGCCGGGGGGCTGGAGCCAGCGAGCACATACTCGAGGTGGCCCGGTGCCGGCCCGGCGCGCTCGAGGGCCTCATCATCAGGTGGCGTGCGGGCCGGTGAGCTCAGCACGCGGCGGGCGGGCCGTCCCGGTGGCTCCTCAGCCCGGCCCGAACCCTCCTCGCGCCGGAACCAGCGCGCCGACACAAGGCGCCGTGGCGCGGGCATACTCTTAGCCCGAACTGCACACACTGTTGATTAACTATCGTTCGCTCTTGTCCGAATCCTGCGCACTTGGCGTTGAGTTGCGGGACGTGTGGCACAACCGAGTCAATCTGTAGTCTGCGGTACACTGCGTATCTGCATCGAGCATCGTTGTAGATACTACAATTCCGACAAGCAACGCAGACAACGAGGCTGTAAATCACGAAGCGCGTGCGCCGATCGCGGGTAACCTCTGTCTGCAGTGATGATGCTCGCCAAATTAACAATGACCGGACGGTGTCGCGTACTTAGTTATTTCTTTCGTATTTACAAACATCTTTAGAATGATTTCACAACTGAGATGCGTGGATTATTTTAGTTAATAGAACACATTTATTATTCTTTGTAGAAAGAGGAGAGCAGGCGAGATTGCCGGCGAAAGGATAGCGTCTAATTTAACCCGTGGTGATTGCGGTTATCTTATCAAATAATTAAGAACTTTTGTAAATGTAGTCAAAGCTTGCAATGTTAATTACAAATACTAAAGTTATGTAACGAACAAATCCGACATAAGTACTTAAGAGATAGGATAATGTCGGGACTTATCTCGTGGATTGATTATTACCTACATTATTACCTACATTTTCGGCATTTGTTTGAGGTTTGCCTATGTTTATATACTCCTGAAACGGACTTCTAATTAGTTCTAATCCAGGATGCAGAAGATTATAACCATAAAACTAGCTGTTTAGTAAATGTATTAAGTAGGTATAGATACCTTCATTTATACAGATTTTGGTTGGTTCCCATAGACGCAGAGGACAATGCTACGATTATTTAAATTAAAAACAAAATTACCTTCCTTATTTGTTAGATTTTATCAAAAACATGAAGGTTAAGGTAAAAACGAGTTAAAACTGTTGTGTAAAAGATCAATGTTTTACTTTTAACAATTACAGTTTATTAAATGTAAATTAATGAAGTGCAGTTATTTTTAAATAATATAATTTTATTTCTAATATTTGACACGAACTTTTTCGCTTTTCCTCGCCTTGGTCTGTAAGATGTTTTATTGGTTAAAGATAAAACATATTGCTATGCTGAATAACAGAATCAGGGGTTTCTTGCCGGTATCTTCCCCGATATAAATTTTCCGAACCAGTGGTGGAGTCATTTTTAAGAAAAAAATAAATTAATTTGACGATTTTATGTACTTATTTAAGTTAAAGGAACAAACTATTATTAACTTAGATTTTTTGAGTTGAGATCATTTTAAAATTATAAACGCGAAATTTTGTGAGGATGTATGGAAAAATGGATCTTTGTTACTTCTTTACGCAAAAACTACTGAATGGATTTTAATTAAGCTATAAAATAATATAGCTGACACAGCCAGAATAAAAAATAGGCTAGAATTTTAATAGATATTATGTGTATTGTCCAAAATATAACGATAAATGTCAAGGAATTAAAAATCCTGGTACAACCATTTTCAACTTCTTCCTATATTTATACTAATAATAATATTTATTTCATTAAAAGGCACATTACAAAAATGACAGTGACCGGAGCCTCCTTTTAAGCATAAAATAGCCTGTGTTAGGAGGCACCGCTCTTCCAGTTCAGACAATATATAAATAATAGTACCTAGGGTGTAAATATGAAATACATATCAAATACAAAGAAACCCAGTCAAGAGAGAATCAGAAATTACAAAGAGAAACAAAAACAAAATACAAAATAAATAAAAGCAAAAACAAAAGTAAAACTTAATGTGTTTTAATAGGAAATTAAAAAATATAAAAAATACTAAGTGGTAAAGTAATTATATGAGAGAAGAAGTAATCTGAAAAACAACTCGTCGCATTTAATACATCCACAAAACATAGACCAATTACAATTATACATTTTGTATTAAATAAAATAAAAAACCCCAATATTACATATTTGCGTACATTCGATTGTTCATTCCATCTATCACCCCCCATAACTTTTAAATGGGGGAACCGATATCGATCAAACATAAGTCACCTTTCAAACAAAAAAACTACATCAAAACCGTTTCATTCGTTAGAGGGTTATGATGCTACAGACAGACACGTCAAGCTTATAACACCAATCTTTTTACGTCGAGAGTTACAAACACGAAATCGCAAAACTTAAAGCATCTCTTGCAACCTTACTCACTCACTTACCGATTATTGTCTATACCGCCAGTCTAGGGTTTAATTCCCAGCCCGAACAGGTCTTTTCGTGACCACTAGAGTTTGCTCTGAGATCATGAATGTTTTTTATCACAAAATATATCCTATCGTGCTTGAGTATCCATAATAGGTGCACGCCTTTAGTTTGGGGCTTGTTTGGGTGAGTTGTTCATTTAATAATACTTAATAAACATTTATCTTTTACTTAATTAAAACCTCATTACATAAACTCACGCCGTTATTCCTCGAGAGATATTGGCAGAGGTGTTAAACACCGTATTTCACATTTTTATGTAGAGTCCTAGTGTGACAATAAGGACGCATGGCAGTTACAAGGCACGGCAACCTGAGACTCGAACCATCGACCTATCGGCACGGTCGCTTAACCAAGGCAAAACTTAATTTGAAACTTTATCACCAAGAACAAAGTACCTCTTCATAAAAAATGTCATACATAAGTGGTTACCTGAAGTAGAGTTGTTAATTTGAACAATTCTGAGATATCTTGGCTGATGATCTAGAGACAAGGCATAATGACCGGCTTCCGGCTGCGGCTGCGATCGCAAACATCTCAAGGTTTGACATTGCCTGAGGTTAGGTTTTTAAACCAAAGGCTTGGATATACATTATTTATGTAAAAGCTGCAAAGAAAAAAATAATTGAGCCCATAATAAGATGATAGGTAAGTTTTTTGCAGTCATTACGAGTATATCGCATTGTCAAATGAAAAAGACAGCTTGAAATCGGTTCTACGTTAAAATTTTGGATATCTATTCTTCAGAAAACAAAACCTCAATGATGGTTTCTATTGAAAGACTTTATTTTCGACTATATTTCCTTGAAATGATACAATTCCAAACACAAATATCCGCTTTTGCTTATTAAAAAATGCTTGCTTATTAAAGTTGGAATAACCCGGGTCGTTGCAGAAATCACAAACCTATCTATTACGTTTATATACATACCTACTTAGGTATATACTTATTATTTATTTATTAGGCTCACTAACAGTTATTCCATTAAACATGATTCGGTGCACACCCGCCGCTGTCCCACCACTGCAACTCCTGTTCACCAGGATCAACAGTGGCGTCCTTTGATCGAATAATCAACTGATAATGCAGCTGTGCAATGACGGACAGGCTGTGCCCGGACACCCTACCGGCTGTCTTGGGACCCGCAACGAACTTAATCAGAAGAAATAGTAGGTAGGAAGAAAACGGTTTCAGACTTCCCATTAAAGATGACTGTGATTCAACCTTACAAATAATGCATACTTACTTACAGGTAAGCACTGCATGCATAGTAAACTATCCTATTTTTTATTAAATAAAAAAGAGATGAAAAAAACAAATTTCAACAATTTAACAATAATACTTATTACTGAAAAAAACGGTCAAGTGTGAGTCGGACTCGCACATAATGGGTTCCGCATCACCTTAAAAGATTAAATATTCTATACCTTTTTAGATAATTTCGTAAAGGGTAAAATAGTAAGCAAAAACTTCTATGAAATGAAGTTTTTAATTTCTTTAATTTTAGTATGTTTTTAGTATTTGTTGTTATAGCGGCAACAAAGATATAGATTCTCCGAAAATTTCAAGAGCTATAATGGTTTATGAGAAACAACCCGCTGACAGATATACAGAAAGGCAGATGGACAGCAGAGGCTCAGTAATAGGGTCCCGATTTTTACCCCTTCGGGTACGGAACCCTAGTAACAATAAGTGTTTAGGTATGTATAGTACTTTTAGTCAATGTGAACAGTAACAATCTAATTAAAATATAACCAGACGTAGCTACAGTGCCGTTCCTAAAGATTTCGAATAGGGCAAGCCGAGAGATACGTTATTGTAGTTTTTATAATTCATTTCGATAAATGTCTTATTGCCTCATTACTCTTAAATCTACACTTCATACTTACGCGTTTGAATTAGCGCGAATTTTGAACCATGCTATGCAAAGCATATTGTTATTTGATTTGAAAAGTAATGAATGAACGAGAGCGCGAACTTACCTTGGTTCGATAGGGCAAGCCGGGCTTTTGGGCTAGTATGACAGTACCGCCACTGCGTAGCTAGGCGGTCCAAGATCAAATTATAAAATTTGCCAGGCGAGTCATCAAATACATCGACAAAGTTGCTGCAATGATTAAACGCCTTGCAAAGACTAGGAACTGAGGAACTAGATCCAAGGACTGTTCTGTGCCAAGGACACAAAGGTGTGATAGGTTTAGGGGTAAGGGACAAAATAAAGTTAAATTGACTCAGTAGTACGGACAGTCGATTCTATTTCTTAAAACTTTGTATAATAATAACCACATCACGACACACATTGACTCAGCACTGCAGTAAGCAACGATATTATATATACTACATATATAAGAGTACAATATCCAAGACCGGTAAGCGAAACAATGCATATTGCAAATAACACATAGTGGCGCCCCCGCCGGGATTCAAACCCGGAACCTCTAGCGTAGCAGTCGGCTGTTTACACCACTGCGCCACCGAGGTCGTCAAAATATTAAGTATACAGTCTAGGCGTTAGCTCAGTCCCAATAACTGATTCATATTTAAAGCATTCATTTATCGCCTTTAATTCATAAGTGATTCACTTTTCAACATAAATGACACCTCCTCCAAACGGTCGCCTAGTAACCGTGCCCGTCATCTCACCGTCACGTCAGCGGAAGTCACGACGTTTTTAAAGAGTTAATCCTTTAAAGTTTACATGTAATTTGAATAGATTAATTTACTTACAATATGAATAAATCTGTACATAATAACAATACTAATGAAACACATAACCTTCTCAATTTTGCCATGCTAAAAACTGGACTTTGATACGAATGTGACAATCAAATTTAGCCGGAATTGGTTCCAATCAGTTTTCCCATGGCCTTGCCATTCATTCTATGGTCACCATTGGCCCGTACAATCGGAAGTAATTGAGTACATCGTGGATAATGTACCACACTTCCTGTAGGTAATTGAATTTTCTATTTTTTTCGAATGATCTGGATGTTTTTAAATGATTTTTTTACAGCTTTTAAGGAGTACTAACTAGGTAACTGGTGCCTGCCACGCAAGTGGTTCCGGGTTCAAGTCTAGGTGGGGAAGGAACGTTGATTTCAGATAAATCGTTTTTGTTTATCGCTCTTGGATATGCCTAATGTTAACTGTGTAGTACGGATTTTTATTATATAAAACGAAATTCTGGAAAAATATATACTATAATATAAAATGTAATATGAACTAGGTTCGTTAAATAAAAAAAGAAATAGCCTATTAATTTGTAACTTATAAAATAAATAAATAATTTTGCTAAAAAAGCCAAAAACGCATTCGAAATGAAAAAGCAGGTATTTATTATAGAAATATGTGAATGAAGCTTAAATTAAAATAATAAATTAAATGAGGCATTTATTGATTTTTTTTTCGAGCGATAATATTTCCTACCGTGGAGGATTAATGCGATGACCTCCACATACCAATCTATCAGTGTGCCTACCGTGAGTTTTACCTTCGATAGCTGCTTGGCACATTTACAAATTTGTATCAATCTTTGTAAACCGCCTCTAACGGATTGATGAGGAATTAAGATAGCTCATACAAAATCACTATAGTAATCTCGTAGTAATCGTGTAGCAAAATCATACGAACTCATGGTAGACGTACAGTTGATTGAGAAGTGTTAGCGTTCGTGCTGGCGCTGCAATTCTTGGTCAGCACGTAATGCGCGTGACTATCAGCTGATAGATTTATTTTATTGTCTAGTATATAAACTCATAGTGATAAGCTGTGAAAAAGGAATCAATATAAAAGTCGTTGAGAGCCAGTCGTTTCACTACCTACCACCACCGTGCACCGTTGCGTCCCTTCTGGTGGTAACCCCGGCGTACATCGCGCTGGCGGTCCATTACAGACATCGTCACTGAGGGGAGTAATAAGACTCGCTAAACCTACCCATATCAGGAAAGAAACAAGTGAATTTGTAAATTTTTTACTTCACCTACCGTGATACTGTGTGACATGAGCGTACATAGATAATGTTGCCCATAGTTTTCGTAACACTTAATTACCCACACTTAATACACACTGCGATACGCAGAAAATGAAATTTCTAAAACAAAATCCCTTAAACGGAGACAGAAAAAATCAATTTTAAATTTTGATCTCTTTAGATCCTTCTCAATAATGTTAGGTTTCTTTCACGTAAAACTACGGATTTTGATTAAATTTTCCAATGTTATAGCTTACCTACACATATGTACCACCAAAATAGCATGAAAATACTTTCTACTTATTTGTGAGTAAGATTGCCAATCACATAGTTGTTCAGCCGTTTATGAAAATTAATATATTTTTATTCAAATGGACTTAAAATAAGTCATTTTCAATCGTCAACATTCACAGGGAAGAATCCGGCATGAAACCTTTTCAATTCAATATCATAATAATCTTTCATTAAAATCTTAGTTAATCTTAGTTTACGTTACGTAAAGAAAATATATTTGTATAATATCGACAAGCTCATGTTTGAATCGTTATAGTACACAATAGGATACTCTCAGATGTTTTACGCATCTGGTTAACCCACAATTAAGTTTATTTCTAAAAAAAGAACATGTTTACATTGGATAAAAATATGTTTAAAATACCTAATTGAATTTCAACATTGCGCAAAAACAATAAACGTTCAGCTTTCTTTTATTTTATGTAAGTCAAAAAGAAAACACAAAAATGCATTAAAAGAAAGGAAGTTACCAACAAAAAAATGTTAATACTATGACTAAGTAGATGCTGATATTTTACATTGTTGTAAAAAATACTATAGACCGATTAATTCTAGTTTCGGAATTAGTTAAACTACCTAATAATCAGCATATACCCTCATCCCGATAACTTCATACCACTGTTTAGATTTATATGCAATAGCACAGAAAAATTGTAAATACTGTTTTTTTTTAATAAATTGTTAGTTATTATTAATCTAAGAATTGTTAAAAAGGGTTTATATCCAGAGCCGTGAAATTAAAAAAACAAAGTGTCAAAACGAACATTACAGAGCTCTAGAGGATTTACGTTTTAAAAAAAGAGCTCTTGAGGAGTTACTTGGGAGTTACTGAGCGGGAACGGGGAGTGGTGGTTGAAATTTTCTTATTTCATTGTCTTTTCTTGTGTATCAGCAAAGTTTAATGTGTAATATGCTAGTGTTTTAACCAGTGAACATCTGTAGTGCTATACAAGTGTGGAGAAAGTGAAATACGACGATTTGGCTGCTCTTTTTGTCATCTCCCAAGTAACTCAATAAAGCCTACAGTAACATTACTAGCATGTTACTGTAGAAACAATTAAGAAAGATGAAAAATATAACACGAAAGACTTGTGCTGTATGGGCTAAAGCCCTTTGCCTTTCCCGACAAAAGGGAAGAATCAAACCAAGAAGAACAAGGAGTTACTTGGCGGGAACGAGAAGTGTCAGTTAGAATTATTTTATTGTCTTTTCCTAAAGGAAGAATTTAACGTGTAGAATGCTAGTGATTTAACCAGTGAATATCTGTAGTGCTGGACAAATGTGGAGAAAGTGAAATACGACGATTTGCCTGCTCTTACAGTACTAACATGTTGCTGTAGGCAGATTCATCATTCCATCTATCATTTGCATTCTTTCATAATTCAGCTCTTCATCAATTCATTCAGCATCAGAACTTGTTATCAGATATTACTTGACACTGGTCAATTAGCATTTTAGTCAATACTAGCTACCCGCCCTGGCTTCGCACGGATATTATGCATGTATCATATACAAATAAACATAAATCATATTTTAATGCGGTTTTTTAAATAAATCATTATATTTAGTAATTATTTCAGTGATTCATTGTGACTGTCGTCATCCATATTATTTACAATGGATATGTTTATTAATTCTTGATGTATTAGACGACGCTGAATTAAAAAAAATCTTTGGAACGTGCTTTTAGGTTGGGATAACCCTTATCATGTTTGAAAATATTATATTGAAGTTACTGGGAATACTATGAATGCCTATTAGATTTTATTTTTTTGTTTTCTTATAATTGTTATATATTTGTTTTCTTTAATATTATTGTTAATTTTGTCTCAATTTTATTTCATTTCATTTTATTTTATATACTAAATTTGATTCAATTATGTAGCTAATAATTTTGTAAATGTCCTTAATTGGGACATACATATGTACCTCAGGTGTTTAATTATAAGTTATTTTCTGTGTCTGATATGTGTCTTGTGGATTTATTGAATAAATAAATAAATAAAACAAAAATCACTATCTAGTTTGAAAACGCATTGTCATACATTCTGTCACACATTTTTTTGTATGATTTACTATTCAGTATGAAGGTGTGTATTAAAAGATCGTTAATTTTAAATAGGTATTTATTTTGTTACACATTTGGAGCTTATAATTAAAGGTATTGTACACATTGTACATTTTAACTTATTACAAAAACAGTTGCCATATAACTCACAAGAATGTTCAATGTTACCATTTCAAAAAAAAAAACAATTATACCTGATGTTAGAGTGATGCAATAATATAAAATAGTGTTTGATATCTTTACATAATAAAATAAACATTTTTGGATTAAATGTCTCTTCACATAACCTAAAATACTAACTATTAAAGCTAAAAATTAACACGACAAAACATAAATTATTTTCTATTTACAAAATATTACAGAATATTGTTTTGTTAATATTAATATAATTACAAATAAAAAATATATGAACATAACCATTGAATATTTGTCTTAAAAATTTAATTAAGATAAAAATGGGTGTACTTTTAATGGTGTTACAAATTAAAATGACATGGCACAAAAAGGTGAAACATAAAGAAGGATGAAAATTGTGATCATGGGTTTCCGATGCCGATTTTTAAGAAAAAAAAACAAAAGCGTGCAAAAGCTGACTCAGAATCTAGCTGAGCCGCTGAGACGTTTTGAGGTTCTGCACAAGAGCACATATTGACTTACAATAGTTATAAAGAGTACTATACTGGTCAATAGCGTCATGTGCAAGCAAAGAAACACGAGTGGGAAGTGTCAAAAATATTATAAATGAACTTTATCTTTGAAAATTGAATGACATGAAAGTTTTGAAAAACAATATTTTTAAATAGCATAGCTGCCATTTTAATAAAATTCAATTTTTTAAAATAAAAACAAAAAGATCCAAACAATATTAAAACTTGAAAAAAAAAGTATTTTTTAATTCCACTTCAAACATTGAATAACGTCAAGGTTTTTTCATTAAGGGCTCATTTGAAATACATTTTTCAGATCATTAATGTGTTCAAACTTTTAATGACAACACATTGAAGAAGACAAGGAAAGGTTATGTGAAAGGGATCGAAGCTGATGGGTATATTTGTGTGTCTCTGTATGCACATATGTCGTACACACTGTCTCTCCTTGAAATTGTTAAATAAAAACGCTAGATTGAACGAGCCCACATCCGACAACTTAATAGTCTGTAGTTTGAAATGTTAGTTTTATTTGGATGATATTACAGTTGCTACACGCGTCAGTGCTGGCTTCCTTTGCTTGTATGATGTAGCAGCCCCCGTCAGTCCGCACGTCACACGCGCGAGTACTTGCTGCCGTCGGGCGCGGAGTAGCAGTGGCGGCAGTGCAGGCGTCACACGCGCGAGTACTTGCTGCCGTCGGGCGCGGAGTAGCAGTGGCGGCAGTGCAGGCGTCACACGCGCGAGTACTTGCTGCCGTCGGGCGCGGAGTAGCAGTGGCGGCAGTGCAGGCGTCACACGCGCGAGTACTTGCTGCCGTCGGGCGCGGAGTAGCAGTGGCGGCAGTGCAGGCGTCACACGCGCGAGTACTTGCTGCCGTCGGGCGCGGAGTAGCAGTGGCGGCAGTGCAGGCGTCACACGCGCGAGTACTTGCTGCCGTCGGGCGCGGAGTAGCAGTGGCGGCAGTGCAGGCGTCACACGCGCGAGTACTTGCTGCCGTCGGGCGCGGAGTAGCAGTGGCGGCAGTGCAGGCGTCACACGCGCGAGTACTTGCTGCCGTCGGGCGCGGAGTAGCAGTGGCGGCAGTGCAGGCGTCACACGCGCGAGTACTTGCTGCCGTCGGGCGCGGAGTAGCAGTGGCGGCAGTGCAGGCGTCACACGCGCGAGTACTTGCTGCCGTCGGGCGCGGAGTAGCAGTGGCGGCAGTGCAGGCGTCGTGCTCGCACGCGTACGTCGGCTCCGGCGCGTCCGTCGCCGAGCGCGGCGCCGCACACGCCGCATACGAAGCACCACACGTGGTAGCACAGGGACAGCGACTCGATTATCATGGCGGCGCCGCGACCTATCGAAAAATCAGTTTTACTAACTCGAATGCAAAAAAAATTGTCATGTACGCCAAAAGATCCAATTTAAAAGGGAATTTAGGACAAGTACTTTAAATCTTTAATAAATATACAAAAAATCAGAAAAAATGTGGAAAAGACCTCCAAAAATGGTTCTAGCCAAAGTGATCAACAATGAAACTTTCATCCGTTTTTAATAATTAATTTAGTTAATATGTGATTGTACACTGCTAAAACACTAGAGACAAAATCAACAAAATAAAAATGTATATTTAATTTTACATTTACCTTGTTAAACTATTTTTGTGTAATAATTTTATGTATGTATATAAAATACTTCCTTCCTAGCATCCACTACGGATTTTTCAAAATTCAATAAAGGGGTTAAAAGGGTCTTAACAGTTCGTATCGAAGTTCGTAATTTTTTGAGCTAGAAGCATAAAACTTTGTGTCTAAACTACCAATTAGAAATGAACTAATATTTTTTTAACGTTTTCTTACATTACACCCGGAAGGGGTGAAAAATAGATTTAACCCTGACGTACTGCACAACCAACTCTAAGACCTAGGATCCTGTTTTTTTCGAAGACCTTGTTTTGCAACGTAGACAAAGATTAAGAAGGTTCTTTTTAATAATCGACACGTAAGAGGGCGAAAAGAGTGTTGAAAGATTTTATGAAAGCCACATTTAGAGCTAGGAACATGAATCTTTGTGTTAAGTAACAAGTAAAAATTAAGAAACACATGATTTAAAGTTTTCGAAAACTCTACCCCTGAAGAGGTGAAACGTGGGTGCAAGTCTGATTCACACCCCAGACAAAACCCTTGGAGCTGATTTTTTTTACAGGTGTTTTTAACAAGGAGTAAAAAGTATGGAAGTCCGTTACTTTTGGAGCTAGAAACATGAAGCATCTTGTTTAGACTAACAATTAGAAATAAAGAAACATGTTACATATGTTTCACCATTTTCTTAAATTCCACCCATAAAAAGGCGAAAAGAAATTCACTGAACTAAGCAACGCCTAACCTAAGGCCTAAAAACACTTGAATTTGAAAATGAGAGCAAAAAAGACTATTAATACTAAATTGGTGTCAGTTTATGGAGAGTACTACACGGACGAAGTCGCGGGCAGAAGCTAGTATCTTATCCAAAACTAAACATAAAACGTTTACAAAATATGCCTTACCTAGTTCTTCCCCACAATGCGAGCACTTCCTCCTTCCAGAAACACTCAAAACTTTATCGTCTTGTCTATTCTCCTCTGTGTGGGCTACTTGTCTATGGTCGGGCCTGGCTTCTAGTCTCGCTTCCGGCCTTGTCTCCGGACGGATTGGCATCTTGTAGTCTGTGGTTAGGTTGTGCTGGCTGGAAAGTGAAAATATTTTATTTTTCGGAAGTTGCGGGTTCTAATCCTAGTGAGGGTGTCATTTTAGTTTCTTTTTCACTTATCTAGAATATAATACTTGCATCAGTGCATACAAAAATGGATAATATTATTACTACAGATGATCATTCCGATGGTATATTTTGTCTATTCGAAAAAGCCGATTATTTTGTGGGTATTTTTAAATTATTTTTAATGTCAAATTGTTGCTGTGTCTGCTATATTTTTTATATCTCAGAGCAGGACTGAGTCAATGTGTGTTGTAACGTAGAAATTATGTACGAACCTGTTGCTGAGCGGCGCCATATGTTGCAGTGCGTTAGCGTTGCTGTCGTCGAGATGGCAGGAGTGTCGCTGCGTGGCGCGCATCCTCAGCCGCTGCTCCTCAATCCTACGCTGCTCGGCCTCCTGGTGGAACATGACATTGGTAGTGATACTGTACTATGTCCTTTATCATCCTGTTATTTATTTATTGGCACATCAAAAGCATTAAACAGGGGAACTTTACAAAATAAGGTAATTAGATTTGTGTAAGCTGATTGTACGGATGTATACATGTATTGTACGCATATAAAGCTTCCTCTTGAATTACTCAATTAAAAAAAACCTCATCAAAATCCGTTGCGTAGTTTCAAAGATCTAAGCATTCATGGACAGACAGCGGGATGCGACTTGTTTCATAATATGTAGTGATTATTTTTAGTATTAAATACTATAATTTATTTCGCTCATTAAATTTCTAACTGGCAACACGGATTATTGGTCTTGGCACATGAGAAGCTTCGGTTATAATGTTTCTACACACCTGAACCAGCCAGTGGTTGTTGTAGTTGTAATTCGGTGGTTTTCTCTTAACTTGCGACTGCATCCAATCAGAGTTTGATATCAACTTCGGAGTCGGGGCCGCGCTTAATGCCTGGAACAGATAAAACATAGTTGATGATTGTGACACAAAAAAAACAGAATGTTGCGAGTTTTATCTTAGCTATAAAGTTCGAAAATATAGAAAATTTACTGGGATACCAATGGATGAGGTCTTGCCTTAGTTATAAAGTTCGAAAATAAGGAAAGTTTACTGTGATAGCAATGGAATAAATTACCAGCTGATCCGCCTGAGGTTCAGACGGTTTAAAGGTTTAAATTTTTTGTGGAGGTTGCTTATTTGAAGCCGACCTCACGTGTCGCGATCACTGGTTTAGACCAAACCATAGATGCCCAACTATCTATATACCAAGTATTTCGTTTTTTTTTTCGGGCACACCCACCACTCTGTCCCACCACTGCAACTCCTGTTTGTCAAGACCAACAGTGGCGTCCTTTGATCGAATAATCAACGAATATTGCAGCTGTGCAATGACGCACAGGCTGTGCCCGGACACCCTACCTGCTGGGACCAGCAACGAACTTAATCAGAAGAAATAGAAGGTAGTAAGAAACCGATTTAAGACTTATTTCATAGTTTAGAGGAAGTTTAGGTTCCTAGGACACATCATGCATAACCCAAGTAAGATCTTCACTTGATCATCTAAGGAAAAATTGTAGGCAAACGAGTAGGAAGACGTGTATTGGCTCCGAAAAGTATGCTACTGTTTCAACACCATCCGTAGAATACAAGGAAGCAGCCGGCAAGATGAAGATCGCCATGATGCGAAAACTAGCAGACAGCTTCAGAAAGTGATACCACCGATACGACCTTGATGTCTGGAACGCCATAAGCACCACCAATGCCACCCTTGCTCATGACTTAATACTTCTCTTTAAATGCCTATTTCACTTGTGACTTGAAGATATTTTATTATTACCTGTAGCGTGTGTCTCGTCATGGCGTGGTATCCATGTACGGGCGCTTGTGTGGGTGCGGCTCGTTCAACATTAACGTATTCACCCGCAGATGGTACTCTGCTACTTCTGTAAACATAAGTAAATAATGTTAAATAATATGCAGTGGCATTCAAGAAATAATTAATATTTTTTCTCATTATATTATAGAATTAATTATTATAAAATTTAATTAATACATTCAAAAAACCTAATGAAAATCATGTCTACAATGGATGTGCCTATAGCACTGGCTGCATTTCCACGCTGTATAGCGATGCTCAACCTTTGAGTGAAATGCAGACCAGCGTTACGGTCACGACTCTCTTTTTTTAATTTAACATAAAAAATTTGGAATAATCTTTTGAAATTCGCACCCTAAGAACCCATAGTCTCGAAAACAATCGGCTCAAATATGTAATTGTTACCCAAAGATATTTGCGCCTTTTGGATTGTTATAAAATTTACAAAATGTATCAAGGTGGAAATTAATTTAGTCTCTGTATTTTTATTTATTTATTATTGTTAAATTATTTTACATGATTAAGTTAGTCATTAGGCTAATAAGGTTCTTTCATTAGATGCATGCAAGCAATCAGTAGTAGGATAAGGCAGTGTAACTCTAACCACTTGATTATTCTTTATGTAAACTGATTTTCTGAATTACTTTTCGAGTATTAAATTTTGAATGAGAATATCCACATTGAAAGTAGGTAGGCAGGTTTTTAAATTATTATTTTTAGGGGAAAGGAATTGCAAGTCATCAAAATATTGCCAATTTGAGTGAATAAATGATCATAGAGAACTATAACGGTTTTAAAATGAATAAAAGATAAATTAAATCTTACCTCATAGTGATTTCCCTCTCAATAGATTCCCTGGTCTTCGGCTTTGGAGGCAAAATAGGCTGTGGAGGCCTAATATTAGGCACTGGTCTTCTTACAGCCTCACTAACCCTGGAATCCTCATACAAAACCCTCCTACTCTCTTGAACACCGAAGCACTTCTGAATATGCTCCTCAGAAACAAATGGCTTTCGCTTGATGCTATCATCAAATGGACGTTCAAGTATTTTGGGCTGAATTTCTTCCGATACAGACATCTCATTTGCTAGTAGGTTTGGCATTGAGTGCCTGTAGTTATTCGATTGGTTCCTTGACTTCAATGGAGGTTTTTCAGGCTTTTGCTGGCAAGATATATCTTGGACGGATTTCTGGATGATTCTATTCTGGTCTCTGAGTAGATTGTCTCTCTGTCTCCTCAGTTCTTCTTGCTCTAACTGGAGCAGTTCTCGTTCGAAGCGCAACACCTCCTATTAAGGGATTTGGTTAACTTCTATTTGCTTCTTTTTGCAAGGGATGATTCTTATTTTCATTTCACTTCGGCGAGCTTACAGCTTTGCTAGCTTAAACCCTGTTTTTTTACTAATGTTGAGCTTTAAATTTACTTCGTTAGATAAATGGCTAAAAACGCCTTTTTCCGTGAAAATCAAATGCAATCATTTGCATTTGGAATGCATGATGCATTTTAATTGAGTCACCTCGACGAAATGTAATTAAGAATCGTTTCGTTAATTAGTAGAGAAATTAGTTATGTTATTAAAATTTTATTCTGTGCAACATTTAAAGCTGGCGTGGGTAGTGAGTAGTGATTAATGAATGAATAAAAAGTAATGTACAGCTTGGCAAAAGTTTGGGAGGTGCTACATATTTCCTTTCTGGCAATGCCGTGTTATCTGTCAAACTCAACAATGTCATTTGATCACTGCTGTGTTGCCAGAAAGTCACCTGTAGCGCCCAAATTTTATCCAAATACTTTTGACAAGCTGCAACTAAAGACACGAGTAGAAATAAATCAATGTTAGACGAAACTTAAAAGATTACGCCCCGTTCACACGGAGTCAACACGTAAGGTCAAGTTATAATTGCGTTATCTACAAAATAAACGAAGATCCACGACGTTCGAAAACCAAATACGTTTTCACTGGGATCTTATTACAATGGTTCATCGTCTTTTTTCTTAGAAAACCAACATAACATGAGCTCCGAAAACTTGCAGTTTGCTGTGTGAACGGGGGCTTTTTTGAATTGTTATTTACATAGTAAAGGTGTTAGTCAAAATTAATTGTAATGAATGTCAATCACCTTAGTGTGAACATCGTCAAATTGCCCATCTGGCCAATCTTCATTAGTGCCCTGCAAAGTTACGCGCCGAAACCAGCGCCATTTTTTAAATTGTTATTTACACACAAAATGGCAAAGACAAAAAAAATACTTTTTTTGTAAAATGGTCTCACTAAAATAGAGTTTAAAGGAATATTGTAAAACTGAATTTTAATATACTTTTGGTTTATGAAATGTTTTTTAAATTTATTAATGAAAAAATCAAGCTACGTGCGTAAACGTGCATTACCAAAACTAAAAGAGGTGCTAGTGCAAATAAAAACCAAAATACCAGAATGTAAATACAATTTATTAAAAAAAAAGAAATAAAATAAATTAACCATAACTACAGTTTGTGCTTAAATATATAAAATGTGTGAAAACATATTTTAACAAATAAAAGCATTAGGAAGCAGGCTTTGTTAATTGGCAGCATATTTTATAACAGTATTTGTGAAATGTAACAATAATATATTATTTTGATTATACATAAGTAAAGCATATTCAACTCAATCGGAACCATTACCTTCTAGCCCATATCTACTATCATCATCTTAAACATATAAATCTAGCAATTTAGCCTCTTTAACATCATAATAAATTCTAAATCTTAGAGAAAACTAATTCACCATTAAAGAACTATTCACTTTACGAATTTAACCCATTATACCTACTTCTAATCATAAGAGATCTACAAAATACTACAAATATTTTTTTCTAAAATACATTATTAAGCAAATTTCTCACTGGCATTTCACTTACGAATGAAACGCTTAGAAAAAACGTGCATTTTAATAAATCTAACAATAATTGGAATACAATATCTCTATATCTATCATTTATATAAACTACGAACAACATTGGTCCCAGGATACAACCCTGAGGAAGCCCTAACCCCTCTACTGCTAATAATAAAATTACATAATAATAAATGTGTTATTGGATAGTCTGTGTCTTTTCAAGGCCGTTTTGTAGGGTCATACCTGTTGCTCTTGAAGTTTTTTGTCCAGATTCTCAATGTTACCAGGCTCAGTCGCGTGAGGAGCTTCGGATAAGTGCGTTAGTTTAGAATTTAGGTTCGCATTGAAGTTTTCACTTTTCTTCGCAGTTTCTTCCTCATCTGATGTTACTGTCACGTGAGCGTAGGGCTGGAATTTGAAATAGATACTATTATTTAAAAACACAAATGACAAGAAAAGCAGTAGAGTTACTTTTTGTTTTTACAGATGCTTAAGCTATAAGATGCTTTGTGTGGTATGCTTATAGCATGTAAGGTTATTGTTACTGTTATATAAGAAAAAATCTATAAAAAGGCCATCTGGCGAATAGTTTTTTATTTAATTTAATGAAATGTACAGACTTTGTGCCGACGAGGTCTGATGTACGTGCAAGTGGTCTTTATTTAATAGCTTTACCAACTAGGTACTCTATAGTCTTGAAAGTTTGTGCAAAACAACATTTTTGCCGCAGAATTGTGTCGTTTTAAGTACTACAAAATCTTTTAAAGATAAACTTATCTTTGTAAGTAATATTTATCAATTCATTTCATCTTTATTTAACTTAGCCGTATCAAGTTTGTCTTGACAAGTTCTCAACTATTGATAATGCTTTCAAATGAATATCAAGTGTTTCAACCGATACATATCTTTACTAATGCCTCTTCTAAGAAAATCTACGGATCAATCGTTTTTATTAACGAAAAAAAAACAAGTAAATTAGCATATTTTTCATCGGTTACTATAAATACTATGAGCAGAATAAAACTAAATGTATAATTAAACAATTAACATATTGCAGAATCGACCCACAGAATTAGTCACCCAAATGTGCGATGCCATGTCTTTATTTTTTGATCATATGCGGATAATTATGAGACAGTATTACCTCGCTGTTCTGTCGACTGTGGGGGTTGGAGATATCAGGTGAACTGCCCTTGTACCAAGCTTCTGCCGAAGGTCCTCTATCTATATCCACTCCTGAATCTCTACTATCCCTTAACTTGGCATCCATATCATAGGACAGAGACTTTTTGTAAAGCAGCCTCTCAATTTTGGTCTCCTCTTGTAAGAAAGAGGTAATGTCTGGGCGTGGTGCTAGTTTTAAGTCTGGGTCCAGATAGCTGCCGTCCACTTGACCTTCGATTCCAAGGAAGCTGGTCCTCTTGTTTCTGATCTCCTTCTTGATGCGACGGGCCGAGCTGGTATGCTTGAAATTGCCCTGAAAAGTGAATATAAATTATTTAGATTTGTTTATTGTTTTAGGAAATGAATAGAACAAGAAAAATACATCAACGAAATGACAGACGATTTTTATAAAATTCAGGTTGTCAGAATATCATCTGATGGTTAAAAAAGTTGAGGCGAAAGCTGGAGAGCTTGTACAGAAAATGCCTCTACACTTACAATTTGTTCGGATCAGAGTATGTAGTTATAATGCTTGGGAATAATAAAAGTATGATTCTAATTAGGTCAAGGTCAACAGATTTTAATACAAAACAATAGCATACTATCTGATCGTGAGGTGCTTATGAATATACAAGAGTATATACTAAACCTCAATTATTAAATTAAATTTGATGGTTAAAATGGCTTACATTTCCAAGCAATTCGTCATCATTTGCATCCTCAATGGGAGGTGGCGGTGGTTTCTCTTTGGGAGGTTCGAGTGCATTAGCTGGAAGATCCAGAGGAAAAGCGTCAGTTGCATCTACATTCTGATTGAATATATCAATGTTTTCATACAGCGGCGTCACTGTGATCTTCTTATTTACATTCTTGATATCAAACATCGGGTCTTCTTGCACAGCCTTTTCATTGGCTTCTTCCATAGTCAGGTTGCTGATTGCTGTATTGTCACAGCTTTCTTCGGAATCAAGTTCTTGGAATGCTAATTCCAAAGCGTCTAATACCTGTTGAAGTTTATCAGATGAAATACCGTCAACAATTTTAAAACAAACCAACAATAAAATGTTAAACGGCAACAAAAACCCTAAATCAAAATAATAGTTAAAAGTTTTTTTAAACACCTAAAAATAATTTGGAACAAAAAAGGGAACACAAAACAGAAATTAGAAAGAAAATAGCGTTTTAGCAGACATGCAGCGAAATGAAAATTAATGAAGCGCAACATACAATGAAGATGTCTTACCTCCAGTTAGCCCATCACCAAAGCGGATGCATAAATACCTAGCAATGGATTGAAAACAGAATTTCCAACCTTAAAAATATAATTAAACAACCTACTCTTTGAAGTGGGTATTCAGTACAAGATTGTTAACAAAACTAACATTAAAAGTGACGCTCTTGAGATAATAATGTTTGATCTAGATAATAATAATGAGATAACATTAGCTATAAGTAGTTTGTCCTGATTTTCCTGCGTTCACCTTAATTTACATGTCTATATGATTAATGCTACCAACATTATGATTGCTCGTGACAAATCTGACGGTGTTAATACAGTACAAGATATAATAAACTTACATAAAATAAAACCAATACGTAACGGTGTAACATATATTTTCGATAAAAATGAATTTACAAATATCACTTTTATGACAAATACTATTTCGACACTAAATCGGGGTCTAAAACTAATCCTTGGTGTAATATATTTTAAAAATAATAAATAGAGATATTTATACATGATCGAAAATGGGTAACTACGAAATGTTAATACCCTGTATGTAATGCTATGTCTACAAAAATTCATGATTGATGCGATTAAGATTAATATAATTATCATCATGGTTATGTTCTCTAGTGTGAGTTATGCAATTATTGATTAGCACAAAAATATGTTTTATTCGATGGATAGATTTATCTGTGACGTCGAACTGTTAGGTAGTTAATTTTGTTCTTTTTTAAACGGGGGTGATGACAGTTATCTACAAATACTAATTCGTTATATTGTGGGGTAAAAAGGTGAGATCAAGAGATCATAAAAATCCTATAAAATCTAGAACATCTTCCGTCTCATCTGCCTTGCCCTAAATAGCAATACATGAGAAAGGGATGAAATCTAAGGTGTGCAGTATCCTATGTAAAATTAGGCCTGTGTTCAGACTACTTGGCACAGTTATCACTTTTGTTCGTTACGGATTTTGTTATTTTGTTGTTTATGAACAGTATCGTCTTTCTACGGTTCGGTTCGATCAAACGCTTGGTTCTTTTTTGCCAGAACGGATTGGAATCTTGTGAACTATTAGAACTTACCGAGAGCGCCTCATTCTTTGCTGAAACATCGTCGCCTTTAAAGCTGATATCATTATTATGACTAGAATGATGATTATTCTGAATACTATTAGAAGATGCATTGTTACATACTTGTTCAAACAAGTCGGGTGTGAATGTATTGGTTTTAGTAAGCGAATGGTCCCCGTTAGTTTTTAGCGATTTAATGGAATTTTTGGGTGAGATGTTAGTGGTGGTTGTAATATTAGAGACAGTTACCATGCTTTTGCGGTTAGTAGTAGGATCGTTTGAGTTACTAGGAGTGTTAGTGCAGTTAGTGTCGTTTCCGGCACCAGCAGGCCTCTTGTTACAGATTTCATTTAGATTCAAGTGGATAGTCATCTTTCCCTCAAACACCACGGTATCGCCTTCGGAGGAGGTCGATGCAGGCTCATTCAAACTTACACTCGTGTCCTGATTATCCAAACTCTTAAGAGTGTCCTCGTCTTCCTTGTCCATTTGTATTTCAGTAACTTCTTCTGTGACACTCAATTCTTCGGGCTGAGAAACAGCTTGAATATAGTTGCTGGCGCTATCACTATCAGCTTTGCTAATATCCTGGTCTTCAACTTCCTCAATGATTATATCTTCGATGATAGATTGGATGCGTTCAGTCACCTTTTCCATGGGTTCTTCTATTTTGGTTGGTTCAATTATGTTGTCCTCGTTCGAAGATTCATATTCGGAAACTTCAACTAAGTTAGGTTCACCGATGGGGGAAGCAACTTGTGTCAAGTCTGCTATGTCGTCGGCTGGGGCGCAGGAGTCTTGAGCGGTATGTATACCACTATCTTCAGTTTCTATATCACTCGGTATAGTGTTATTTTGCATCTCTCCACAATCGAAGTCTTCTAAGCTCTGTGCCCTCTCGAAAGAACTAGGCGAGGTCTGATCGTTAATATCTAAACTATCAAGCGATCGACAGAAACTTTGCATCTGATTTTCAATTCCTGATAGATTGAATTTCAAGGAGCTTTCACTTAGTTGCTCAGGAGAATTATCTTTTACTTTGGTTTCGTTTGCTTCTAATTGTGCAATTTCTTCTTCAACTGATATTTTAGGAATTTCTTTGTTTTTAGCTGCGTCGAGACTGGAAAGGCGCTCTTTAAGGCTCATCGACACTTCTTTAACTTCAGTTTTATTTGTTTTAACTTCTTCTTCGGATTTTTGGGTTTGTAAACTGGAAAGGCGTTCTTTTAGTGATTTTGAGTTACCCAAATCACCGTTTGAGAGCCTTTTGACCTTTTCAGGTTCAGCTGCCGATGATTTTACCTTTTCCAGTGACGATAATCTTTCTTTTAACGGTTTAACTTCAACGGGTAACTTGGTCAGGTCGCTGGTAGATTTCTGAGTTTGAGTTTCTCCAGTAAACTTTTCTAAACTAGACAGTCTTTCCTTAATTGACAATTTGTTTGTTATTTCAGGTAATTTTGGTTTATTGTTTTGTGACTCTTGTGAATTCTCCCTTTCGAATTGCTCCCTTCTTTTGTGAATATCGACTTTGGGTAAGTCTTTCTTCTGGTTATTGTTTTTGACGTCGTTACTTTTGTCCTGCTGGAAAGTGAAGACTTTTTCATCGATTTTATTGCTAACGTTGGTTCTGATTCTATTAAGGTCCCCGTTTTGCTTTTCCGGCGATTTTTCTTTAAAGTTATTATTGACGGCTGTCTTCAGGATGTTGCTGTTTGTTTGACTGATGATCCTGGACTTGTAGCCCTCGATAGCTCCTTCATAGGTATACTCTTCGGGCTCGGGCGAGCTGATCGTCGTGGTAGTACAGGTGTCATATTCATTGGCACTCGAGCCTAGTTTACGATTGTGGTCACAGTTCGACAGATTGTCGACGTCTGAATTATTTTTATCCAGGTCGACACCGTCGCTCTGAAATGTACAATAATGAATTATATTTTTGAGCTCTAAAATTAGGGCAATTAACTGTTTTGTCTCAAGATTTTATCTATTGACGGGAACTTGTTAATCTAGGATATTTATCTTTGAAAAATTACCTTAGAAACCCCAAACGTGGCCGGAGCCTATGGTTTTAATTTTTGGTTGATACTAGGGCAATTTGAGTGAACTATTCCAAGATACTATCGAAGGGAACTATGATGGTATGATTGCATGTAATTAATTATACGAGTAAATGTAACGTTTGAAGTAAAGGATTTATCATTGTGTTACTAACGGCCAGGCTGTGCGTGTCGCAGTCCTCGCTGAGGCTGCTCTTGGTGCTGGATGTGCCGATGCCGAGGTCGCTGAGGTCGTGGGCGTCATCCTCTGTGTACAACGCGAGGTGGCTGCGTCGTCGTCTGCCCGCTCTGGAAAGAAAAGAGAGTGAGTTTGTTGTTTAGACGTTGTTTTGGGGTCTATGTGTTACAGCAGACCGCTATGCAAAAGGGACGTTCCGATGGGAGCGGAACTAAAGTGTTATTTGCAAGATGCATTGTTTCGTTTACCGGTCTAGGATGGAGTATTAGTAACTATGTAATTTATACCATATAGTTACTAAGCACATGCGACACATTATAAATCTTATTTTATTATTAAATGTTTAAGAGTCAGTGTGGGAGTAGCGTCCTTGGTGCAACGGTAGAATTGTTGAACAGAAGGTTTGAATTACAAAATTATTAACGAAATTAAATATTTACAAAAGGTACTAATACAAAACAATACAGTTGAGTATTAAACAGATTATAGTTTTCGTTATTTGTGTTTCAAATGATGACAAATGTTGTTGAGATCTTCATTATTTTTTAATTCCTTTTCTATTTAACAGTCCTAATCTCAAAAATGCTGAGGAAACATTTTGAGTGGCCTTCAATAAATGGCATTCCTCTTATTCATCAGTAATCCGTCTAGAAAATGACACAATATTTACAAACATTACGTAACTTGTGACTAATGAAAATGTAATGCCCATATCGATGAGTTCATGTTGATTTGCCTCTTGAAGATATGAATACCGAACAGAGTAAATAAAACTTGGTTCAAAATGAAATAACTTATTTATGTTAGGTTTATTTAAATAGTCACTATTACGATGAGGACGTGGTAGCTCAGTTTGTTAGTTAACCGACCGACCCGACCCGACAGGTTGAAAGTTCGAGTCTCGGTTTGCCGTACATTGTAGCAACCATGTTCTTCATTGTGCCCGGATAGTGGCGACAGATTCGCTACCTGTCACACTGGGACTCAACATAAACATGCGAAATGCGGTGTTTAACACCTCTGCGGGTAGCCGTCTCGAGGGATTAATTACGGCGTGAGTTATTATAATGTTTATGCATTCATAACGAATAATAAAAACTAATAGAATTTTCTTATAAACAAAACATCTAAAACTCAAAGTAGGTTTATGGCGTGTTTAATTACACAAAGGTTATTTGAAAACCATGGAATTAACTCAACTTGCACAATATGGCTGCTGGTTGCGTGATTATGTGTTTTTTTCTCAGCCTTACGTGTACGTTTTAAACGTGGGAATTGTAGAACACAATAGGAATTTTAATGTTCATTTCTATTAGGTATCTATGGGATTCTGAGGTATCTATGGGATTTAATACTTAGCAACTTTACGAATGCTACTTAATAGTTGCTCGACCTTTTGCCTGCGTTAGAAGTGGAATTCGATTTTAAAAATTTGGAATTTCGTTTTTTTTTTTTTAAGAAAAACAGCCAAAAACATTGGTTTTATTGTGAAAATATTAAAGACAAATTGGATTTTTGGTAGAGAAGTCTTGATGAAATTTGAGATCATTATTAAATTTGTAAAACGTTGAAAAGAGCAACTACTTTCTTGCCGAATTCTTCCCCGTAGATCAGCTTTCCGAACCGGTGGTAGCAAAAATATTACTGTTTAAATGATGTTTAATTTGAATATTGTTTGAATTAATTTATAAGTATGGTGTAGACTTCTTACATTGTTTAATTTTTTACTATTACTTTTCAATTAATTCACTGTAATATTTTATAAAATAGTGAGTAATTAAATTCTTATTATTGCTGAAAGTGGACCTACCGTGTAATAATAACAATAATAAGTCTACTGGAATAAAAAAATAATTATTCAAGATTTGTTTATGCGTTTTCATATTTCAGTATATAATAAAGAATACTTAATTGAATGGCATTGAAGCAGATGAGAATTTCATATAATTACTTGTAATAACACGTTAGTTAGTCAAACGTTGGCGAAATACAAATTTGACAGTAATACCAGTTAAATTACCGCCTCATATGATGTATTATGGTAATATGTACAAGAGAAAACTGCTCGAATATTCAACTATTGTAATAGATATCAGACCTTAATGAAAGGTGACAGGATTGGTTTCAGTTCAAGAACTTTCGTTTGGTAAATTTGAATAGAAAGCGGCAGGTTATCTATCAGATGTGATATGAGGACGGTATTCATGCGATTAGTTGATTTATACGGTTTTTGTGTAGGAATTTAATTTACGACATTGTTATTTTTAAATAATTACCACCTATTATCGTTGGTTTAGCAAACACGGGTATTATTAAAAAAATATATAGTGAATGTCAAATTATACGATCGTCTTTTTTTAAATGGAAGGGCAAAGGTCTTAGCATGCGTTCTTAAGAGAAATATTTAAAGAATTCCGTAATTTGCGCAATTTCGTCCGGGAATCAAATTCAGGACCGCACGCGCGCTCGTGCTTCTTCACACGAACCAATTTACAGGCCTTGTACAGACAAAAGCGAAATTACGTACAATCAGCAACACAAGCTGGAAAATAAGTAACTTTGTATAAAATACATACACACACATTACTGTATATTTGTAATGTTGTTGTATAATATGTATGATGTTTTATATCCATTTTTGTATCTGTTATTTTTTCCACTCGAGGGATTCATTACGGCGTGAGTGTGTTTTTGTCCTATTACTATTTTTGACGGCCCCAAGAAAGTTACTGTTGATCCTAGTTAGCAGGTGTTGCAGTGGTGGGACAGAGCTGCAAGTGTCATAAGAACCTTAAAGCGTCGGAGGAGAGTTGAATCTCTTTGAGGTACAGCCACCACTCTGTCCCACTGCAACTCCTGTTAACCAGGGTCAACGGTGGTGTCCTTTGTAACGTAAAAAAAACTGTAGAAGCGAAGACTAAGAGATACCTACTACCGGTAGTCTTCGAGCCTGAAGCATGATTCAAACAAAGAAGTAATTTTTCGAATTTCCTCCTTGCAAATGAACAGCCTCTGTGGCGCAGTGATGTAAACCCCCGACTGCTGAGCTAGAGGTTCCGGGTAGCGAAACATTGTGTTATTTGCAAGACGCATTGTATCGCTTACCGGGATTGTTATCTAAGTAATAAGAGAGAGAGAGAGAGAGTAATAAGTCATATCGTTGCTTAGCACCTACGAGACAAGATTCTTCAATCTTACTCCAGAGCTGAGCCAATGTGTGTGTCGCGATATGTACAGTATTATTATTAAATATCTTGAGGGAAAAAACTGAAGGCAACTACAGCAAGATTAAGCCTACAATAGCTATAACATGTCAAGCCACTAGATAAAAGGCGTAGAAAAGATAAATTGGTCTGAAACCATTATGGATTTTTTTTTTTTTACCAAAAAACCACAGCCTTAAGAAATTAAAAGTTACAGGAAAAATAAGCCTGTCTAATGCCAATAAAGTTTTTTCATTATGTAAAATAAACTAAGAATTATGGTAATCCGAAAATAAACTAAAATGGCTACTATCTCGGGTGTACATGTGAGTGTATTATGTATTAGTGTATATGTGTAGGATATTTGTATGTACGAGTGTGTGTGTATAATAAAGAAATTAATACAAAGTATAAAATACATATAGTATGTAAACACAGATTATGGACACAGGTTATGGATAAACAGTATACAATTTAAACTATATTATGGAGTCCACAATGGTTTTGCTTTTATTGTTTCTGCTGTTTGTTGTACTATAACATCGTTTCGTATTCGTATTCGCTTACCAATTTTTCGAGACGGTTAAATAAATTTTAAATAAAGTTTGACTTATCACTAGAGTATATAATAATACAGCTTTAGCTAGTTAAGGTTGTAATGAGCATTTGGATTACAGGCATGACCACGAAAACAATAGACAAGTATGACATAGAGCACACTCTGTATCCGTCAAAATAGAATGCCATTGTCACAGACTGTTACCGTCATTCTATTTCACGAAGTCTGTTTGGGTAAGGTTGTTGTTAGTTACGTCATACGTGTCCATGCATATCGCTTCAGTGTGTGTGACCTCGACTTCGCTCAGTAAAGTCGAACGCGCACTACAGAAATGTTCATGCACGCTTAACCACAACCAAAGGCGAACGGTCATCGTGAGTTGGAACGATTGTTACATAAATCCATTTACATGCTATCTCTCTGACAGTCATGAATAAATCAGAGATAATCTGTCAAAATGTACAACAAAAGATTATGTCCGCCGGTTGTTAGTCGGCCATTTAATAAATGAATTTTCATGTTGTTTGAGTATTTCGTTTGGAATGTTTTTTTCTTTTAGTGAGGTTTCTGTTGAAGGTGCTTTTAATCGTGGTGCTTTAATGTTCTTGACATCACAACAAACAAATTGACTCGGATCTGAACTAAGACACAATACTGTATTGGAGGTGTCAAGAGAAAATCGAGCTGAGTACAAATCAACGTTCTGAACTTTAAATTTTTCACAAACATACCGGCTGATTAAGTTTACCAAATCATATGGACGTGCCATACATGTCTATCCTACTAGTATTACGCCATGGTACTGTCAAAATTCCTCACAAGCATTCATAATTCAAATCCGTAACATCAGGGATCGCATAATGACAGCCAGCTTTGTATAATATGCGCGATCGCACGATACTCGCGTAAACTTTGCGGGAATTCGTGGATTTTTGCACGAATCAGCAGCTCATGAGCATTCTTTGCTATGGTTGGTTGGTGGTGCAAGATTTTGAATAGAAATTTTGAATAATGCAAAAAACAATAGGTATTTGTTTACAGAGATGTGTATAATAAATGATTTTAGTCAACACAAGCGATATGAGTTTGTACATGTTTTTTACAAGGTGGCAAACAAGCATACGTCCCGCCTGATGGTAAGCAGTCACCGTAGCCTATGGACGTTTGCAATACCGGGGGTACCGCCTGTATCTTCAGGTACTATTGCCTAATATCTTCGGGTAGGTATAACAGTTCTATCTCTCTGTCTCTTTATAACCGTTTTAACAAAAAATTAAATCTTAACATGGTGTTATTTGCCAAATGCATTGCTTCGCTTTTCGATGTAAATATAAAACAAATTTGACTTAACAAATATTCTTGTCTATAACATATCGTTTCGTGAAATACAAGATTAGTGCAGGGCTGAGTAATGTAGAAACCGCTGTCACTTGTCACTCGGGCCTGTCATTATTTTGACAACAGAAGCGTGTAAAGGCGGTCGGTTTGTGTCATTGTCACAATATCATGTTTGCGTCGACACACCGGGTAGTCGTCAAACTGTTGTCTCAAAATTACAAATAGGAGAAGATTTGTTTTTACGTATTTTGTTCAAAGCAAATCAAAGTAAATCTTAATAATTTTTATTAACGGTAAAAGATTTTAAAGATGTATGGATGAATGGATTTTCGGAAACTTTACAATAATATAGCTTATCAGAATAACAAATAGGTTATAATTCATAAAGATATTGTGAGAATTGTCCAAAATATAAAGGTCAAGTTATTAAAAATCGTCTTAGAAATATTTTCGACTTCTACGCGGACTAAGTCGCGGGCACAAGCTAGTATATTATATATTTAGTATAAAATCTTCTTAGATGTTACTTAAATTTAATAACAATATGCAGATTTACTAATAAGAAGGAAAAAAGGGATGAAGCATAATTATACTGTTGTTGTAATATAGAAGGTTGGTTATTTATTACTAAAATATTTCTATATAATCGTGTTGTCAATTAATCTTAGACTCAAAAGTGGAATGGTTGTAAAGCAAATTAAAATAAGGCTATAAGATATATCTATATAAAATACTTTGCAAACATCGTAATGTAAAAACATGTAATAGGTTTTTGGATATAAAACTTTTCAACACAGGTGTATGATCATAAGAAATTTCTAGTTTTGACCTCGATGGACATTTTTTTTATTTATTATTCAAGACCAGGCAGGCATTTGACCCCAAACCCGCCTGATGTTAAGCGGCGATGAGGTCTAAGGTGGATCATGCCTGCCTAGGAGAAACCTGTTCACTCTAGCCTTAAAGATGCCCAAGTTATATTGGTCAGGGACACATCGGCAGGCAAAGAATCCCACACCCTTGCAGTACGCATAATGAAGGAGCTATCGAAGCGTTCAAAACATACGACAAACGATCAAAAAAGACGATGAAGAATTTCATTTGTCTCCTTCAAGACATTTGAGGCATATTTTTGCTTCAATTTATGTTTACTTAATAATGGGTATACACTAATACACACTATCTCGCATATACTCACACACGTACTAGGCAAGTTATAATAAATGCATTGCAAAAAAAAACAAACTACAATAGTAAAAAGTCTAGGAAAAAAATGTAACGCAGTTATGGAAGAGCGGACTTTCCTAGCACAAGCAAAACCTATTTGCTTAAATGGAAATTCCGAACATTTTTGAGTATTTTAGACTTAAGTTATTGAAATAAATTATTTCTTCTGCAAAATTTTACTGAACGCTCATACGAGGTTACCACGATAGATGATAATCTTATACAAATATAGGAGTTATTTACCTAGGAAGTCGCGGGCGAAAGCCAGTAAAGCAGAATCCTAGGCTTCTACTCCGAAACGGCGAAAAACGAAGTATCGGCCGAATGTTCGTGTGTTTCCTACTACGAAAGTCTTTCGGTCGGGTCAGTCTGGGTCTGGCTCGCAGATACATTTATACTGACCGAACTTTGATATATATTGCATCAAAGTCAAAGTCAAAATATTTTTTATTCGAATAGACTTAAAATAAACACATTCAAAACGTCACTTTTTTACTACCACCGGTTCGGAATGCTAGAAATAGCAGACGGGGAAGAATCCGGTAAGAACCTCCGTAGTTGCTTTTTTCAATATTCAATTACAATATTTTCTACTACAAATTACAATTTTTCAACATAATAATTCTAGCTACACTCCCAACTGTCAATAAGATAAACCTGTGCAGCTAATTAAATTACTTCTATGTATCTTTATCCTCTACATAATTTTGAATTTTATAGTAAGCCTCCTTATTTAAAATTTGTTTAACGTCAAAAACCTTAGTCAGAAAACACATTGATTTCGAAAGCAGTATTATCGTTGATTTTATGTTCGTTTATCATTCGGCCAGAAGTTTCGGTGGTAAAATTTCAGAGTAGGAATTGCTATCCGGATCACATTAAATAATTCCGATCGGTAAATAGAAAATTCGGTCACTACAAAATGAAATCAAATAATCATACATTATTAATAATTCGGTCACTACAAAATGAAATCAAATAATCATACATTATTAATAATTCGGTCACTACAAAATGAAATCAAATAATCATACATTAATAATTCGGTCACTACAAAATGAAATCAAATAATCATACATTAATAATTCGGTCACTACAAAATGAAATCAAATAATCATACATTAATAATTCGGTCACTACAAAATGAAATCAAATAATCATACATTAATAATTCGGTCACTACAAAATGAAATCAAATAATCATACATTATTAATAATTCGGTCACTACAAAATGAAATCAAATAATCATACATTATTAATAATTCGGTCACTACAAAATGAAATCAAATAATCATACATTATTAATAAATACTTTTTTTTAATTACGGATTTTGTTGTTATTTTTGCAATTTTATTTGCTCAGTTAGCGCTACCGATGTTATTTTTTAATCTACTAGGGTCTCACGCTACAGGCTTACAGTTTTATACCATAATGTTAAATTTAAGTAAATTAAAAAAAAAAACGTTTTTTTTATGACTAAATATGTGACAATGTTTTATATAAGCATTGGTTTTCGCAGTGCAATTTAATTGGGTCACAAATGGAAGCGTGACACAGAATTTCTCAAACAAAATATCCATAAATATGTACAACATGGATCAACGTGACCTAATCAGACCGTTCTTAAGTTGTACAGCATAAGGATTGATATCGCACTTGTTATGTGAAGCTCTATGTGTGGCCGTCTGTACGTATAGTATCAGAACAGTGGGTATAATAAAAACAAATGTAATCAATCCGTAAGTTGAGATACTGGTTCAGAAACCCATACCTGGCCGAGACATTGACTTTCAAACGGGGGGCGTGAGCACGTAACGAGATCTAGTTGAAATGTATGAAAAAAAAATGTTGTGCCTGAAAATTGTTTGAAAAAAAAAAACAGTTTTCCGACATCGAAAAGTGTAGGAAAACGAATGATGAAAGATTTAAAAATAATAAAAGTTAATAATTTAAAAAAGCAATGTCGCTTTTTCTGTAAATTAGTAAAACAGGTCCATGAATACACAAATAAGTTATTGCGAAAGAATTAATCAACCAAATAAATTTAAAAAATATAGATACTGACAAATTTTAACAATGCAACGATCTCCAAAGTATTTCTATTAAAATCTTCTACTGTTGGAATTAAAACTTTGAGTTAAACATTGTATATGTTCGAAATATATTAATTACTATTTAACTTATTTTTTCTAGAACATTTCAATATTAATACAGCCTACGGAAGCATAAAAATGTAAGAACAAATCGCAACACAAATCCAAAAACGTTACGCGGTGAGGCCTTACTTAAATGGCCGAGATTGGAAACTAGATGTGCAGGAAGATATGGCGATGTTTTTTGTTCAACAACCTGACTAGACAAGACAGTTAATGGTAAGGAAGGATCTAGAAAAATGCATACAATATATATCTATTACGTGCCTGGTTTGCAAGTTTTTTAACTAGTAAACAAGTTTACGTCAAAACATACAAGTTTTTTTGACTGTACGACCGTATGTAGGCGTTAGCCCGGTCCACATAACAGATTCACATTTAAAGCTTTCATTTAACGCCTTCAGTTCACAATTTTATTTACTTTTCAACATAAATGACATCACCAAAAACCTAGTAATCGCCTAGTAACCGTGCCCGCCATCTCACCGTCATGTCAGCGGAAGTCACGAAGATTTTGTAAAAGTTAATGCTTTAAAGTTTACATGTAATTTGTATCGAATTACTGATTTATATGTGAATCAATGTAACATTATAACAAATGCGCCTTACATGCATAATACTTAAGTTAAAGACTTATCAACAACTTACTTATCAACTAGGAAACGAAGCGCCAATGCCTCAACTTTTGTCTCGCTATCAAACCGATACAATGCCTATAAGAGGCAGGAGCTCTACTCTGAAATGCCGCCACTTGATTTCGAAAACACTCTGTCCCACCACTGCAACTCCTGTTCACCAGGATCAATAGTGGCGTCCTTTGATCGAACAATCAACGAATAACACAGCTGTGCAATGACGCACAGGCTGTTCCCGGACACCCTACCGGCTGTCTTGGGACCCGCAACGAACTTAATCAGAAGAAATAGTAGTAGCTACTTTCGTAGTAGGATACACACGAACATTCGGCCGATACTTCATTTTTCGTCGTTTCGGAGTAGACGCTCAGGGTTTACATTAAATACTACACAGATCACAGAACAGTGTCGAGCAGTTTAAGGTAGGTGTTCTGAATCCATGATTCGTTTCGTAGTCTCGGTGCTCTTACGCGCATTGAAGACCAATCATTATTCTATGGTTGAATCGTTTACATATCAAAAATTTAATTAAAAATGAAACAAAAAAAAAATCACTGTAATGCAAAAAAACAATATATTTGTTAAAACGTGCGGGGAAAGTTATAGCTCAGTTTGTTACATGGTTAACCGACCGACCCGACCCGACAGATCTAGTGTTCGAGTCTCGGGTTGCCGTACATCGTAGCTTCCTTGTTCCTCATTTTGCCCGAATAGTGGCGTTCTACCACACTGGGACTCAACATAAACATGCGAAATGTTTTACACATCTACCAACCCTTCTCGAGAGATTACGGCGTGAGTTCGTGTTTATGCTATTTGTAAAACATAATAATTTACAAATTAAAAGATACATTACAAGCATTGCTAGGAAGGAAACCTGTATTTAACGCTATAATATCCAGATAGAAAACTGAAGACATTCTAATACCTAGTACGCGCCTGTCTAAGTAAATAAGATGCATTACTAATGCTTAAGAAGCTTAACTTTGTACACTGAACTATATAACTCATAATATAATCAATTGATAGAACATAAAGTACGTTTTAAATGTAAAATTCAACCCATTGGCATTGCTCGGGGCGTCCTGAATAATTTTAGATTAGGCAAACTAACTGATTGTTAGTATTCAAATAGCAAGTATTAAAAAAATTCAAATTAAGCTAAATCTCAATATGGGAATCGATATGGCCGAAGGTGGAACATAAATAAAGCTTTTAGTTTATATCTTTATGGTAATACTAAAATAACGATATTTTTAGAAGGCCTTAGCACCATTATCGACTTTATCGTGGCTATCGTTTACTATACAATCGATCAGGCTGTAGCATTACAAACGTGGTAGCTCAGTTTGTTACGTGCCTTGGTTAACCGACCGATCCGACCCGACAGGTCTCGGGTTCGAGTCTCGGGTTACCGTAAGTTGTAACTGCCATGTTTCTCAATGCGCCCGGATAGTGGCGACAGATTCGCAACCTGTCACACTGGGACTCAACATAAACATGCGAAATGCGGTGTAAAACACCTCTGCCAACCCCTGTCGAGGGATTACGGCGTGAGTTTATGCTATGTCTTTACAAAGACAACACAAGATGGAAATCATAGGCACGACCGCCTTACCTGTCCGCCTCCCCATCGAGCCTGACCTAGTACAGACCCGGTCGGGAGCAAGACTATCAAGGGACATTAGGGGTTTCCACGCAGAAGGCGGTCCAACCCATATAAAGGCAAGGGGACGCTAAACTTAACCGGGTCTAGCAGTTTTGGATAGTAGCCGAAACTTACTAGCAGTCGGCTGTTTACACCATTGCGCCATCGAGGTCGTCGAGGTCCTTTTGAATCCTACATTGTCACTGATGAACATAGGGGATAGAATATTTTCAAATTTAAATACCTATATCTAACCAGGCGAATCCGGGGCGAGACGCTATAGTATCAAATGGATAAAATAACCTTAAAACCGGTAGTAAAGTCCTCAACGCGCATTCACAGGGCTTCAGTGAGGATTTAACTACTTACATTATATACGTACATATGTACTATAACTATAGTATATAACGGGAAGTGTCATTAGGTAAAGAATGGAGGTTATTTTATTGATTGATACCTTTGTAAAGAAATATCCATTCTATTTATTTACAGTTTTAATTTTATTGTTTAATTAATGTGGCGGAAGATCGCCTTGGTTTCGATAAAAAAAAATGTAAAACATTTTTGTCTTTTATCTTCAGTGAATAGTCGACCTACCCCGAGCATGGGGTAGGTTTTTTTAAGGGATTACGGCGTGATGTTTGTTTGTTGTCGTTTTTTTTTACGATTATAACTTAATAGAATTAATTAACCGTGTAATTGTTTTTAAAGGACGTTATGTAATTCACAAATACTGAATCAGACTGCCTGTAATAAAGAAAACATAAAAATAAATTGTATTTCCAACACAATAAAATCTGACAATAAATTTTTGTTACAATACATGAAACAGCATAATCGTCGGCACAGCCTTGACTTTTTTCGTAACGTTCGTCCGTCAGTTAGATGCATGTTTGTATACAATAACATTATGTATGAAACCCACGTTATTTCATAACGCGGGTTATTTTTCTCAAGTTTCTAAGCCGGGTCTACGCTAGCGAACGAGCGTGAATGATAATAAATACAGGTTCAAAATTTACCAATTTTACAGTACTGTTTTAAGTTGTGTTCGAACTTAAATATGTAGAGAGGTTTTTAACTATAATTACTAATTTAGTTTTGTGGTTATTTTCGAATTAATAAGAATAAGAAAGAATAAGTGCAATTATCACGCATGTTATCATCTTTAATATCTACCTATAAACTTAATAAAAAGCGGGCCGAAGGTTTTTGAGCAGTTAAAAGACGGAACGTCACCCTATTTCTTTGTATTTTTCATACAAATGCTGTAGCAAACAAGCATACGGCCCGCCTGATGGTAAGCAGTCGCCGTAGCCTATAGACGTTTGCAATACCAGGGACCCTGCAAGAACTTTTAAAGACCCTTTTTGAAGAACCCCATTATATTCTCTACAGGTTTTTTTCTAGCGACGAATCTTCTGTTGCGCTCATTCGTTCGTTGGTACGCGGCTTAACATCAAAACAGCGTTGATCGTGCATCATGTGTAAGCACCTACACTTAAGGATGTGCGCCAAAACCGCGAAAGAAACATGGTTTAGTCACATTGTATTGCGAATCAGTAATATTTAATAATTTTTGAATATTTTGCTTAAATATGGCTTGGGCACGATCATGTTAAATAAAAATTAATCCCAAACAAAGCCAGAGGCTTGTTCTTTGTACCCATTAAACAGCAAAACGCTAAACGCAAGCTAGATCAGTGGAATTTAACCTTTTTTAGTCGCTGGCCGCAAGCAAAATAAATGCCAAATATCATTTCAAAAACAACTTATTTCAAAGCATTAATATGGTGCTAGACCAAGTCAGAGACAATATTTTCACTTTTCTTAAAATTTATATAAGGGTTTACATTTACTATGTAACGCAATTTAGCAATCTCAAAGGCTCGGTGGGACGCATACTGCCCGGGTGCCTCACGTTGACGACCCCTGTACTAGACTAAATCTCATTCTTCAGAAATACGAACGTTGCGTTAAATGCAGAACACATTCGCTGTATTGGAGTACGCTTCACAAAATTTAATAAAAGTAGTATAATTCGTCAAAGCCCACGCTTCGGCAGTGTTTGAGCTTTGTTTTATTAGTTATGATGCTAACAAGATAATGTGCCTACGTGGATTTCGTAATTCAACACATCACGAATAGACTTGTAACAATAATACAATTTTAAGTAAACTTACTTAAGAATAGACTAGAGTAATAACAGATTGATGCCCACGGGACTGCAAAAGAAAAAGAGGTAGACAGACGAAAAGATGGGAAGATGACCTTAGGAAAATAGCGGGTCCTGTGTGGAGTCGCATAGCAGAAGACAGGACTAAATGGAAATCTTTAGAGGAGGTGACGTCTTCGTCACCGTTACCGTTTGCCGATAACTACATGTTATTAAACACTACAATACAACCTAAACTCAGGCATATCTCAAATAATATTTATGTAAACCTAAAAAAAACAGCAACAAAGACTTTTGTATTTTATTACTTCAGAATATTTAAATAATTTACTGTAAAATATAAATACTTTTATAATTTAAAGAAATATGTCATTCCGATCCGCTGAGCTTAGATTGCAATTTTTGACATGAATTTTAGTGAATTAAACCAATAACTGGAACACACAAAAACATACATTTTTGAAATCATTTGTATAAAGAGTAAGCGTAAAAAAAATCGCTTCTTTACTCGCAAAGTAAATACAAATTTAACGAAATAACATTCATCAAAATCGGTTCACCCGTTTAGCAGTTACGAGGGATCATAAGGAGAGGTTCCGGGTTCGAATCCCGGCGCTGGGGGCTGGTGTTATTTGCAAGATGCATTGTTTCGTTTACCGGTCATGTATGTTGTATTCTTATCTATGTAGTATATACCATATCGTTGAATAGTTCCTGTGACGCAAGTTCATACGATACTTACTGCAGGGCTGAGTCAATGTGTGTGTCGTGGTGTGGTTATTATTATTTTTTATTATTTAGTACTCCTTTTTGGCTTCTTCGAATTCGAGTGGAGAAATAATTAAAGAAAATTTTACTCTATAATCTAAAACGAAAATAAGTGGAAATGGCAAACCTCACGTGAAGTGAAGGGGAAAATCCTATGGCGTTTATCTCTAAACCTGTAATTACAGATGTACAAGTTACAAACTAAACGGTAGCAGTAACTCGACTTGTAAATGTGTAATTCAAATCCTGTTTATGTAACGAAATGCCTGTAATTGAGGACGTGGTAGCTCAGTTTGTTACGTGCCTAGGATAACCGACCGACCCGATCCGACAGGTCGAGGGTTCGAGTCTTAGGCCGCAAGTTGTAGCTGTTATGTTTCTCAATGTGCCCGGATAGTGGCGACAGATTCGCAACCTGTCACACTGGGACTCAACATAAATAGCGGAAAGTGTTGTGTAGCAAAAACTTCTGCCAACCCCTCTCGAGGGACTACGAGGGCGTGATGTTTATGTATTTTTTTATTTTTTTATTCAACACTAGGCAGGCATTTGACCCCAAACCCGCCTGATGTTAAGCGGCGATGAGGTCCAAGGTGGATCATGCCTGCCTAGGAGAAACCTATCCACTCTTGCCTTAAAGAGGCCCAAGTTATATTGGTCAGGGACACATCAGCAGGCAAAGAATTCCACACCCTTGCAGTACGCACTATGAAGGAGCTTTGATATATGTATGTTTCATGTAATGCATGTGATTCCTGAAGTAATTATTGAAATTATTCGATATGACTGGTGTAGTCGCTATGTGGAACTTACGGCATGTAACGATTTTAACAATAAAACAAATTGACGACCTCTGCGGTGTAAACAGCCGACTGTTAAGCTAGAGGTTCCGGGTTTGAATCCCGGCGGCAGCAGAACTTTGTGTTATTTCCAAGACGCACTGTTTCGCTTTCCGGTCTCGGTTGTAGTTTTCTTATCTAAGTATATCGTTGCTTAGTTCCTTTGACACAAGTTCATACTTGTGCGAGTCGTTAGATTGTTTATTTATTTATTTTATTTATTGTTTGGTGATAATATTTTGGAAAATAAATTGAACTGCCTTGTTTATAAAAAAATTCCCAATAAAAAATTAAAAACCCTTTTTATACATCATGGGGAAACGCAGATAGTTCACCTGATTGATAGAGAGCGTTGCCTATTGACACGACAATGCCCACTACCTACACTAATGACACTAGAAGGCCACGAGCACCGCCATGTGTTGTCCAAGAGGTAAAGATGTTATACCTATCGTGCCGGTAATTACACTGACTCCAATCCTTCGAACCAAAACACAGCGGACTGCTTCACGTCAGAAATAGAAAGGACACCGTTGATCTAAATGGAAGATTTTTAAGGCTACATTTGAAACGGAATCCTCAGCATTCAGGTCTGACTCGCATCTGACGATTTTGGAAACCCTTTTTAACGGCAGATTTGCCAGTGATATTTATACATGTGACATGACCATCCATGACCATGAGACAGGTAGTACATAAAACACAAGCCATGCTTCATACTGACAGCGAAAATTCCGCTCATCGTATACGGAAAGCTGAGATGAGGTGCAAGTTATGCGGTCTAAACATCATCAGCAAGGCGTCCTCAGCTTCAACAAGGCCTTCCCCTAATAGTTTTTATCTAGTCATCTTTTACATTAAATCTAGCTGCTCTCAGTTTAGAAAGGGTGCAAGTTTTAAGATCTAAGCATCATAATCGTCATAATGATCATCATCGGAAGGCGTCGACAGTTCAAGAAAGACCTTCCCCTAATAGTTTCTATCTCGTCATCTTTCATCATCAATCCAGCGTCTCCCAGCCGTATCTACATGATACGATATTTATCTAAGGACTAATCATAGAATTTGAGAATGGTTTTAGTTTAGCATCGGTTGGTTTTACAGGTGGTAAATCTACGTGCGAGATCGTCCGGGTTGGTACCAACCTCTTTTCTATTTACATCGAGAAGCAGTCCGCTGTGTTTCGGTTCGAAGGATTGGAGTCGGTGTAATTACCGGCGCGAGAGTTATAACATCTACGTCTACATAGGTGAGGCGTAGGTGTTTTTCGCGTACCACAACATCAGGGGCATCGCCGTGTCTCTTTTTTGTCTTCTCCTTTTTCAATTCTCCATCATTAAACCATTTGCTTTTTTATCCATCACGTATAAAAACAGCTACCTTCTGATATGACCATATTTATAAATCATAAAACACGCAAACACAGATAAAGAAGTCGCTTCGTAACAAAGTATATCTTGTGCAATCAAATATCAATAATAACCACATCACGACACACACACTGACTCAGCCCTGCACTAAGATATAATCTTGTATCGCAGGCACTAAGCAACGATATGGTATTAACTACATAGATAAGAATACAACATCCAAGACCAGTAAACGAAACAATGCGTTTTGCAAATAACAACAAGTTCCGTCCCCAATAATTTCGAACCTGTAACCTCTAGCGTAGCAGTCGGCCAGTTAAACTACTGTGTCACTGAGGTCGTCAAAAATCTATGACTGTATATGAATTTAAAACATGAACGAAAAGTTCCACCGCTACAACTCGTGCCTTAAAACCAATATGGAAGGTTCCACCGCTACAACTCGTGCCTTAAAACCAATATGGAAGGCTAGATGCTATCTGTGTATGGTCAGTCATAATCATAATACGTAATAAAACCCCATGATGGCTGTCAGTTATACCATAGTAATGCACCATGGCATGGAATGTTATCTAACGAAAAACTGATTCTGTTACTTGCTTCAGTGGCAGATTGCTCCGCAAATGTATTTAAACTGTAGCCTACTTGCCAAAGAATTTAAACTTATTTAAATAACTGTTATTCTTATTTTAAATTTCAAAATCATGTACCATACATTTTAACTTAAAAATATTTATTTATTATTTATAATAAATGAGTTAATTTAATTAATACATTTAAAAAACCTAACAATCATATGTAAAATGGAGTGTGCCCATTGCGCTGGCTGCATTTCAACGCTGTATACCGATGCTCAACCTATGAGCGAAATGCAGACCAGCGTTACGGTCACGACTCTCTTTCTTTAATTTGACATTTAAATTTTGGAATAATCTTTTGAAATTCGCACCCAAAAAACCCATAGTCTCGAAACCAAACGACTCAAACATGTACCCCAAGATACATATTTGCGCCTTTTGGCTTCTTCGGTAAAGAAAGTGGCTGAACCAGCTTGAAGACATGTTCTAGGAAGATGGGAATGAGCTATGGTGTCGACACACGTGACATCCCAAACTAAGGGACAACCGATAAATTGTTTTTTTTTTTTTGTAAAAAAACAAACAAAAAGGTTACGCATAAAAAATAAACAGTTGAATTGAGAACCTAGAAGAAATATAAAGATAAGAGTACATATAATTTGAACAACAAACTAAAAATGCCATTGCAGTGACATTTTTCAAAACAAGTACAAGAACTTTTTTCTTATTCAACTTTTTACTTACTTCGAAACACCGCGGACGCAGTGACTGGCTTTCTAAGAAAAGTATATCATTACGTGTAGCTGCGGGCTGTAGAGGTATGCAATTTAACTGATAACATAGGTAGCCTGGCTTTCTAGAAAGATCTACCTCTCCGACTGATTGATAAGAACCTCTTAAGTTAGGAAATTAAATTCAAAAATTTTAACAAAAATTTTTTGTTCGAATAGTCTTACTTATGAGAAACAATTTCAAATGGTTTTTTACGGGGAAGAATCCGGCAAGAAACCTCCGTAGTTACTTCTTCCAATATTCAAAATACAATAACTTTCTATTACAACTTAAAATTTATAAAACTAAAACGTAATAATTATTGCTGTTTTCTAAGTACTGAAAAGCACTATGTTTTCTGCAATATGACACTATTGTGTGCTAGATAAAGTAAAAATAACATTTACAAAGATTTGTATGACTTTAAGTCTCAGTATCCCTGGAGTTTTTTCGTTGGTGTAATATTATTAGAGGTCATGTAATAAGATATGAATCGGCGCGGAAATTACTTCATAGAACGCCGGGTTCGTGCAAGGGAAGGCAGAGGATCACCAATGCGCTGGACGGACCAATTAGTGCATGAGTGCACCCGTATGACCGAAAGCAGGCAAAGATGGCGAGAGGTAGTACGGCGAGTTCTAACGGTTGCTGACGATGGCATGGCAACCACGATCATTCTGCCTAGAGTGTAGCGACGAAGAAGATGAAATATAAGATTGGAAGCATCAAAGGCAAATGGCCACAACCTTGATGATAAATGACGACGGAGCCAGTACGAATGCATGTATACGCTAAAAGCTGAAATCAACTAGGCTAATCTAAATAAAACTTTGCACATATATAGGCCATGTTCTGAATAGAACAGAAAAATACTCAGGATCATGTAAATGAAGTCGCGGATCAAAGTTAATATAACATTAAAATATAAAAAATCCAGTTATAATGTTATGGTATTCCAACTGTATTTTTAAATGAAAATAATAAAATGTAGGTGAAGTCAGTCGTTAAAGTTAGTTTTAATGATTATAACTTAATTAAAAGCTCAAATGAGCATTCTATTAAGATCAGGAAGCATTAAGATAATTCTTGTAATTTAATAACGTTTTTGAAATTAATGTATTGAATAACTATGATTTTAATTCATAATAGAATTTAACGGTACCTACAATAAAAAACAAATTATTTTAAATATTATTAAAAATCCAAAGATATGAAAACTTAAAGATCTACAAGTTTTTTTACATACATGATATTGGAGAGCGAACACAAAATATCTACTCAAAATAGGATTTAAGACTCCTTAAATACGTCATCAGATAACCTATTTCAACAGTCAACATTAACTATAACTGGTCCATTTGTTACTATAACAAATACAATTAAATAAAAGTTCGCTTCGAACTTTCTCTAGAACAAACAGAAATTTGTCTATCTGTCGAATGGGAACAGGGAATCACGATTACCGTGATAGAGTAATGTACGTCTTGTACGTAGGTCTGTCCGTCTGCAACCAATGATTGTAAACTGCCTCAGGTAAGGGCTTAAGGTTACGAATTAGGCCCTGTTTAAGTTGTTTAACCTGACTACGACGAAGCTAAAAGGGTTATTGTTTACTATGTTTTTCACTTTCAAAAATGGATTTTTGGTGGGTTTTCAAAGTCGATGTATTTTCCAAAAATCTTATATAAATAAAAAGAAGTCAAATTGAATGTTTATGTACTTGTTATTTACTTATATGTACTTAATTTTGATATAAGGAGAATCTACAAGACTACTCGTCATGGTTCGAAAATTATTTCGATAAATGTCCTCCTTTTTTATACCACGGTGACAAACAAGCGTATGGCCCGCTCGATGGTAAGCGGTCACCGTAGCCTATGGACGTTTGCGATACCAGGGGTATCACGCGTCACAGACCTAACAAGAAACTTGTCACCTTTTTTGATACTCCAAGCTGTAGTCGCATAAAAACCATAAATATAAGCTAAGCTACTCAGACGAAACCTGAAGCCGGGAAGTCTGAAACCGCTTTGTTACTACCTCCTATTTCTTCTGATTAAGTTCGTTGCGGGTCCCAAGACAGCCGATAGGGTGTCCGGGTGCGTCATTGCACAGCTGCATTATTCGTTGATTATTCGATCAAAGGACGCCACTGTTGATCCTGGTGAGTTGCAGTGGTGGGACAGAGTGCCAGGTGTGCCCCGAAGCTACTCAGACAAAGTTGCTATCAAATGCTATTATGTAAAATTAATATTCTGACAAACATAATAATACGGTATACAAACCATATACTTCCTATCTTATATCCGTAATGCAATAGCGTTGCATAATCAAATCAATAGGAAAGACAATGGAAAATTAAAACCGAGTCGGTAGACAAAATGTGAACTAAATCAATCTCAAACCATTTATATTAAAACACATAGAAACTAGCGACAAAACACTGTTAGAACTAGAGGTGGTGGGTTTGTGAAACTATAACCTAAATGTGGTTGTCAGTTGATCTGTGGGGTGACCAGCGAACCGGAAAAAACTGGACTATTTCCTGTCTTAAAGGAATTTGAACTTTACGCGCTAATAAATAAGGTATTAAGCATAAGTATTGGAAACAAACGCTAATTAAAAAAGAAAGATTTTTTGGTTAATTACAGGTTAAAATGAACTAGGGTCATGTTAGTTTCGGCCATCTTGCTATGCTGTGGTTTAACAGGTCACTTCTTACATTCAAAATTATTGTAATTTAAAAGTATTATTTGCAGTACAAGAAGTAAATAAGATACATAAGAAACTTTTCTTTAGATAACTGCCCTAACCTAGGTTTTTAACTTTTTAATATCAAACTAGATTTTTATTCGTTTCCTATTGTTTGGCTCACAGGTCTTAGTTGTAGTATTCTTATCTATGTAGTCTATACCATATCGTTGCTTAGCAGATTCTTAAATCTTACTGCAGGGCTGAGTCAACGTGTGTCGTGATGTAGTTATTATTATTATTAAAACTGCCTTTTTAAAGCGCAGAAATAAATTCAAGAAAAAGCAAGTCATGGTCACCCTTCTAATTTCTAATGTAATAATTGTATTTATATCAATTGGTTGACCCGTAGGTTTAATGGTTTAACGCAACGCTCCTTTTAAGGCAAGATAGCGGGTTCGATGCCTTGAGGCTTTGTTTACCAATCAATGTTTTACGGAAAATTTTAGCTGGGCTTGGCATGTTTTGGCTTAGAAAGGTATTTGACCTCAGGTATTAGGTTCTACAACATTACATAGGACCTGTTAAGTTTTTATATATACTTTCATTAGTAATAAAACGATATGGATAAACAAACAAACACACGAGTCTCCGAAAGGAAAGTGAGACAACCGTCTATGGAGACTACGACTCCCTTAATATCTACAGTGTTAAGATTTGGGGTGTCTAAAATCCAGAATATTCTTAGCCATCCCTTACCGTAAAATAATGGAACACCATCGAACTGTCTACCATGAAATGAATACATTTTTGGCCACAAAAGCTTTGATTTAACCATTTTAATAAATAAAAAGTCATTCAACAGGATTAATTCATATATTATTTGTTTATTTTTTATCAGTCAGGTTTTTCAAAAAAGTCAAGTCAAAGTCAAAATATTTTTTATTCAAATAGACTTAAAATAATTACTTTTAAATCGTTTTATACTAGCGTTTTACTATCACTGCCTGACAGTATTGAAGAGTTTATCACGGTTACTTATGTCAAGTGGTATAGCATATAACAACAATATATCTTAATAAACCTCCTACCTCCGACGACCTTGGTGGCGCAGTGGTGTAAACAGCCGACTGCTACGCTAGAGGTTCCGGGTTCGAATCCCGGCGGGGGCGGGACTTTGTGTTATTTGCAAGACGCATTGTTTCGCTTACCGGTCTTGGATGTTGTATTCTTATTTTTTTAGTATATACCATATCGTTGCTTAGCTCCTGCGATACAAGTTCTTACGATACTTAGTGCAGGGCTGAGTCAATGTGTGTGACGTGATGTGGTTATTTATTTTATATATTGATTTAGTAAAGAAAAACAAAAGATTTTAAATGACATTCCTTTTTAAATTGGTACATAAAGGGTCATTTACTAAACATGGCGTCTATTTAGCTAACGGCCGAAAATACAAAAACACGAGTTTAACTGTGTATGTGTACACGTATTTATTATGTATATTTATATATGTATGTGTGTATTGCGTATGTATATGTGTATATATAAATATGTAAGCTATGTATCTATTTGCTATCGTTGTTATTATGTTATTCATATAAAGTGCTGTGTAAAGTAAATAATAAGCTTTCCTGACATAAGTACCTGTTGCAAAGAATGGGACAATCAGCTGACTCCATAGAAATCTGCTGTTATGTTTATGTCAATAAGAATTTTTTAATAATTATTATTATTACTCCGAAACAACGAAAAACAAAATTCGGCCGAATTTTCTTGCGTTTCCTACTACGAAAATCTTTCGGATGGGTCCATTCCGGTGCAATAAAGAATATGCAGGACTTTATAACTAATAAAGAATATGCAGGACTTTATAACTAATAAAGAATATGCAGGACTTTATAACTAATTCATTATCACTCGATACCACATACACAAATTTTCTCAAACACCTGAGTTATAAAGCTTCAAAGTCGTTGGTTAGACAGATGCTACAGACAGAGATGCTATATAATATGTATAGTGACGTCAAAGTACACGGGCGACATACAACTTCCATAGAAAAGGTTGTTCTGATGAGCGAGATAGATATATTTAATTTGAATGGTTGTATCTCCGTGGTTTATCGTACAATTCCAATTCTGTTTTCACTGTTAACATACTATTTCCACTTTTAAGATACATTGATTGTATAATCAAATCTAATTAAATTTCATGCATATTCTCTATTGATGTATTTGCCAAAACATAACCGGTTGCCTATAATCATGACCGGTTGACAACAATGCCAAAAATGTTCAGAGCAATGTCACGTTTGAAACATTTATTCTTATTCTCTGACGTTTTATTCGTAGGTCAGAAGTTAAGGTTGCGGACTTTTGGAGTAGGGCCACTGATCCTACGATTAATGACGATATAGTTTATTTATATAAAAAAGTTTTTTTTAGTTTACTTCTATGGTAAGGGTTTGATCCTCTTTTCGGGGCAAGACCGATTTAAAACATTTTCCAAAGATAGAAAGGGAAAAATCTTACCGTGTTCCTAGTTCTGCTGATTAAATATTTATATACATAGTAGGGTGATTAAAAAAAAAAGCTTTTTTTTTTTGGTTTGGTACTCTGAAAAATAGGTTCCTGGACACCTCTAAGAAAGCCTCTCCAAGCATGAGTTCTTAATTGTAACGGGAAGGTCCTCCTTCTTACAGTTTTCTATTTTTTCTTATTATCAGATAGAAAAATTTATATCTCGCTTCCCAACCGTTTAAAAGATATTAACGGTTAAAGTTTGATTATTTTTGTTTTTTTTTTTATTTCTTATGAATTTTATAACTCAATGAAAAAAAATCATTATGAATCTTTTAAACGGTTGGGTTTACGAAAAAATCGTAAGAGACCTTTTTTGTAGACCATTCAATTTCCTACAAAATCTAAGGAACAATATATTTTTTCAAGTAGTTGGAAGTGAGATATAAATTTTTCTATCTGATAATAAGAAAAAATAGAAAACTGTAAGAAGGAGGACCTTCCCGTTACAATTAAGAACTCATGCTTGGAGAGGCTTTCTTAGAGGTGTCTAGGAACCTATTTTTCAGAGTACCAAACGAAAAAAAAAATCTTTTTTTTTTAATCACCCTAATACATTGTGTTATGTACAATGATATCACTAAAACCTACTTGTAATTTATCTAAAAACATTCCAGTCTCAATATTGATAAATTGATCGCGTATTGAAGTTTTATCTGATAACTTACGTCAACTATTGTATATTTGTTTAGTTTTGTTTTTGTTGGAAGAATTCGCTACTTCTATAATTTAATACTTTTTTGAAGAGCTTTTCAATCTTACTAATATTATAAAAGCGAAAGGTTGCAAGGATATATAGATGTTTGTTACTCTTTCACGCGAAAACTACTGAATGGATTTTATTGAAACTATACAATAAAATAGCTTATAAATCAGAGCAACACATAGGCTACAATTTAAAAAGATACTGTGCGAAAAATAACGATAATTGTCAAGTAATTAAAAATCCTATTAGAAAAATTTTGGACTTATATTCGGACGAAGTCGCAGGCTAAAGCTTTGGATTATTTTTACTTTCTATGACAGTTTTTTTCTTATGGCAATAACTGGGATTTTGTGAGAATAGTGGTTATCTTATAAAAAAATATAGAAAGCCAGTGTAGAGATATCGACAGACCGTAACAGTGTTTGACAGCTAATGATTCCTGTAAAGCTGTAAAAAGTTGTGACAACCGTGTGTTGAATCTATGTGTCAAAATTTCAAATTACAAAAGCTGAATGTTCCTTTTAACATTAGAAATCTTGGTGTTGAATAAAAAGCTATTGTTACTCATTTCGTAGAGTTAAACTTAAAACTATAACGGTGATATTTTAAAATATTACAACTGGAATAACTTCTCCTTGCAAATGAAATCCTAAAATAAACATTATAAGCATACAGCTGATGAGGTTTCGATAAAATTGTCAGGAAAAATTATTACATCATTTGATTTGATCTTTTTCTGTTAGAGACAAGAATGTCTGAGTTCTAAGTTTGTCATAATAAATAAATAAACCACATAACGACGCACACATCGACTCAGCCCTGCAGTAAGTATCGTAAGAACTTGTGTCGCGGGTGCTAAGCAACGATATGGTATATACTACGTAGATAACAATACTACATCCAAGACCGGTAAGCGAAACAATGCGTCTTGCAAATAACACAAATTACCCAGATCCTCTAGCGAAGCATTCAGCTGTTTACAAAGGTCATCAAAATTTTTATTATTTCAGATTATTATGAAGAGATTTTTATTAATAAAGTGCATAAGCTCTCTAAATACACGATTCATTATTCGTGCGTTCTATCAGAGAGAAAAACTTATAAGGAAGTAAACATGATCATCGAAATCTGTGTATTTAATATACAAAAATACGTGTGGTTATGTAAAATAAAAAAAATATTACTCATACAATAAATACCTAAGTGAGTTGAACATGACATCCCATACATTATGTCAGGTAAGATTTATCTCGACATAATAATCGAGTTACGTAATGTCACGTCGGTCACGTATCGATTCTGAAATCGATTATTCGAGAAAATCATTTGTCATGATCGTGGATCGAATTATATCTAAATACGTATTAAATAAAAACTCATTGTTCGTGAATGCTGATCTCCAAAATCGAAAATCACATCCGAATTTAATGGAATATTGTAAATCGGTAAAGTTAGTTGCAGCGTGAAGGGTAAGGTAATTTTAGATAGGCCCTTAGACAGGTATCATTTATCGCGAGCGTGAACGCCAACAGAAAATAAAAATGTATGGAAATGACATAAAAAGGACGTAACTGGAGTAAAGTAAAGTAAAGTTATTGTAGTTTCGTTTTCTGTAGGCGTTAACGCATGTGGAAAACTGAATTTATCTATGGGGCAGACATGAAAAAACAATAAGATATTGGGTAAAATTTACATATCGTCATTAAATTACAGTAACTTATAAGAAGGTTTTATACTAAATACTAATAATATACACTAGCTTGTGCCCTCGACTTGGTCCGCGTAGATATGGAAAAGGTTTTAATAGGATTTGTAATTCTTGACATTTATTTTGGACAACACCTTTACAAATCATAGCCTATGTGTTGTTCTGATGTTTAAGCTATATTATTGCAAAGTTTCATTAGAATCCATTCAGTAGTTTTTGCGTGAAAGAGTAACGAACATTCATACATCCATACAAACTTTCGTGTTTTAATATAAACTCTTTTAAATATCAATTTTTCCTACTCAAGAATGTTTTTAACAACAACATTACGTAGCAATATTTGCTCGATACTCTAGTTTTTTGTTTATTTTTATCGGTATATTGCATTCATTTAATTTCTGTTGTAATACAAATAAATACAAAATAATTAAACGCATTTCTAGCTTGAGTTTACAAAAACAAATTTAGTCGTAGGCTCGAGCCAGTAATAAATACAACACAATCTGTTAATACAATCTTATATACAATAATTGTTTCTAAAATTAATTAATGGCCACTTTCACTCATCCATTCATACATTTTATTTAATGACAAGTACTCAACATGTTAATCTGAGAGAAAAAATGTCTGTCAGACCGTATGTCACAAGATTAGCATAATAGAAGTCAAAGAATTTCTAGTGATGAAGAAGTATGTCACAAAATTTTTTGGGTATTAAATTATTATTATTTGGTTGTTTATTTATTAATAATAAATAAATAAATATGCATTAAGATTAGTTGAGTTTTTTGTGAACTTGTTCTATTTGTTGTTTAAAGGAAAAATTGAATTTACAAGCTATTTTTAGGAAGGTATGTCAACTTATTCCGACGTTTTTTTGGAAAAATGCATGTGCCATAAAGTTTTTTTGAAAAAATATAGGTACCGTTTACTAAATAAAAAAAATACAGGTTCCATTCATTTTTTTAAAGACAGGTTCCATTAATTTTTATACAGGTGCCGTACATTTTTTTCCAAAAAAAAAAGGGGAAAACTTGACATGCATTTACACAAAAAAAAAAATCTCCAAAAACATTTTTTTTTTAAATTTAATATTTTAATCGCGTCCAAATTCTTTAATAGAAACAATAAATATTGTATTTAAGCAAATAACTCGCGTGTTATAAAACATGGCAATACCATTGTATAATAAACTTTTAATTGAAACATGGCTCGTTAGTTTCATAACGTTATATCGACATTATCTAACTAAACATTATGTTTATTGCATTCCTACACTAAATCCAGCTCATGAAGACCGATCGGGTATGACTGTGTTTAGACGAAATGTCTACTGCGGATCTTTGTAGAGCCTCTAGCGGATTGGTGAGGAATTAACATTGCTCATATTAAATCACTGCAGTAATGTTGTCTGACGTGTAGGAAAACTATACTGATTCTGTATGAGCAATAGCATTCTTCTTTTGAAAAAAGCAACTACGGAGGTTTCTTACCGGATTCTTCCACGTAGAAATAGCGTTTCGAACCGGTTATAGTTTAAAGATTACGATTTAAAAGTACTTATTTTAAGTTTATTTGAATGAAAAATCAAATCGAAGGTGAACTCATGGTGGGCACACTATACGAACATGCATACTACTCTAGTGTACGTTTAATCTTTACAGAGTGAAGTCGAGGATACACACAACCTAAGCCGAACCGTCTTCATAAGATAGAATGACTATTACGATGGTCTACTTAAATAAATATTAGCTAAACCGATTTGATAGCTTAATAACAATCTCATTTTGTAATCGTATCTAATTCATTTGATTGCTTTTTCATACCATCGTTTATTAAGCGAAATTACTTTTTGTTTGCGTCTGTGAGAAGGAGGAGAAGGGTGCTGTGGATTTTGGGGTCGCGCGTGATGTTTATGGTGTTGCAAGCTTATCTACAGTAACTTTTAACCAAGCGGAAGTCCATCACACAAAATGAACTGTGAAAAACATTTTTTTTGTGTGCTCCCATTGGTGCATGCACGTGATTTTTTTCATGATAATTGGGAAAAATTTAAAAAATTCGCTCCTTCCCATTTCGACTTTTTCCCGTTTCGTAACCCTCATTTAATTTAATTTTTATTCCACAAAAGTTGTACTCATGTTGTTGTCATGACGATTGTACTACTCATGTAGGTTTCCAAAACGACACCAAATACAAAAGTTGTCCAAGCCCCAAAAAACATGATTTATTAAATGATTGCGAAATGCAACTTTTTTATGTTTTGTGGTTTACGAAACGGGAAAGTTTACAACCTGGAGGGAGCAAAAAAATATTTCTTTATACCTATTTTTTTATATTGTTGCTCCTGTATCGGGCATAAACTTTTCAAAAGAATAAAATACTCGCAACTGATTAGATCTGTGTATTTTGATCTCTATTAGTTCGATTCGTGGAATAGAGTATATTGCATTCCATAAGACTTAGCTTGACTAGACTAGATCTTAGTATCTTCTTATTTTAATAAAGTCATGTGTTTAGGGAGACGGTTTACCTAGTGGAAAGTGATACCGGCGCCTATTAATACGACGATGCCCTTCATGTCTTACAATGCCCATGCCCATGTAGAGGTAAAAATGTTATACCTCAGATCATCACCACCAGATGACATTGTGACAATGGCGACCTACAAACCCTACAGTCGTTCCTGTGCCTGCGCACGAGCATCCAGTATGCAATACAATGAAATCCGATCATTCGTGCCGGGGCCGTCGAGCGCAACGGACGTGTAACACACACCGGATAGCAACTGATACTCATGAAAGTAGACGGGTGACCACAAATGTGGATGCATGAAGGTTCTAGTCCAAGTCAGGGCAATGGCGAGGTTCGGAAAGAATATTCGTATTTATTCTATTCTTTGAATTATTTTTTGGATTATGTTAATGTCATTATTTTTCTTTTCAATTTTTTTTAATCGGACATAATGGTAATGAATTTGAAGTGTTAATGTTTTTTTTTATTATTATTGATAGCTTATTTGATTTGTATTTGTAATTAACTAATTATGTATGGGCAAATAGCTCTGAAAAAAAGGATTATTATTATTAGAAACTTAAGAGAAGAAAAATTGCATGTAAAAATACAATGAAAAATATAGTTGTCTTTATTTGGCAATCACACTTAAAACATAACACACCATTTCATCCCCAAATAATGATTATGTTGGGAATCACAAAAACTTAATTGTTAATGAGAAAGTATATAAACGTTGGCTTCTCTTCATTTCTAGAACAAAGCAAAACCTGGCAGGTTAATTAGTTATTAGCTTCTTTGTACCTTCATTATTTACTTCATATTTGTTTGATAAAAAGTAAATAAAGTTAAAAATAGCATTACATTCTTCCTTCGATTTTAATGCCATAATATAAAACCTTAACGAATTTATTGCACCATAAACTCGCTTTTTAAAAAGTAAAAAAAATAACTTTAATTTATTGGCTTTTGCAATCAATTTACAACCACATTACACAAACTCAATCGCGTATAAAAATTATAAGATCCATAAAACAAACGAGGTCACAGATAAAAGGGCATAAGATACAAAGTTGCTTATCTTTAAATTTTAAAGCAGTACACCATTAAAGTTGGTATTACTGGCTTGGCTTGGATTAGCCTTTTTAAGGTGGCAAAGAAGCGTACGGCCCGCCTGATGGTAAGCAGTCACCGTAGCCTGTGGACGTTTGCAATACCATGGGTATCACGCATTGTGGAGCCTGTAGGAACCATTTTTGACGAACCCCATGCTGCGGCCATTTGATAAAACCATAACAGTTAATCTTGAACTAAAATTGAATGAAATGAAAAAGAAACTTAATTTCTGTACTAAATAAAGTTAATACGAAAGTCAATGTGGTAACAGATTCAATAGAAGTCTTGGTCAAAACTATATTTGAATCAACATTCAGGGGGGATTGTTTCGCTTACCGGTCTTGGATGTAGTATTCTTATCTATGTAGTATATACCATATCGTTGCTTAGCACCTGTGACACAAGTTCTTACGATACTCACTGCAGGGCTGAGTCAACGTGTGTCGTTTATTTATCATTACAGAAAAATCAACGGTTCCTTTTGATATTATTTTAATTTGAAAGGTTTTATTCACATGCTTTAATCTTCATCCTGGTATTAGTAGATAACGCAATTTAAATTATTTCCTGAAGCAAAAGTAAGTAGCCTTCCTATGTAAGTGGATAGATAGGTAGGTAGGTAGTAGAGGCATAATAAAACAAGACAAACATAACATGAATTCACGCCGTAATCCCTCAAGGGGGGCAGGCAGAGGTGTTACACACCGCATTTCGCATGTTTCTGTTGAGATTTAATTCATTACAAAACTACTGACCTTTGTTAACAAAAAAAGAAAGATACATTGAAGTATCGCTGTACGAAATAGTAACGATACAATCGACAGTTATTTAAATCGATACTACTAGTAATAACGAGCGGTGATAATCGAGATGTATGCTTAGGCAATGCGAGTGGTGTTACCAATCGATTTTTTTGTTTCTTTTTCTATTGTAAAATAAAAAGGGCCCGCTATGAATTGCAAAACCATTCAGCTCCCTTTTTCCATACCTCACCGATTATTAACGATTGGTCTCCGCTGAGGAGCATCGCAGCCACCAATCATTAATATATGCATATTTATTTATTGACTTACCATAGCTGAACAAGTTTGCCGTAAGATTGACAAATTATCGGTATGGATTTGAAATACTGAAATTAATATGAAATTGAAGGATACATTTGTTATCTTAACTTAAGAAGGTGCAAAAATATTAAAAATGGATGTCAACAAATATTGCTGCAAAATCTTCGTCAGATTTTTCTCAAGAGTTTCCTTTCGCGTTACTTTCGGGGCATCAACACCAATATATTTCATTTTCCCAAAACCTTCAAAGAGGCGTATATTCCTGCTCACAAAATGCTGACCATGATGCTCAGACATGAAGCGTTCAGAGAGAGCCTATAAAATTGAGGTTCAAGAACGTACCTTTCCTCCAGCATCTCGTTGAATGTCTTGCTCTTGGAGCGGGGCTGGTTGGGCTCGTTCTCCAGCCGCCTCACCTCCACGCAGCGTTCTATGATGTGCTCCACGCGCTTCCGCCTTGACGACTTCCAATTGTCTAGGTTCTGAAACAAGAGTTTTACTCATGAGAGATGACCCTCTCTCTATCCTATCACTGGCAATGCGTATGTCGCGTCTAGAATCATATCACCAGCTAAATGCCATACCTTAAATTAAAATGGCCGACAAGGCGTTTACCATTAAATAATAAGGGACTGTAGGAAATTTAAGGAAATGTTGTTTATTTGAGGTATAGATTAAGAGTCAAAAAGTGTGTGACTGCTATGATTCAAAGTCAAAATTCTCTCAAATCTACTCCTGAGACATTTTTTAATCCCACTGACATAATATTGTTATTAATTTTATTATTATTGACCTTATTCTACTCTGTATTTTATTCTGTAACTAATAGTAGTTTATTCTGACACCATCTACATCAAAAAAACAATTCATTTAGTCCTCTGTCACTTTTCAGATGAACTGCTTTGGTTTCTGTGGAAGAATTTGAAAAACCTTTTGTTCCTTCCCTTCCATACCAAGTTTCGTTAATTAAGACAGGGAATTAAGTGTTAATTGATGCAAATTGGATTCGTCCAGCTCATCACGCGGGTGTGTTGTTTGGCTTCTCGAGTGTCGTTCAGTTTGTTGAAGTTTGCGATATTAATATGGTACTTATATTAAGGGGGGAGCCTGATTTAGAAGCTTCAAAAAATCGATTTTTTTTTTTTTGCATAAATGTCTTCCTAAACTATCTAAGAATGTGTCCTCAAAATTTCAGACGGAAATTCGCAATATTTTCGGAGTTATAGAAGAAAGAGTCGGCAAGCGTCGAGCAGGTATATACGAGCGGCCGGATCGCTCGGAGCGCGCGCGCTCCGCCCCTCGATCTATTGTTCGTGTTATGATCCAAACAGAATAACGGTCCTTCGAGGGACTGTTGACTGTTCGCAGAAGGTCATTGTAGAGCTATGTAGGGATAAAAGTATGTATTATAACGGTATATGTGACCTGGCAGCGTCGGTTCGAGCAAAGCTACATTTAGCATTTGGGTTCAGTTTCGATTTGTCTTTCGGCACGTGAACGTCTTCAAATCATGCAGAGCTATCCAAAAGTGAGCAAATCTTCAAGTGAACGCAGTGGAAAGCCACGGAAACGTAAATTCCACGGCAATCAGTTTCATAATGGCGGCTTTTAAACATCCACCACGTCTAATTGACGAACATGTCGAGCAGCACATTCGTCCTGTGTACGAGGACTTATCCAAGGACGAGCTGCTTACGAGGTGTTTGGGTGGACACACACAAAATGCGAACGAGTCGTTCAATTCCACTGTGTGGTGCATGACACCTAAACACCTTCACTCAGGCATTAAAATCATCGAAATTGCTGCTTACATCGCTGGAGGAATGTTCAACGAAGGCTACAGTGCAGCATTGAAAACCATGCAGTTGATGGATTTAAAAATTGGACAGCAATGTAACAATTTCGCCAAGAGAGCCGACGAGGAGCGCGTCACCCGACAAAACAGGCGCGATTCATTGTGTAGTAAAGAGGCCAGAACAGCCCGCAGACTCGAACAACAGGGCACAAACCAGGTTTTTGAAGAGTGTGAAGGTTTACTTTATGGACCAGGAATCGCTGATTAGCATAATAACGCGGTAAGTTTAAGAAAATTACGATTTTTCATATACGAAAACTTTGACGCACGTTTTCTCGAGTTTTCATTTTTACGATTTTTCCTAATTGGCGGGAAAGATAGGGAAAAAACTAAACGTCCTATCGAAATAAAACAAAATGCATTTTATTCGGGATGAAATTCTCTTCTAGTTGAACCTAAAAAACCTTGAAAAAGTTAAGATTAACATATTTTTTAAACAATCTAAAGTCAATTTTTTTTTTTTTTTTAATGAACTTTTTTTTCAATTCACTAAAAATTATTGAAATTTGAACGTTTTCATCAATTTTCTTGGTTTAACTAGAAGCTATACTATTCAGGAATAAAAATATTTTTGGGTTTTTTGTTTCAGATGAAAATTGCGACCTGCATCATTCCCGCCGCACAACAAAAGCGCTCGCGAGACGCCTCGGCGAAATTCTTGTCCCGGGCATAATATTGCTTAAATCTTCATGAAAAAATTTGAGAAGACTGTTGAAATATACAACAATAAAACCTGAAAGTTTCATTCCAATCGTATATTTTTTTCCTTCCCAAAAAAATCCTTCAAAAAATCGATTTTTCGAAGCTTCTAAATCAGGCTCCCCCCTTAAATAAAATATACACTTTTAGAAATCGATCTGTGAAAGAAAAATAAAATGGGGTAAGAATTACTAAGAAAAATAAGAGGTAAATGGGCAGTCCCTTAAGCATTCTTGAAGGGTCATTTTTGAAATTTGATGTATACATTTGATATTTGAAGTTAAAGCTATTCGCCTAGTAGGGGGCATTTCACGAATCTCCATTTAAAAATGAAACCATAATTGGCCAATAAGTTTACTGTAAATGGTTTTAATGGTTTTGTTGTGCTATGGTTTTATGTAAAAAAAAAAACAAACACCAATTGCTGGTTTGAACTCTTTGTCATAAGTACAAATAATCCACACGTTTTTTTACTTACCTGGTATAGTTTGCAGTTATCAACGGAATTTATTAATTTTTGTAATTATTGAATGGACATACCACCTAACAGGTTATTTTTAGGATGACCAACCATTCCGTCTCACCATTGCAACTCCTGTTCAACACGATCAACAGTGGCGTCCTTTGATCGAATCATCAACGAATAATGTAGCTGTGCAATGACGCACAGGCTGTGCCCGGACACCTTACCGTCTCACTTGGGACCCGCAACGAACTTAATCAGTAGAAATAGGAGGTAGTAAGAAAGCGGTTTCAGAATTTTTAACACTATATGACAAAAAAATATATTTCTAAATCACACTAATTATTTATGAAAGGAAATGAATCAGAAGGAAATACTAACCGCTATTGAATCAATTATCTTTCCAATAGACATAAAGTCCTTATTAAGATAGAATCTTTGTATAAATCTTATCTCAAACTTAAGATATGATCTTAAACGCAATAGTTTGCTAACCAGTTAGTTAATACTTGTTAATACATAGCAGTGCTAATAAGGTACCGTTTGTTATGCACTCGACAAACCGTTATGAAAAACAGTTTAAATTTCCTTGTACAGGAAAAAAGTTACATCCGAATCGGTTGAGCCGTTCCGGTGATCAGCCGAGACAACGATCCTCAGCGTTCACTCAAATTTTGTGTGAACTTTTTTTAATTTTGCAAGAAAAGTAAATTAAATATTGTTCCCTACATTAAGATATATACGTACAGAGGTAAAATTGCGAACTGACTATTTCTACCACTGAGGGTGAGTGTTAGCATCTTTCAGTAGTATGTCTTGGACACTCAACAAAGCTAGACGCTTTATAGTCCTAAGCTATTATGCCCTTCGTGTACAGGAATGAGATATTGCAGAAGTCTGTATTATGTACCTTACCTAAACCCTGTTCTCTCTGTGCAGCTGTTTTGAAAAGTCTGTATCTAATGTAATTTTTGGGACACACATTTTGTTCGAGATGGCTTTTCTAGTACGTACTACATATTACTTCAATGGTTCCCTATGACCTTTGTCACCATAAAATGGTATAAATCCAGTAATTTTTGACATTATTTTGCACTTGGCTTGCGGCCCATGTTAAAAAAAGGTTGAACTCCACTGGCTTAGTGTAACTAACAAAAAAGTAAGTTACACAGGATAAAAAGCCTTACCAAGCGTAATAAGTTTGTAAAAGTATACCAAAAACAACAATTCGTCACTAGCAAATCAATTCGACTTCGTTTAGGTACAACAAGACACGACAATAACAACAACAACACCAAGAACAAGAGTTTTGTATAATTCCTTAATAAGCATGTCACCATATTGTTATATAACGAATCCTTATGTAAGAAACGCAACTATACTAACAAACATTTGCATTAGCATTTAAAATTATTTAAGAAGGACGCTGCAAGCAGGTTGGTTCAGTCATTCCATCTCACCAAGACAGTTTGTCTAAGGTTGTGTGTACATGCAAATAGCTTCGGTGTGTGTATCCTCGAGTTACCTCAGCTGTCGTAAAAGGGAAAATTAAAGCAATTCAGATATCTCAAATCTTTGTTATGTCATAGACAATGTAATTTTTCCAAGATGGCCGCTCATTAGGATGGATATCTGACACTTCAATTCACAAGCAGTAGGTGGTAATTTTACGATATGATAAATATATTTCTTATTATTATTGCAATTGGTATCTCCCGTGTAATAATAATCATATTTTTTTAGGTGCAATTAGGCAAGCATTTGACCTTAATCCCGCCTGATGTTAAGCGGCTGTATCATGTTCAGATTTAGATAGAATATAACACAACATCACTTTTAATCCCGCTGTAAAGACGATACGCTAGCTAGATGATACGCTAGAGCAGCGGTCCTCAACCTTTTAGCTGGCCGTGAATCAAATACGTTTCAATCATAGTGTCGCAAGCAGTTATTTTTTTAATTTTATGTCATTCCAGAGCGTTCGCGAATGGTAAAAAGAAGAAAATTATCGTATTCGTAAAATATAATGACATAAATTTGTGACTCCTGGCGGCCCAATTATAAAAGGCTCGCCGGGTCGCATGCGGCCCGCGGTCCTTACGATAGCTGCACTAGAGAAAATACAAGTCCATATCTAATAACAACTATAGCTGAACGTTCTTAGTGAGATGGAATGACAGTAGCAACGTACCGAGCAACGCTTATTGGCTACTTTACATTCTCTATTTGACTCGGCTGCTTGCGTGTTTGCAACCTTTTTTCTTGTTTTGCAACTGGCCAGTTAAACGCTTACCGCGTGTGGTGCAATTCGAAAATGGAATTGAGGAAATAGGTTAAAAAAAAAGTTTTACGACGTTGGGTAAAAGAAACATAAAAAACAACGACAAGCTTGTCGTGTTAAGTGGTAGGAAAGCCAATTTGGTAGGAACAGCGGCCAAAATTATTACAGCAATTCTGAAAGGTTTCACTTTCTGAAATTGTTGTTGACAATATCATCCAATTTTTTCAAGATGGCCGCTCCATTGTATGGTTATCTAACACTTCATTCACAAGCAGTAAGTGGCCATTTTTACGATTTGCCATTATCATATCATATTCAGACACAACATGGCATAACGGCCTTTTTTACTGTGCTTTAGAAAAACAAATGAAGAACAAAAGAAACAATACACATAAAAAAATAGGTTTACAATTTGAAAAATGAATTTTATTTACAAATTGTAATAGAAATTATTTATTGTACCTAATTATTTTTAAAAAGCAACTACGGAGGTTTATTACCGGATTCTTTCTCGTAGAAATAGCGTTTCGAACCGGTGTTAGTATAAAAATATGACGATTTAAAAGTACTTATTTTAAGTCTATTTGAATACAAATATTTTGACTTTGATACTTCGACTATAAAAATTATTAACATATGTCATATGTTGATTTGATAGTTTGTGGTATTTTTTTGCTTTTTTTTTTAAACCTATTTTCTTTTCCAGTTCTCATCCAAGCCGTTTAGATGTATGCATATCAAATGTATTCCCTCATACATAAACTTATTTAAATGGAAGCATTCGCTTGCAAACAAACCAAACCCTAAGCACTTAAGTAGACCAACACATAGCGTAGAGAGAAATACAGACATTTTTAAAGGGAATACTCTGTAAAGTCAACCATTTGAATTGCCAAGGGAAACTAGACTTCAATCTTCACGCAATAAGGCATACGTGCAAGGAATTTAACTATACTTGACTACAGCAATCTCGATAATGATAATGAGGCCAATAATGGCAATGCGATTTAATGACAGCAACGTTTAGTTTTCGCATTTTTTTTACAAAGAAAATACTGAGGATTATTTAATACAAATGTAAAGATGAGTTATTACTTCCCCATTCTAGTTAAATACGAACTTTTATTTGTTTTAATCTACGTAATCTGACTAGTATTGCTTTCATTAACCAAGTTAACTTCAAGCTTGTACTATGGATCCCATACATTGTATCGCCAAATGAATTCATCTAAATTCATTATTGTTTTTTTAATTCGTTCTGAATCTATGAAAAAAAATATTAAAGATTTTTATCAATGCATAAATATTGGTTCAGGTCTTTGAATCATGTACTCCCAACACAGAAAATCAGTCAAATAATTCCACATCTTTCAGTTAGTCAATCAACAACCAACTAACGAACCATAATTGTGGTATAAAAATAGTTACTGTATTTATAGAGAACTAAACAAAAAGTTCCCGCCTTTTTCCCCTGACCGGAAGCGGGCTGCATTCTCATGGCTTCTGCAACAGATTTACAATGGCGCCGGCGGTACTTCCGGTGGGAGAAAACGGCGGGAATAATAAACGTCATGTTGCTTTGTTTTTTTTTAGATTCAAGGTTGGGCGAATGCGCTATCTTACCTGCTGCTTTGAGATACAAAAGACTTAAGTAATATATTTTAATGGACCTACTTTGTTGTAGTTGTATTGACTTTTTAAATCATATTTTACTATTTACTTATTCTACGTTCGGTCAATTCTTATCTCTGTTAGCCGATATCTATTGTAACTATATTTTTTCAGGCTTTGGCAAAGTCATTCTATAGCCCTAACTTTGACAATGACGAAACCGAATATGTTATCCTATTGTAGTTTTAATTAGGATATTTAACAAAAGATCCACCTTAATGATACTACTTTGTAATTACTGTACGTAGGTATCAGATACCTTTTGACACTGTAACTCATCAAGGTGTTAACCTCGAGAAGACAATAAAATAAATACAATCTCAAAACACTGTGGGCGCGAACCCATTATTTTGACAAATCCAAATTTTGAGGTTACAATTTCAAATTCAAACAGCTCGCTAATGAACACAAAAACAATTATGTCGGCAAATAAAAGGAATACCGGTTTTTTAAACGTCAATTTTACGACTTCAACCGTTTCTATCTCCGTCTATCTTACGAGGAATGAAAGAGAGACAGTGTTCCGTTACTCTGGGCGAAATATTTCCAAGATTCGGTAATTAACGCGTTCGAGGAATTTATGATAGAAAAGTTGCTGCCCACGCGATTCGACTAATATGGCTATCTTTCAGCATAAATCAATAAACTTAATAATTTTATTTAAAAAACGGAAATGGACTTCATAAATGGCGAATATATTAGAATTGGAGGCTTAATGCCAAACTTTATGGTTTAAAAATCTGGGGACTGTTCGTCGTCGTAATTGGATGTTCCAAAGGCGGCTGTTGAATTGAGTCTGATCATGTTTATATATCAGGTGAGTCGGGTCGGTCAGTTAACTAAGGCACTCAACCTGAGTTAGCACGTCCTAATTTAGCTGAAATGTATATTAATGAAGAACATATGATGGCTGCAATTAGCTACTGGATGCAAGCGACCCAAGGTCGCTCCAGTTGGAAACATTTTGGGGAGGCCTACATAAATGATTGTGTACGAATACACGTATGTATGTGGAAACAACCCTTGCGTCACTTGCGAAAAAATCTTTAAGCGGGGTTAAAAGTAGTTTTACCATATTAGATCTATATTTAAGAATATGATACACAAGTCAAACCGTAAAAGGGCCACTGAAATAGTAAATTGCAACTGTCGGACATCCATACAGATAAGAGGCGGAAGATCTTGCAAAAAATTGATGAAATTGTCTATGACATTTCATTTGCCATTTCTGAAAATGATAATAATCTTCATTTGACGACCTCGGTGGCGCAGTGATGTTAACAGCCGACTGCTACGCTAAAGGTTCCGGGTTCGAATCCCGGCGGGGGCGGGACTTTGTGTTATTTGCAAGATGCATTGTTTTTTCGCTTACCGGTCTTGGATGTTGTATTCCTATCTATGTAGTTTATACCATATCGTAGCCTAGTGCCTGCGATACAGGATTATACCTTTGTGTAGGGCTGAGTCCATGTGTGCGTCGTGATGTGGTTTTATTATTATTATTCAGCCTTTTTGGGTCTTTTGTAGAGAACACATAATGGAGGTATATACAATGATTATGTAACCTACCGACTGCCAGTCCTCCTGCCTCTCGATCTTCGGCTCCGTGCGTTTGGCTAGCTCTGCCTTTCGGAGTTGCTCGCGAGCCCTGCTGCCCAGGTCGGCGGGACCAACGCGCACGAACTGCAGCGGGTTGGCAGCTGGCTTACCAGGGAGGACACCGGCTGTGTGAGGCCTGGTTGCCAGGAAGTCCGCGCTGTCTGATGTCTGGAAAGAAGGCATAGGATAGGTGATGTCATCAGTTTGAGAGGGTGCGGGCGATATTCGTATAGAATAAAACTTATGATTTTTTTTAGGAAAGCTTCCGTATTATTATATTTATAAGAAGATTCTTTGATTTAGCTTACAAATCAAGGTTACTACGTTCTCTCAGTTTTTTTTCTCTATATTTATTTAAAAGGGATCTTTATGATGATTCATATGTCGATCCTATAGCAACAAAATAAAATGAAACCACAGCACTTATAACCTATCCAAATCTATGATCTTGACATATTGATGCTGTGAAGAAGACTTTGTAGGAAACTGGCCATGAGATTTTTATGCAACACCAGGCATCAGCTGGTGGGAGTTTATCAAGTTAGGTTAGTTTACTTTCTTAATGAAGGACCGACCATTGAGCAAAAAATCTCCTATAGAAAATGTAAGGGAAACCATTAATTAACATGCAAAATATTTCTGTTCGCTTTCAAAGATGCTTCCTAGAAAACGCTCAAGCTGTGGAATTAACTCCATCGCATGATATTCCCATGTGACTAGCATTGGGTTCTTCAAAAAGGGTATAAAAGTTCTTGCAGCAACGCGTGGTATTGCAAACGTCCTTAGGCCACGGTTACTGCTTACCATCACGGCTGTATGCTTGTTTGCCAGCTTAGTGGTATATTTTTTTTTTGTTAAATTTCCTACTAAAATTAAAGAAAAATAAATTCGAATGAAAGCGAATGTTTGTAAGCTTGTTTACAAATTATGATTCCTAGTACAAGTCAGTGGCAAGTTGAAATAATGCGCAAATGAATGGTGCATTTGATATCACCGGATGTGAAATCGTATTTTTTGCATTCACAAAAGCAGGTGTGTGCAAACATTTGCTGAACGGACTAAACCGAGAAATACAATGACGTAAGCTATGGGACATCATGAATGTTTTGTGGTTTACAGGTGGTAGATCTATGTGCGAGATCGCCTGGGTTGGTACCACTCTCCTTTCTATTTACAACTTACACCAATCCACTGTGTTAATTTTAGAAGGATTGGAGAGCCAATATAATTACCGGCACGAGAGGTATAACGAATTTAATTATAAATGGGCAACGCTTTGGTGTGCTCTTGGCGTTTCGAAACATCAAGGGAATTTCAATTGGCGGCGTGATCACTTTCCTGTCACTCACCAGCTTCTTTGTCCATGATGTATAAAATTTAAAAAAAAAGTTTTTCATTTACTTAAAATAAATAAATCTAAACAAATAGTCGTGTAAATATTCTGAGGAAGAAAACGGAAGGACGAAACGTATTCTTTATATTTACTTTCATTTGATTTGCTTTTAAATTAAATTCTATTGTTTTGTATTGTGGCAGTGTATTTTGTAATTAAGTGAGTTTTTTAAATGTTTTAATTTTGTTTGTTAACATATTTAATGTTTAGCTTTTACTCTCGCCCGAGACACACGTTTTCCTAGTTCGTGCATAGTTTATTTATAATCTCAATTTAAGTTTTTTGTCAATGTTTTGAGTCATTAGAAATACAACTTAATTATTATTATTATTCCTTCCTTTTGTTAATTATTTGTTTATATTGTAAATTTAGATCTAGGGAATTCAATAAAGATTATTATTATTAATCATTTCACTCGATGGCGCAGTGGTGTAAACAGCCGACTGCTACACTAGAGGTTCCGGGTTTGAGCTTTGCGTTATTTGTAAGTCACATTGTTTCGCGTACCGGTCTTGTAGTATTCTTATCTTTGTATTTTATACCACGTTGATACAAAGTTATATATTAGTCAATGTGTGTCGTGATGTGTTTATTCTTATTAAAACTCCCAAATAATCATCTAGACGGTTATTAATAAAGTATGGTGAACTCTTTGCCGCGACTACAGTCTTAGTGCAAAATATTCCATTGCCATCAAAGATTGAATACTCGATGTTGGAAGAGGCTAGAAGAAGTTGAAGAGTATGGTTGATAGAGATGTTCTTCTAGCTACGGAACTTTTTAACAGGAAAACTTAAACTCGACATAAAACTACTAAACAATATTCTTGCCTGTATCTTCCCCTACATGAATTTTCCTGAACCGGTGGTCGAGTCGAGTTTAAAGAAAAATTTACATTCATTTGACGATTCTAAGTACTTTCCTTTAAGTTTATGGAATCAAGTTATTTTGATTTTGAGTTTTTGACTTGAATTAAACTTTTTTGAAACATAGGTAATTAAATTACTTTTGTAAATAATAAAACTTTGATACTTAATTTTATATTTTCTGTTGCTATTTACTTTTAAAGTTAACTCATTTATCATTGTTTTGTTGGTCATTTGATTTTTATTGTTAAGTTATCAACTATTAAACTTAGTAATGAATAAAAAGAAAAATCTTTCACTTTTTAAAACCAAAGGTTTAAAATTTTCCATCAACAAAATGACTCAATTATCTATCAGTATCAGACATAGTTTTAGACACAAAAGACGCTTAGATGAAAAAAAACTTGTATACATTAATAAAAGATATTTTCTTACATAACACTAACTATGACGACTTCAATTACTAAATAAACAATAACAACGCGGTAAATCATCTCGAGTTATGTCTAAATAAGTCATCATGGGTAGTGAATCGGCGGTTTAATGAGAGTAACGAACAGTTTACCGGTAAACATCGACGAATTACGGTAGGCCGGTTTCAGACTTGCGCGTTTTTCGCGCGAGCTTACGGTTACGTTGTAGAGAGCTATCCTAGAATCCCGTAGATATTGATATAATTATTTTTGTTATGTTACATAAACTCACGTAATTAATCCCTCCAGAGGGAAGGCAGAGGTGTAACACATCGCATTTCGCATGTTTATGTTGAGTCCCAGTGTGATCGGTCGCCACTGTCTGGGCACAAAGAGGAATATGGCAGACAAATTATGGAAAGCCGGGACTCGAAACCTTGACCGGTCGGGTCGGGTCAGTGAGGGGTGTTATAAGTTGTATGTGTGAGGATCGATACGATCCTAGGAAGGATCACGATACTGTATTGACAGTGTGAAAAATGTAAGCGCGCAATATTTCGGTCTTCAAAAAGACTGGCTATGCGTAAACGGGATTATATCAGCGTTTTCGTTAAATATCAATATCGTTTTATTTATAAAAATAACAAAAACACAGTCGCCTTTATTAAATAAACTTTTACTTTATTATAAAACATTGTCTCTTGCTGGTTTTCTAAGTAAATAACAGATAAACTGACGCCGTAAGAAATCCCTCGAGAGGGGTAGACAGGTGATACACACCGCATTTCGCATGATTATGTTGAGTCCCAGTGTGACAGGTTGCGAATCTGTCGCCACTACCTGGGCACAATGAGGAAAATGGTTTCTATAACCTACGACCACCCGAGACTCGAACCTTCGCCTTTTCAGGTGGTTCGGTCCGTTAACCAAGGCACGTAACAAACTGAGCTGCCACGTCCACGCCAAGTAAATAAATAACCGCTAGTGCAAGTGCTGCTTGTGGCAGAAAAATACGCATCGAAAGAATCGCTAGTCTGAAACTGCCCTAACTGGGAAGCTGCCTGATCTGTAAATAGTTATTGTAAATCGTTTTCAGATGCGGTTACTTATATAATATAATTTCGTTTCCGTAATCCGGATGGGTATGTTTATTGCATTATAATGCTGTGTGAGGTAACAGAAAATATAATTTTACGGGTAATAGTCTTATTTGTTTGTTCCTCAACGTTATATCAGGTATTGGGTGAATGGCAATTTTTTTTCTATCGCTTTTTAAGTAGGTTTTTTTCCATTTTTTTTTTTTACAAAAATGCCACATAACGTCACTATCAAATGTCCACTGAATAATTTTGGTGGTTTACATTTTTAGATGCAGTGGTGTAATCAGCCGACTGCTACGCGAGAGGCTCCGGGTTTGAATCCCGGCTTGGGCGAAACTTAGTGTTATTTGCAAGACGCATTGTTTCGTTTACCGGTCTCGGATGTTGTATTCTTATCTATGTAGTATATACCGTATCGTTGCTTAGCGCCTGCGATACAAGATTATATCTTAGTGCAGGGCTGAGTCGATGTGTGTGTCGTGATGTGGTTATTATTGATATTTGTCTTTTTTTTCAGTAAGATAGGTCCATACACTCTTCTGTCCTGTTCTTACGGATGAATTAGTTTCTTAATGAGTTTTTTTTTTATTTATTCATGACCAGGCAGGCATTTGACCCCAAACCCGCCTGATGTTAAGCGGTGATGAGGTCTAAGGTGGATCATGCCTGCATAGGAGAAACCTACTGTTGCCTTAAAACTCTTATTTCTTATAAATGAGGTTTTATATGAGATTGTGGTGAATTAAAAAGAGAAGCAATTAAACTCTATATTAATATATTCGAAACGAGAAGTTTGTGTGCAGTCATCGTGCAGTCGGTTTGCAGTTTTATTGCAGTCGTGTCAACTGCATCGGAACTGGCAAGTTGCAGTTGGAATGCAGTGGATTTGCAGTCCCTTGCAGAAACTTGAACAAAGGTCTTGGTGCTTGAAACTTAAATCCTTATTAAAAAAATAAATAGGACTTATTTGCTTTTTTATTTTAATAAAAGAACTACGTCCTTTCGAACAAATCTGGTACAAACACCATATAAGATTTTTACTAAGACCACACGCATGATGAAGGAGATCGCGATAGATGAAGAGATGATGATGTATCTATGCTGCGTGCGATAGTCTGGGTTGGTATCACCCTCCTTTCTATATTCAACGTGAAGCAGTTCGCTGTGTTTCGGTTCGAAGGATTGGAGAGCCAGTGTAATTACCGGCAAGAGAAGTTTAACATCTTGACCTCTACATGCCCAACGCATGGGTGCTCTTGTCGTTCTCAGACATAAAGGGCATCGTCGTGTCAATAAGACGGTATCACTTTCCTTAAGGTCATTCATCACAATTGTTAGCTAAAAGATATCAAAGATTTTGGTCAGTCCCCCTATGCCCTAGTCCCGCTTTGCTCGACCCATAAGTTCGAAATACACGAAATTATTCGATTATACAAAAACAATAGAAGGTACAGTTGAAATAATGTTTTAAAAATTAAAGCCAAAATGTTTATAGTCCTCATTTATTCTATGGAGAAGAATCAAGCAAGAAACTTTATTAAAATGTTTAAATTACGCTACAATTTTTTTTTTTTTTTGGTTACGGATTTTTACACAAACCACCTCTTGTTAAACAAATATATTAAAATAACGCAATCAAATATTATCTTAAGTCGTAATAACTCAATGAAGACGACCAACTTGTCGTATATTACGACGCTATTATTTAACTAGAGAAAGCCAGTCACGTAGCTCGAACCGCTCGAACAATGGGCGAAAATATTTACCAAACAAATCTAAGGAACAGCTGTTAATGTGTTTTGTTTATCACTTTCACTGCCAATGCCTATTATAATAGAACGGCCTTCCGATCACGAATTATCGAACTGAATTATTTGAAATTCTTTCAACATTGTTTTTATTCGAGCAAATTCAGAATAGTTCGAAATTTAAAAAAAATGTTTTTGTGCGCTACGTCAAATTCGTGTTCGAAATTTAAAAAATATATTGCACTTTGTCGTTCCGTTTTTTATATCGGCCAGAAACTTTTCATCAAAGTATTTTATGTGTTAATCGAGGTGATAATACATACATACCAAATTTAATCCGAATCACTTCATCTGTTTTCACGTGATTGAGTAACAAACATTCACTTTTATAACATTGGTTAGATAAATCAAAATTATTCGAAATTCAAATTGAAGTTCTTCTTTAAAATCAGCACATTCCATTTTTGAAAAATCGAAATTAACATTGACTGTCAGATTAACGAGCACGAAGGTAGAAGATAGAAAAGAGGTTTAATTACCTACGCTTAATTCCGAATACCTACATTTAATTTTACAGATTATTTTTCTAGCTAAACATTTTCTTCGAGTCTTCGAGAGTACAAAGGTCCGCAACACAACATTTATTGTTATGATGACATGATTGTTATGATTTTACAAACTTGTTTGTATATTTTAATTTAGGTAAACACAAGCAAAAATGGTCGGAAACACATCTGCTGAAATCACTGCCTGTAGGTGTCCATGGCCGTCGGTATCACATACAGGCGGAAAAAAATCTTCGACCCTAAACACTCGTTTTTAAAATTCACCAATCTCGACAATGACCGAGTTAGGTTAAGTTAAAAATCAACGTAAAGAGGTCGCTTGTTATGTTTATTGATGTGACAAAACTCGCTTAGCTTTCACTGTCAATGCCAATTACAAGACAATCGAGCGTTTCAGCCCTCAGATCACGACCTGTCAATCTGCATACTTTGAATAGGAAGTAATAAAACGTTAATAAATCGCGTCAGAGAGCAAGTAGATAGTAGATACAAGACCAGTGTAAACCGTAAACCTCCCTAAAAGCAAAAACGCAGTGTGTACGTATGTATGAATGTTTATTACTCTTTCACGCAAAAACTCCTGGATGGATTAACGTGAAACTTCACAATAATATAGCTTTTACATCAGAATAACACATTAGCTATCATTTATAAAGATATTGTGTGAATTGTCCAAAGTATAACGGGAAATGTCAAGTAATTAAAAATCTTATTAGAACCATTTTCGACTTCTACACGTGGACATAGTCGCAGGCAAAAGCTAGTTGTTACAATATGACATTTCGCATTTTGACAGTTTCTTTAAGATATTTGCGCCCTGTGTCGAGCCTTAGGTAACGTTCCATATTCAAATAACGGGAATCTGTCAAGTATTAATCCTAGAAAGATGACTCGGGTATTTGCAAAACGCATTGTTTCGCTCACCGGTCTTGGATGTAGTATTCTTAACTATGTAGTTTATACCACATCGTCGCTTAGCACCTGCGACAAGAGATTCCAATCTTACTTCGGGACTGATTCAATGTGAAACGTGATGGATATTATTATTATGATCTGACAAGAAAGCACAGAGTATCTATTGTTAGAGACGATGGTTTTTATACACAAGCATAAGGCATGGTAAGCAGTCACTTTTGCCTATGGACGTTTACAGTACCAGAGGAATCAAGCGCTCGCCGACCCTGCAAGAACCGTTTAGCGACCTTTTTGAAGAACCCCATGCTGTAGTCGCTAGGGAATACCGTGTCAAGTTCATTGCCTGAGCAGAAGGAAGCATTTTTGAACGTGAATCCAAAAGCAAAGATATACATAAGTGAAATGAAAGAAAATGGTGCACCATGCTTTTCTACGAATGAACTGCATTCGCTTTGTTTCGGTGTAAAGGATTGGAGAGTCAGTTATCACAAGACATCTTTAACTCTTCATAGGCAACTCATTGGTGCTCTTGGCATTCAAAGACGTTAAGGGCATCATCGTGTCAATAGGCAGCGGTTTCGCTTGTAATCAGGTGATCTGCTTGTTTGCCAGTAACGTTGTTGAAAAAAAAATCGCAATCTAGTCTATGCTTTATTACAAACTTATTCCTGTCAACCTTCACGGCTTTAAATAAGATGTTCTATGAAAAAAGTTAAAGGCATTTCGAACAAAGTTCACGCTGGCAGCTGCAGTGGGGATTCGAAAATAGAACGATGCAATTCGTTGGGGCGTTCTAAATTTTCGTTCGGTATGGCGGTTAAATATAGATGTTAATAAGAGATGGTTTACATGATACTGGCTTCATTGATTTTATTATACACGTGAATCTGTTATAGAACATTCAGATGCATAAAAGACTGCATAGTGAATCTCAGAAAGTGTATCATTTAAAACTGTTGATTACTTATTTGCAAATTAATTATTTTTAGTTAGGTCTTAGTTGTTCTCTTTGCGGTGAAATTAGTTGAAAATACTATAATATGTCAAAAAAATTACCTAGGTCATTTCGGAATAAGATCACATCCGTTGCTTGATATATTAAAGGATTATCTAAAAAAGAGGAAAATAAGGAATAACAAAATACTGGAGAATTGAAATGCAAGTTTAATTATGTAAGTAAAAAAGAGATACCATCATGTATAACCTACTTACAAAAACGACTTCCTATGCCTCAAAAGTTCGAAAAAAATCAGCACACCGTGTCACACGACCCTAAATTCACTGTTCACAATATCACCAGCTAGTTCTAAATTTGAAATCAACTTTTTTAATTTGACACTGGCGAAAAACTTATTGCCATATGAAACTTTATTTTTCTAAACCACCAGTTTTCATTTGCGCGGGCGTTTAGTAAGACAGCCAGTTTGAACTGACTTTCGCGGTTTTTCCAGTCGCGGCAACGGGGAAAGTAACACTGCGTTCATTAGCAAGACATTACTTTTAATTTAGCTGTAAAATTATTCTGCGCGGCAAAGAAATAATTGATGGGTAGATTAGACGGATTGGATCAATAAATTTTGCTATGCACTTTTTCATATGGTTGCGTGCTTCGCTCCATTATTCTGTTAATCGAAATTCTAATTGTCGGCCATTAGTTTCGTTTAAGTTTCTGACGTGGGCAGCCATATTGATTGGTGCATGTCTTTCAAACTTGCTTTCCGAGTTTTAATGTATTAAACAATTAGTAAAAATTATACTTCTAATTAACGAGCTTAATTAACGCGAAACTAAGTTACGATTTTTGAACAATGACTTTTTAACCGCGATTTTGAAAGTCAATTTGACATAACCCACATCTTGTTACATAAAACACCTCATTGACATTTTTGTTAATGATAATATGTAAGATTGTGAAATAAATAACCGCGTCGTGATCTTCACATAATACATAATGTAACAGAAGTATAACAGTTTAATGATATATAATTAGAAAGGTAGGATCTCGTATTAACATATACTTTTGTATGTTAATAAATTATTTAACAGAACGTAACGTCTTCGTATTATAATTAATGTTTAAGTTTTTTAACACTAAACTTGTTTACGCAAAATAATTTGGCTGTATAGCTTTTTTTTCCTGGTCACACCGGCTTTTGGCGGTAAATTAATTGACCTATAAAAGTTAATCCTAGTAAGTAGGTATTTAAATCAGTTCTATTGGAGTTCAAATAATACTCCGATTTATTATTAATGTTGAAAAATCAAGATGTAGGCTACGGTAATGGCGTCCAACTGTGTTGGCTGTAATTTTTTTTTCAATTTTTTTTGTTTCATGGTATTTCAACCTCTGTGGCGAAGTTTAGTGAGCAGCGGACTACTACGGTAACGATGATGCCCCCGGTATTCCGGAATGTGCTTCCAGCTCGGATGCGGCGGAACGATGGTTGGTACAGGCTAGAGGAAATTTACCCTTATTTTTCTTTTAATATATGATAGAGAAATACATATTCACAACCTCGGTGGCGCAGTGGTATTAACAACAGACAGCTACGCTTGAGGTTTCGGGTTTGATTCCCGGCGGGGGCGGAACTTTGTGTTTGCAAGACGCAATGTTTCGCTAACCGGTCTTGGATGTAGGATGCTTATCTATGCAATATACCATATCGTTGCTAAGTGCCTGCGACACAAGATTCTACAATCTTACTTCAGGGCGTCAATGTATGTGTATTGGTGTGTTTTTTTTTTATTCCTCAATTTTTTTCGCAAAAGGCAAAGAACACTAACGCTAACTATAACAAATGTCTTCTTTGCTGTATCAAGACGTCTTTTTTATTAATGATAGGTGATATGTAACGATGAACTATAGATTTTTGTAATTATTAAGTGAATTTTTAAATGTAATAATATGGGATGTGGTAGCTCATTTTGTTAGTTGGTTAACCGACCGACCCGACAGGTCGAGGGTTCGAGCCTTGGGTTACCGTACATTGCACCTGCCCTGTTCCTGACTGTGCAACGATAGTGACGATAGATTCGCAACCTATCATACTGGGGACTCAACATAAACATGCGAAAAGCGTTGTGTAACACCTCTGCCTTCCCCTCTCGAGGGATTAATTACGGCGTGATTTTATGTTCTTAACAATATGATATTTAAAGGTTACTGCAGGCTCTAACCAAAAAGTTATTTGAGATAACGCAAAAAGCTGACAAATCTTTCATTCTTTACTTTCCCCTACAATTAGCTACAACACTTTTTCACACACGCCACTCTGTGCCACTACTGCAACTCCTGTTCACCAGGATAAACAGTGGCGTCCTTTGATCGAATAATCAACTGATAATGCAACTGTGCAATGACACAGTGCACAGGCTGTGCCCGGACACCCTACCGGCTGTCTTGGGACCCGCAACGAACTTAATCAGAAGAAATAGGAGATAGTAAGAAAGCGATTCCCTCCCAGCCAAGCTTTTAATTCTTTATAATAGTAACTCACAACACTTTCCTCCACCATGAACATAAAACTAACGATAAAAAAAAACAACTCACATAAAAAAGTCCAATTTTGAGAGCACTTAACAAAACTGGGAATCGAATCAACGACACATGTTCACGCATCGCAGTTCGGACAACAATAGCGTCACTTAACTAAAAGATGCGCGTGCTCACTACACTTTCTCTAAAACGTGATAGAGGTACCAAAGTGATCTTCGCAATTACCCAGTATCGGAATATGTAGTTTTACTTCGAAACGTCAAGATAATGTGGATACGACATCAAAAATAATATTTACAATAACAGAAAACTGTAGTGTAGAACAACACTCTGATCACTTTTTAAAAGTAAAAGTTACAATACTATTGTTCGAGACATGTCCACATTAACATTTCTCTTTACATTAAACAGAACCCTTGTAATTATTATGTACATTTAACTATGACTGTAGGGACTGGCTTTGCTAGCGTAACTTCACTTTCTATTGAAACAGTTGCCATGACGACAGAGTAAATTCATTAAGTGTTGTATATAATGTAAATAAAAATTATCAATATATAAAATTAAATAATGTATGTTTTTAGTAACTGAATACTTATTTATGGTAAATACAATAAAAAGTAACTACAAAGATTTTTTCATAGGTCATTCATAAAAAGGTTAATCCAAAAAAAAAAATCTTAGGCAATAAAAAGGTAGATGGTATAATTCTCGCAAAATAATAAAACACCCTGACAGCCATATTGATGACGTCAAATTTGCGTCACTTCCTTCCATTGAACTCACAATACCTACTGCTAGCAACACTAGCCAGGGCGTTCTATCGGATTATTGCTATTTTTTTTTTAATCAAATTTGTTCATATCTTGTTTGTTTTTGTTAACTTCGTTGTTATTTGTTGATAAAATAACATAAACACTCTCCTTAATAACTGGAGAGGGGTTTGCAGAGGTGTTACACACCGCATTTCGCATGTTTGTCAGTCCCAGTGTGACAGGTTGCGAATCCGTCGCTACTATCTGGCGGCTGCAACTAACGGCAACCCGAGACCCAAGCCCTCGACGGTCGGATCTGGTCGGTTAACCAAAGCACGTAACAAACCGAGCTACAACATCTTGTTTATAAAAATAGAAAATAAACATTTGAAAGTCATGCTCGCAACTAGTACTGCTAGCGTTAAGGGTTCAAATACAGAAAGTGACGCATATTTCACGTCATCAATTTAGCTGTTAGGTGTTTTACCAATTTAAAAAAATATTTCAACATCCACAACTGTTACGGTGCACAAAAATTAGTTCCAATTTCCAGTAATTTACAAAGGAACATTACAAAACTCCTAAATGTATTATTTGCTTTCTTTCACGCTCCCACAATTTGTACGAGCAAACAAGATTTCCTGCACACATCGCCCGGTCAATGGCGTTGACATTCTGTTGACATTTAACATGTCACTACACTATCCCACGGGATGTCAGAGTTTAGTTTGCTTGTTAATTGTCATATTTCGTCTATATAAAATGTTTTTATTGATATCTGTAGATATTATATACATTTTTTTATTGTAACATTTTCTTCTATAACTAAGATTGTAATGGAAGATTATTATGATATTGATAAGAGAAACTACGGAGTTTTCTCGCCGGATTCTTCCCCGTAGACAGGCATTCCGAACCGGTGGTAGTTTAAGAAGAATTTTGACGATTTAAAAGTAGGTACCTATTTTAAGTAGATTTGAATTAAAAAAATTTTTTTTAGACTAGATTTTGATTTAGACTTCAAATCCAACCTATTGAGGTATTCTAATAAAGTCAAAGTCAAAATGTTTTTTATTCGAATAGACTTAAAATAAGCACTTTCAAATCGTCATTTTTTTTCGGAATATTATTGTTAAACGGTGTATGTTCTTAGTGTAGCTTAAACTACAAAACAGCTTGACCTATTTGATATTTTTTTTTATTATTTCGCTTAAATACTGTAATTAATGTTAAAAATAATGTTTGGCTGCCGTCTTTGGCTAGAGGAAGGTATTTACCTAATTTAAGCAAGAACCAGTCAAATAATTGAAAATCTATAGAAACGAGCTACGGACCTTTTAAAACAAAAAAAAATGCCTCACGAAACACATTGACTCAGTCCTGTACCAAGATATAATCTTGATAAGAATACAACATCCAAAACCGGTAAACTAAACAATGCGTCTTAAAATAACACGAAGTTCCGCGCCCCACGGGATTCGAACCCGGAACCTCTAGCGTAGCAGTCGGCTGTTTATATCACTGACCGCCACCGAGGTCGTTATATTTAACGACTATCCTAATTTGTGTGTCAATATTTGATTTGTGTCTTCCAATCCTTGACATGGTTGACGAGTACATAATCCCTACATATAACATAGAATCAGGTACATAAGTTCAGTTTATCAAACAATCATTGACCTGACCGATAGTGGGGTCATCGACCTAAACCCACGCACACCCACGTAGGTGTACTTAAACGTGTGCGTGTACACATATAAGGAATAATACATATTTGTACCTAACTGCTGTAACATTACATCAGTGCATTGCGATGCAACATCTCTGAGATTTTGTTGTTCTCAAGCACAAAAGTAACCTTATTTCGGTTCAGCCGTTACAAAGATCTTGAAAAGTAATAGGCAATTTGAACTTTTAGTGAACTTAAAAAGAATAATCCAAATCGGTTCAGCCGTGTTCGACTTTTAGCGAGACTTACGAACCGCTCTTCACTGTTATTTTACAAAAAATAAAAAATAAAGAGGAAATTAAATTTTAAGTATGTTAAAAAAATAATCCAAAAAAGCCATTGTTTCTGTGAAACGCAATATTGTCTTAAAGGCTGAACAGTTTTAGATGGACGCAGTCACCATCTGGCCTGGATTCGAGTTACACTCTTAGGTTACTGGTCATTGAGGTCATGATTTAATTTGACTATAAGATAATAAACAAAATACACTTTAAATGCAGTGATTCTATCTTAAAAACCAAGAAAAAAATATAAAATAATAAAACAATGCATTGATTCTATCCACAAACATGACTCAAAGTAACTTTATTTTTTTAACAATCTTTCTACTACCTACGTGGACCGATGGACGACATGGAAGGTTAGTAAATGGATCCCGTTGGCACCTTTTGGGTGGGGAACCCTTAAATATATATATTTTTTAATTTAGTAAACTAAGTAATTAACTATAATCAATACTAAATCAAAACGGTAAATGACTATACGATCAAAAATACCTTGTACAGAGAAATCTTTGTGAACAGAAATACCTTCATGTTTTAGTAGAACAGTTAACACTAATTTGGCATGCGCCCGCGCACCTCACAGAGATGCTTTTACAAGCATAAGGCCGACACCAGACATGGCTTAGCTATAATATATTATTAATATACTGAGCTATAACATATTTTGCCTGTATTTAATTGTTTATCGGGCTAGTGATTCATATTTTTACATGCCATAATATTAATGATAAAATCTGCAAATAAACATTATATTATAGTATATTCACCATAGAAATAAATGCTCATATTTAACAAATACGTTTCAAGATGAGATTTAGTCCGGGCCGACATCTAAAATAGCGAAGTCCTTTCTGAAAATCCATTCAAAAATCTTATATAAATAGTTCCAAAGAATACTTTCACCTACTTTCTCATTTTACTCACTCAAAAAATAAGTTTTATTAAAATTCTGCCTAGCTATAAACTATTGGATATTACAGCTTAGATGTGTGACGGGCTTTACTCTGGGAACACTGACTCACAGGTTTTTGACCTCTCTATTTAGCTGAGTGTTTGTGGAAATAACCAGCATTGAATGTAATGAACACGGTTTTGGATATATAACACAGTTTCTTGTGAAAACTAAAAGTGAAGGATGTATTATATTAAATACATTTTTTATATGCATGTAAAGAAACAGTATCATTCCATAGACTGCGGTATGTTTCACGAGGTGTCAAGATTGTCTGGTGAAAAAGTAATTTCGACGTCTAAGTTCTACCTATTTAAGTTTTGTTAATTTAATATAATTAAATTTATTTCAACATCAATCAATCTGTACTATTTATTATCCCTGTGTCACACCTAGTCAAATTCCTTATTAAATTTATAAAATCCAATGCTATAGAAATTGTAATGTTTTAATTTTGTTTTTTTTTTTTTGTTGTCTGTGTCTATAATTTATATTTATGAATGTGTGTTGTATGTCAGATCCGAAAACTGAACATTTTTTTTAAACCCACCGGTCATTTTAAAATTACAACACTGTTTTCAACACGTGACATCGGCATAGTCGTTTAACAAGAGTGTAGCCATAAAAAAAAAGATTTATTATTATTAATATTAACATTATGGAATTGATTTGTATAAATAACATGAAATGTTTAGTTTTATTTTAATATTGTAGTTATTTAAGGTATCAATTGTTAATAAGTTATTCTAATGATTTTTTTTATTTGCAGGGCATCACATTTGGTTTGGTTCGATGACCGATTCCTTGCTTATAAAATAAATAACCTGTATGCATTGTATTTTTTGTGTTCATACGTAAAGGATTAGTTTTTTAACAAAATGTCTTCCCAGAAAGTTAATTCCCCTCTTGGGCCTCTTTAAGGCAAGAGTGAATAGGTTTCTCCTAGGCAGGCATGATCCACCTTAGACCTCATCGCCGCTTAACATCAGGCGGGTTTGGGGTCGAATGCCTGCCTGGTCATGAATAAAAAAAAATCATTCTGATGAAATAATTTTCGAAATCGGAAGTAATAAAAAAACGTCTCATCTTTTAAAAATATGACCTTATTTTGAAGTCGATTTTAACTATAATCAAGCAACAAAACGTTTCAAGTTTATTAAAGGTAAATTATTTTTTTTTTAGAAAATTTGAAGACACAGATTTATTCCTAGTTTGGAGTCCGTTGATATTTTTTTGTGTAAAATGTTGTTTATGACATGCCAATACTAAATACATTAAACAATGACTCAAAATTAACTCAGAAAATTTCCTTTTTTTATTATTAAGCGGCACCACAGGATGGGCCATCGTGTGGAAGGGGTAGCAGCGTCAAATGGCTTAAAAAATGTATACTTACTCTACAAAATACCCCATCAAACAAACGTCATTCGACAACGACCTCATCCATCAGCTGGCTACACAAACTGTGCTAATACTGCACAATGGAAACTGCACATGTGACAATTTTTTCCCATGGAACAATGGGTGTCGAACGAGCTCCGACCTTGGCTAGGGAAAGTAGGGGAAATAATAGGTAGGGGGGGGGGGGGGGGGTAATAGCTACGACACGATTATGGCAATCAGATAGAGGAATTCAGCATCACGAAGCTGCTTGAGTATGTGAAGAAAATTAATGAGGTCTTTCGCTTTTTGACGTGAAATTATGTCATAATCCCTGTAGTAATTGTAATTAATCCCCTGTTAGTTTTGACGGTCAGGCGTTTCCTGACTGTCTCCCTCCTTAGTTTTTTTAGTTTCTGGGCCATTTCGATTGCTGCCTCCGCTTTGCTTTGATGGAAGTCTGAGATCGGTTTCTTACTACCTCCTACTGCTTCTGATTAAGTTCGTTGCGGGTCCCAAGACAGCCGGTAGGGTGTCCGGACACAGCCTGTGCGTTATTGCACAGCTGCATTATTCGATCAAAGGATGCCACTGTTGATCCTGGTGAGCAGGAGTCGCAGTGGTGGGACAGAGTGGCGGGTGTGCCCCGATTTTTTTTTTCGCTTTTTCAATTGTTTTTTAATGTGAAATGTTGTCATAATCCCTATTCGAGTCGCAAATAACAAATAAAATTGTTCACTGCTTTGAGCTGTTTTTTAATAAATCAGTCATATTAAATGAATTAAAATTCAATATTTCTTTTTTTCGTGAATTAAATACGAATTTGTTGTGTACTTAAAATTGTATAATCAATATCATATAGGTAGACAAAATTTAAGATGTCTTTTAAAACATCTGCAATTTAATCATTAAAATTTCACAAATGTCGAATAAAAAATATAAACGATCCTTTATGATAGATTAAAACAATAATTACTCATCCCGTGAGTCAAGTTTGGGGTAAGAGCGGGATCAGTTGACTAAAGAACCGTCTCTATATAACAGGATTAACAGCTTATATGTTTATTACCATCTCTATTTTTTACAGGTGGTAAATAGTTCTACGTGCGAGATCGTCTGGGTCGGTACCACCCTCTTTTCTATATCCAACGTGAAGCAGTTCGATGTGTTTAGGTTCGAAGGATTGGAGAGCCAGTGTTATTACCGGCACGAGAGGTATAACATCTTTGCCTCTACATAGGTTTAAGGGGTGCTGTAGGTGTTTCTAGACATCAGGCCCATCTTCCTTTGCATCAGGTGAACCGTGAAGTTGTATGAAAATTGCAGTCAACCTCCTTTTGGCCTTTTTTTTTTTACCTAAATCGACCCGCATCTGTACAAGCATGAGCAACCTTGGCATCGTGAACTAATTCCAAGCAAACGGTCCTTTGAACATATGTGGTACCGCGGGTCTGTTTGAACAATTGCCACTAAATCAATGTGTGCTATTGTTCCCAATTGAATTATGAGGTAACTGTACGTCATTAACCGTTGTTATTGTTTTTCGAGCTTGTCGGTTATGGTATGGAAAAAACATGGTTAGTACTTTTAATTGTATTAAAAATAATTTAAGTCGAATGTGATCACACGTCTTAAATATTATTTTATTTGCATTGACTTTTTGCATTTTAATTAAAGTTTAAATATTATTATGTTTTTTTTTTTTTGGAATATCGATGTTATTTTAAATTTCTTCTTGTGCAATATTAGATTGGAGTTTTTCTGTTATGATAATGTAACTGTTTGTATAAATAAATGAATAATTAAAATATATTACAAAAATGGAAAGATCTAAAATAAATCTTACTAAATTAATTACTAAAGATCTTAAAAAAATACCAAATTGTGTATGTCCCTAATGAACAAACAAACACACACACACACACACACAGATCCTATAAGGAAATAAAACTAGATATGAACTTCGAAAGAAACAAGGTATTTAATTAAATGAAAATGTATTTAGGTAATTTATTAAATTTAAAGAAGACAAAATTTTTCAAAATGGTGGATACACTAACTAAAATTAATTTATTGCTGATACACATAAAACAATTAATGGCATAGTAAATAGAATAGCAATACTTTGTCCTACACAATAACAAGTTGCATATAAATCAATCAATAACACAGCTCACTCTTGACCTTTAGCTGACTTGCTAGGAATGTAGATAACATAGCTTCATAAATCATTAGAAACTACAGTTTCGTTTCTATTATAATAGATTATTATTGCCATAGGAAATAATCGGAAATATTTATTTATCAACTAGCAACCCTAAGGAAATCGGTAAAATTCTTCTATTCATAAAAAAAGTCCATAAAATTGACGATCTTGGCGGCGCAGTTGTGTAAACAGCCGACTATTAAGCTAAAGGTTGCGGGATCGAATCCCGGCGGGGGTGTATTTATTTGTGTAAACAGCCGACTATTAAGCTAAAGGTTGCGGGATCGAATCCCGGCGGGGGTGTATTTATTAGCAAGATGCATTGTTTCGCTTACCGGTCTTGTATGTAGTATTCTTATCTATCTAGTTTATACCATATCGTAGCTTAGTGCCTATGTGTGTGTGCCTTAGTGAGTCAATGTGTGTGTCGTGATTTAGTTACGGTTATAATTATTTCACGGAAGAATAATTTCTAAGCAGCAAAATTGCCTTTATGTTATTTTAAATAAACAAAATAATTTTCTACTTATTATTTACTCATGTAATAAATGCAATTTCTTATAAAGTAAAGATTTTATATAATGTTATTATGTAAAAACATAGCAATTCAATTTACCGATTACGCAATTTAATACATATATTTACATGCAAACATATATTAAATACATAACAGAAAGATATTAACACAAATTACAAACAATTAACCGAGTTAACGAATCTTACGACTTAGCTATACTTGCGTTTGGTTTACTATTTATATGATGACTACATACTACAAAACAAAGTCGCTTCTCTCTGTCTGTCCCTATGTATGCTTAGATCTCCAAAACTACGCAACGGATTTTGATGCGGTTTTTTTTACAGATTGATTCAAGAGGAAGGTTAACATGTGTATAGTACATGTACAATATCCTTGCAAAGCCGGGGCGGGTCACTAGTGTACGAATAAACACGAAATTAGAATTAAAAAAATTTAAATACACATGACTTTATTTAAAACATATTCAAAAAGCTTTTCATTGGAAATTTTCATGTTTTCTTCTATATTAAAATATTTGTTTTATGGCTTATGTACGTACATAGGCCAGCTATTTCTTTTATTTTTAAAAGATCGAGGTAAAAATTTTTTCAAAAACAGGTTTTGGCGAATGCTCTCTATGTAAACAGCCGACTGTTAAGCTAAAAATTGCGGGTTCGAATGCCGGCGGGGCGAAACTTTGTGTTATTAGCAAGATGCATTGTTTCGCTTACCGGTCTTGTATGTAGTATTCTTATCTATGTAGTTTATACCATATCGTAGCTTAGTGCCTGTGTGTGTGCCTTAGTGAGTCAATGTGTGTGTCGTGATTTATGGTTATTATTATTTCACGGAAGAATAATTTCTAAGCAGCAAAATTGCCTTTATGTTATTTGAAATAAACAAAGAATTTTTTTACTACGTACATAGGCCAGCTTTTTCTTTGATTTTAAAAGATCGAGGTAACTTTTTTTTCAGAAACAGGTTTCGGCGAATGCTCTCTGCGAACGTGTAGAGTTGCTATCGCTTTATATTTATATATATATAAAAAGAGGTATTGATAAACTTACGTAAACTCAGCTCGTTAGTAATGAGATTACAATCGCTGTAAAAAGTTGTGACTGAATCATTAAAATTTCAACCGTACTCACGGGCGGTTGCAAGCGTTTAATAGCCGAAAGGTTAAGATTTATAACAACTAGCCGTTTGAATGTTTTTTCATTTATTAAAAAGATATTATATACTATAATAGCACGTATTTGTTAGATGTATGCCAGATACTAATACATTGACCTCGTTTACATACCTCTAAGGTAAAACATGGCCTGACTGATAGAACGCAGTTATCGCAGCCTATGGACGTTTCCAATAACACGGTAAGCTATGAATAAAGCAAATATATATAGTTAATAATTAGATTGGATTTCAAGTGTTTTTATTAATGTTAAAAATACTCGCTTCCATCACTTTTAACTCAGAAAAAATACACATGACATCTCTTATGTGAAATTAACACCAAAAACAGGACGTTTTCATAGCGTTTTTAACCGCCCCGTGTGTCGAAATTAATCGGTAAAAGTGAAATGTAACCAGTTTCGGCGACCTAGGGCTAACTCGGGCTCAGAATTTCACTCTTATTAGCTACTTTCATACTTAAATGAGATACAGAAGCGATTTTTGGAATCTGTACGCATCCGGTATTTTACGATTCTATAATTCACTGTTTGGATATCATTCCTTAAGGATTTCATGAAAAAATGTCAAAGTTACGGAACAAATATATTTTTTTAATTAAATGGCATACCTGTAAGACTAGTTTAGCTATGAGTCAGCGTTCCTAGATTATTTTTTTCGAGTAAAATAAATAAATGAGTGAAATAGGTAAGTAAGAACTTTACTAATAAAATAACACAGCATCTCACATCACAGTGTTTTAACAAGAAATATGTATTAACCTAAACGATTACATTAAGATGCTGTGTTACAACCAAAGGGTATGCAACTCAGCACTAAATGAAAAAAATGAAAGCGAATAAATGAAAGTAAAGGATTTGTAACATTGTGACTAAAAAATGAGTTTCATAATTAGCACTGACTACTAATTACTTTAGCGGGACTTTTGGCGGACACTGTCCCACACGGAATAAACAAAAATTAAAAAAAAATAAAGCTGGCAATCCCTAACCAAACCATATTCTTTGAATACTCAAAATTTTCACAATTAATTAAATTGTGATTTTACAAACATGGTTATTAAATTTTGAATTCATTCGTCAGTTATTCTAATTGGGTTTTCTTTTGTTTTTTTTCTGTCACACACACACATGTATTTATGTATGTGTCAGTATGTATATTCTTCTATTTGGAACTCTTCGTCTAAAAATGTAATTTAATTTTAAAAATTGGATATATGTCTACAAAAAAATCTATTTGTATTACACATTAGTATTATTGTGAGATTTATTTTAAGTAAAGAATTAATAAATTAAAAAAAAATACACAACTGTCTTTAAATATATTATAAAATATATATTATAAAACGTTTAATCTTTAAAAACTATACACGTACATGCAAAACATGCGGTCCTCTTCGAATCTCAAGCTTTGTATCATTAAAGAAATGATTAATGCAGTAAAAGAAAGACCGCCGGTCAATTGGTGTCAAGTAGTTAACCTTTAGTTGTTTTAGCTTTGACGTTCAGAGTTATTATTAGTGGGTGCATTAATTAAACAAACTAACATAAGATCGTCGAAGACTGACAAACGGACGTACAGTTTTGTCACAAAATAGAGAATGTAAAGAAGTAAAGCTAGCGGCACTCGACATTTTCGCTAGGGATTAAGGGAAGCAAAAGGGAGCAAAAAGATGAAGAAAAATTAAAAATTTATCCGGCGATGGAACTCATATTTAATGTTTATTGTCCAATCTTTATTTTTATTTGTTAATGAAATAACTTTAAAAGGATTTCTCCGTCATTTATTTATTACGTACTTAGGTAAAATAAATATTTCAAAAAGTTCAATATTTAAAAAGGAATAAAACTATTTAAAGTCGAATTCAAGCAAAAAATATTACAATAAAAACTTTTAACTCGTCGCGCAAAAAATGGCAATCAAATGTTTGCTATGAGTGACAATCGCGAGTGTTTCCTTCCCAAACCTTCCGAAATTTAGTGTCCGTGAATGACACGTGGTAGATTTCTATGTGTGCGTTACTAAAGCGCGTATTTTATTAAGCTTTACGTCTATACTGACACTATTCTGTGTTTTGCCTAGTGCCTACAGTATGGGGTTCTTACAAAAACGGAGTCAGAATGTTCTTGCAAGGTGGGTAACGTGTGCGTGTTACCTCTAGTATTGCAGAGGGCATAGGCTACGGTGACTGCTGATTGGGAACCATCAGGCAGGTCATAAGCTGGTTTGCCACCTTGATGGTTTAAAAAATAGGGTCTCTTTCATTCCTTTTCAGATGGGATTCCCTGTCTTTATGAATAAGAAACGGACTCGTACGAGAGTTACATGCCACAAATCTACAATTTGGGTCTGGAACCTAGATGGAGGCTCAGTTTCCCCTTCGCACCCTTTGAGTTTGGAACGGAACATAAAAATAAAGAAACCTTTGCTAACGAATACAATTACAGTTCTTTTTTATTCAAAAAGCAAACGTGATCAACGCTTTTTTTGTTAAAAAATACACAAAACTAAATTTTATTAGTAATAACATTTTCCTTCAACTGCGCTTGTGACCTCTGAATCGACTTTGAAAGTTGACCTAACAAAATGAGATCACGATACAGTGCAATTAAAATTGATTATATATTTGTTTATCTGTTATTTCAATCAATATACAATTAGTCTATTTAAACTTATCTCTGTTTATTATTTATTTATTTGTCGTATTAACTTTAATACATTTTTTTTAAGCAGAAAAAATGCTGTTTTTTAAACACTAAGGTATAAAGTAATTGTTAAAAGACACAAAACTTTATTCGGTTGCCAGTGATAGGGAAAAATGTATCAAAAGTTAATGAAGTAAATGGAATTCACTCGAGGGGGGTAGGCAGCGAAACAATGCGTCTTGCAAATAACACAAAGTTTCGCCCCCACCTTCATTTGTGATGATTTGTGCATGTTGAACCTACTTTTGTGAGAGTCCCTTTCTATCCCACCCAGCAGCTCCTGGTTACCAGGTCAATAGTGACGATTGCTTTGATCCAAGAATCAATAATTCTTTGTGAGCGGTGAAAATTAAAAAAAAATTGTACATAATTTAACATGAACTCACGCCGTAATTAATCCCTCGAGAGAGGTAGGCAGAGGTGTTACACACCGTAATCCGCATGTTTACGTTGATTCCCAGTGTGACAGGTTGCGAATCAGTCGCCACTATCCGGGCACAATGAGGAATATGGCAGGTAAGTTAAGGTAAAGGCCAATAAAATTATGTTATAAAAAGTATTACTATAATTTCTAATTAACAAATCTCAATTAACTGGCACACGAAAAAGAACATTATATTATAAAAATAATAATCATTTAGATTTCTTTCAAAGTATTGATTAATCATTGTACTAATGATTAATTACAATTGATCGTGATTTAACAAAGATCGATAATCCTCAGTCAGTCATGATGTAAATTTTAATTTCTTCTCCTCCACTTTAGATTGTTCTGCATTGGCAATCTTATTCCTTTACCTTTAAGAGTTATAATCAAATGAAAAAGTTTCAAACTTAAAATTATAAATTTTAAAGATTGTCGTTTTGACAATAGGTCAGATTAATATTTCTTTTAACAAACAAGTGTCAAATCAAATGTCAAGGGTGTTTTTTTTGAGCTGTCAATTTAATTGTGCTCTTTGACACCTAGATAGTATTGGGTTATCTGTAATTTGTTGCTTGTTCCACTGTTGATAGGTGAAATAATAAAGTTACGAAATTAATTACCGTTACGACGCGGTGATGACGCGGTAGCTCAGTTTCGTTACGTGCCTTGGTAAACCGACCGACCCGACCCGACAGTTCGAGGGTTCGGGTCTCGGCTTGCCATAATTTGAAGGCAGCAAGTTTCTCATAGTTCCCGGATAGTGGCTGCAGATTCGCAACCTGTCACACTTGGGCTCAACATAAACATGCGAAATGCGGTGTGTAACACCTCTGCCTACCCCTCTCGAGGCTTCAAGTACGGCGTGAGCTTATGTTATATTATGTACAAAATTAAATTGTTTCTTAATTTTCACCACTCACAAAGAATTATTGACTCTTTGATCAAAGTAAATGTCACTATTGATCCTGGTGAACAAGAGCTGCTGTGGTGGGACAGAAAGGGACTCTCACAAAAGTACAACATAATGTTTATGATTACATCGCTAGAAGCTACCAATAACTAGCACGAGAGGTATAACGGCGGTCCAGACGTCAAGGGCATCGTCGTGACGGTATCACTTTCCGTCAGTGAATCGTCAGAATTTTTGCTCATAGAAAATAATACAATATAATTATTTGCTAATCGTAAAAGAATGTATAATTTCATTCGAAGGCAATGTCATTACAATGGAATAACATTACAATAGCAGTATAATAGCTAAGTGATTTTGGTTGATATTTGTTTGAGGTAGGTCTATTGTTAAACCATTCATTACTTGATTGTTAATTACATTAATTGCATTGTTCCCTAAACAGGTTAGAGCTGTTTGTTTAAACGCTTCGGTAATTACTGTCTATTTATAATTTACGACAAATTTTCAGGGAAATTAAATAATATAGTATGTACCTCCGCATGGGCAACGCATTGGCGGTATTATTCTATATGTTTTAGCTTGGTGTATGTAGGTTCTTATATGCATAACGCCACTCTGTCCCGCCACTACAAATACTGTGCACTAGGATCAACAGTGGCGATCTTTGATCGAATCGACGAATAGTGCAGCTGTGCAATGACGCACAGGCTGTGCCCGGCCGCCCTACCGGCTGGCTTGGGACCCGCGACGAACTTAATCAGAAGAAATAGGAGGTAGTAAGACAGTAACACATAACATAAACAAAAATCCTCACCGTAATTAATCCCTCGAGAGGGATAGGCAGAGGTAGTAAACACCATTTTGCATGTTTATGTTGAGTCCCAGTGTGACAGGTTGCGAATCTGTCGCGACTATCCGGGCTCAATGAGGAACATGACAGCTACAATGTATGGCAAACCGAGACTCGAACCTTCGACCTGTAAGACAGTAACTAATGGAAACAACGCTATCACAAATGTTATCAGTGATATGTAATGTTATGTTTGTTTGCCACTGTCGTTTGTTTTGGAAAACTACCTACTGATAACGATATACATAATTAATCACGTCAATAGATATGTACAATATCACATACATCTTCATAGATGGTAGATAAAAGATTCTTATGTATTTATTTAAAACTGCCAATGAATATTGCAACGTCACGTAATCATAGGGTTTACACACCGCATTCCGAACGCTTATTTTGAGAATGCCGAATCTGTCGTCACTATCCGGTCACAATGAGGAACACGGCAGCTACATCATACCTACTGCAACACGAGACTCGAACCCTCTCCCTGTCAGGTCGGGTCGGTCGGTTAACCAAGGCACTTAACAAACTGAGCTACCACGTCCTCTAAAGCCCAATCCTAATATAACAATATTACTCAAAATCTAAAACAAATTTAATTTAAAACAAATTGTAAGATTATATAAAAGCGATATGCTTTAAAAAACTTATAAAAGAAAGAACAAACAAATTAATCAAATAATTACTAATAATTTTTTTTATTTTATGTACCACAGCAATAAAAATGTATAAATACAAAACAAAATGCCAATAAACGATTCTTATTTAATAAACATATTCTGCAAAAAATACAAATAAATGTTAACACACTTTTTATTTATTTTTTATTGTTGTAGCAATAGAAAACATTTAAAAATACTGTACATTTTTACTACTACCTTACTGTTACATCTATCGAAGGCAGAGTAATAACGGAACCAAAAAAATCAACGACAAATGTTTCTTGTCCGATTATTTTCGTAGATAAGTCAATTAGATGGTTCCGTCGCTCATGTAGGTAAACATTCAGGTGCGGAACCCTAAAAATTCACAAAACCGGCGAGATTACTCACTCGCAAAACGTCTTGTTCTTAGAACGGTTTAGAAAGCTTCTACAATACCTACAAAAATATACCATTTATCACTACCACACCACGTAACACACTGCGCATGCGTTAACTAAACAATACAAACTAGGCTAGCTATTGCCCCAGTTTTAATAACATTAAAAAAACAACCTTAACCTGTCAGCTATAAGACTGAAATTCGTAGCTCTACAAAGTTGTTTTTGAGACATTAAAACTCTACCCTTTGGTTCTAATAACAATTAAAAAACTACCTTCAGACTATAACTTTAAGACTGGAATTAGTAACTTTAAAATATTTTATATAATAAAACACGTTTGTGACATTTTGAACCCTATACCCTAAAACTTAAGGGTGTTTTTAAAAGGTGCATTTGTCTTTAGGGTCAGGTTTTGGATAGGATTTTTCAAAAACCTAGATTGGATTGTCCGATCTGAAATCTTTTTTTTTAGTTACCATAAATAATTTTTGTTAATATTACAATAAATAAATCTTAAAATCATTAAAGTTAATTAATTAATTGTTATAGTATTTTTATATTTATACTATATTACCTCACACTTTTACTGTCTATAAATAAAAAGTCAATTGCATACATAAACATAAACTCAGGCTGTAATCCCTCGAGAGGGGTTGGCAGTTTGGTTAAACACTTTATGTTGAGTCCCAGTGGGACGGGTTGCGAATCTGTCGCCACTATCCGGGCACAATGATGAACATGGCAGCTACAACGTACGGCAACCTGAGACTCGAGCCCTCGACCTGTCGGGTCGGTCGGTTAACCAAGGCACGTAACAAACTGAGCTACCACGTCCTCCAATCGCTCGAATCGTCGTCGATTGCTTCTAAATAATATAGATGAAGTATATAAATATTATATACATGATCTATTCACATATTTAAATATACATAGCTTTGGGTTTAATAAATATGCAAAAAAAACGAAAAGGTATTTTGAATGACACGAAGCCGGTAACATTTATTTATTTAAATAGAACAAGTTTCAACGCTAGTTCTCATTTTGCAATGTTTGTTTTTTATTTAATTTTTCCAATTGATTGCATAAAAACACGGAGAATTTTTAGAATTTTAGATAAATCCACTCGCATAAAACAAATTGTACTAGTTGGGATTCAAACCCGCTATCCAAGGTGACGGGTCATGACAAATCATTTTAAGCTGGGTAATGACTGACCGACGTTACGAGGTGTAACGTAACGTGTTACATTGAGAGCGTTCGTGCAGTCGTGCTCGCGAGCATTATCACGTGCCGACTGCACGAATGCTCTTTGTAACGTTACGTTACACCTCGTAACGTCTTAAACGAAAAACTATTTTGACTCGTGACTTCTTAAATACCATGAACATTTTAACACGCATTTAACATAACTTGCAGTTGTCAAAACTTTCATATTCAGTTCGTGTCAGTAGACGCATAATAATTTGACAATCAAAATAACAAACCGAACAAAAAACGACCCTATTGCCTTAACTCAGAGTGCAAATTATATTGCTTGATTGACGATTTCTGATAAGGAAGTTACAATTGTCAATGTGACCTTAAACTTAGAACGTCTATACATGAGCTCAAAAAATTGCTTTTATACTATTTATTTAAAGCTACAACAGCCATACCTACCTTTTGTAATCGTATTCGAGTATAATAGATAATGCCTGATGATAGGCAGTGGAATTGTTGAACGTTTTTAAACTCAAAATTGGTTCTCAATTTGACTGTATGCACTAGTAAATTTTGTTTGTTCGGACATTTCATTCCTTTTTTATGCACCGGTTTAGATGAGGAGCGGTACCACCCTCCTATGTCTGCGTCTATTTCTGCCGTGAAGCAGTTCGCTGTGTTTCGGTTGGAAGGATTGGAGAGCCAATGTAATTACCGGCAAAGAGGTAAAACATCTTTGCAGAGGTCAGTGGCGGTACTGTCATACAAGCCAAAAGCCCGGCTTGCCCATCGAACCAAGATAAGTTCGCGCTCTCGTTCATTCATTACTTTTCAAATCAAATAACAATATGCTTTGCATAGCATGGTTCAAAATTCGCGCTTATTCGAACGCGTAAGTATGAAGTGCAGATTTAAGAGTCATGAGGCATTTATCGAAATGAATTATAAAACTACAATAACGTATCGCTCGGCTTGCCCTATTCTAAAACTCAAGGCACGCCACTGGCAGAGGTAAAGCAACGCATTGGCGGTGCTCTTGGCGTTCCCTGATATCACGGGATATCGTGACAATGAGCGGCTATATCATTTACCATCAGATCAATCAACGGTCTGCTTGTTTGCTCATGATGCTGTATAGAAAAAAGGGAATTTCCCAAGGGTGGTAACTTTTTAATTTCCTTAGTTTTTATGGCATTAGGTTGGCAATCCGAAGATACATACAGCTTGGTTGTTTTTTTAATACCTATCAGGTGCTAATGGCCGTGCTGCCAAAGCTTTGCTGCCCGCCCAGCGTCAGCGGGCTGTATCTCATGAACCGTAATAGGTCTGCAATCGGTTTCTTCCTACCTCCTATTTCTGATTTAGTTCGTTGCGGGCCCCAAGACAGCCGGTAGGGTGTCCGGGCACAGCATGTGCGTCATCGCACAGCTGCATTTTTCGTTGATTATTCGATCAAAGGACGCCACTGTTGATCCTGGTGAACAGGAGTTGCAGTGGTGGGACAGAGGCGGGTGTGCCCTGAACCGTAATAGGTACGGAACTTTTCGCACTCGAGCCCGACTCACGCTTGACCGCGTTTTTTTACGCGAATGGCAACCCTAAATAAGTGACGCAACAAACCACTTTCCTTCCTGACAGTAAAACAATACGGTAAAAAGAAAACACAGCGTATTAAGTGTTCTTATAGCATTTTAATGCGCTGTTGTGCACGAAAATTGCACGATTTGCGTGCAAAGAATGTTTTAGCGGTTTGATGTAGTTTTTTTTTTTAGGGGAAAACGTGTATTTGTCAAATTAATTAACGAGTGTTTTTGTTTTACATAAGTCTTTAAAATATAACATGACCTGTAACTTTATGTTTGGAAGTAAAATTGGAGGTAAATGTCGAAAATTTGAATTCGATTTCATAAATTCTGTGTCCCATCTATTTAGAATTAACTTTCTGGATTGATAAATGTACCAAAAACAGGATTTCTACGGATACAAGAATAATAATATAGTAAAAAAAAAGATCAGAATACGAAATTAAATTACTTAAACCAATGATAATAAATAATTTATGGCAAACGTTCATCTGAACTTTAAAGTCAATTATCATAAAATGCTGATCCGATATAGGTGCGATCAGTGCTGCTTTCCAAGGCCAACTTGTTTGCAGGGAAAGGATCATAAACGCAACATCAATATTCATAAAGACCAGGAATCGAACCAGCGACCTTTACATGTAATATCTTATATTATATCATACCTTGATATTTTTATTCAACTAAAGTTAATCTCATGAAAGCGGGTGAGCCATACTAGTGTGCTTAAATATACATGCACGATTTCTTAGTGTGCGTAAGCCTTAGTATATATATAAAATAAATAAAGAGTGTTTGTTTGTAATATCGAAATAACATCTTTTCAATCAAAAAGTTTATAATTCATTGTCATTCGTAGGAAAAATGAAACAGCATTCCAAAAAATTTACCGTCTTTGAAGGGACTTTCGTTGAAGGATAGCATAAATTTCAGGGCCATATTACAGGCTGCTTTGATTTTTGAAAACGAATTAGAGTTTCGGTTAGTCTCTAATATAGTTTTTTTCTCATAGTCAAAGTATGGTTTTTAATTTATTTTATATTTATACCGTGAGCTTAAGCATGAATAGTAAACAGTAAATCTATCGGATTATCTACTATTAAATCAAAATGTCAGTCAGTGACAGGTGTTTATTGGCTCGTTCACACTCAGAAAGTCGTTCGAGTAAGTTCTTAAAAACACATAAGTCAAATTTGATTTAAAATAAAAGAAATTGATGTGTGATATCTAACTAGAAAACTAATGATTACAAATATTTACAAAAAATATTACAAATTTGAATAGGCCCTGCATAATTTGTAAATGTAATATTTCGCGCAAATGGAATAAACCGGTGCATTAAATTTTATAATTATATTAATCAGATGAATAAAACGAAAACAACAAAAACCCGAACGAACAATCCTTTATGGTATTAGATGATACACCGCGTGACGCATGCGAGTGCGTGCTGCAAGATTTATGACTAATCTTCCGTATTACATTAATTACAAATTAAAAATCCACGTCATCAAATACAATTTTATAAACCTCTCCATCAGGATTAGACTAGAACTAGAATTATTATGTTTCACAAATTGTAAGTTATGAATATTGAAAAAAAAAAACAACTTCTGAGGTTTCTTGCCGGATTCTTCCCAATAGAAGATGCATTCCGAATCGGTGGTAGTAGAAAATATATGACGATTTGAAAGTACTTATTTTAACAAAAAAACATTTTGACTTTGACTTTGATCAGAGATTTTGGTGTCAGTTTCCACCTATGGTTAAAGTCCAAACTCCAATTAGGACACGTTATTGGATAACCTACATACTGTTAGGTTATCAGTAAACGTTTCTCGATAAAGAAAATGATATGAATGATGCACATAATAAAAATCTGATAATATTTTTGTTATTTCTAAAGAACACAACACACATTTACACATAAGGCTTCACACAACCAGAGCAATAACAATCCTTGTGCTATATATCATAAGAACTGTACAAACTCCAAATAGAGGCTGAGGCTGATGCAGGGCCGTGTGTTAGCCAGAACATTATGAAAGCCTGACATCTTCATCAGAAAACTTTGAACAAATTATTTTTACTTTACCCAGTACTTAGCACTAGTTCTGGCTATGAACTATATTCGCGTGAACAAACCTTCATTCCGTGTGACTGTAACCGGGCGTGGTGCATGATATCATTCGTACTTGGCACATTATAATCACAACTCCGCATTATTACTGAGATTAGCGTGAGAGTGAAACGCTAAACAAAATACAAGCTTCACACTAAAGATATTCAGTTGATTTCTGAACTGAACATATCGAGTTGAGAACGTCTTCACTTGTTAGGTAAAACTATATACTATTAGTGTATAACTATATAATATACCGTGTGTGTGTGTGTGTGACTACTATAAGTATGTGTCAACTTATAGTTTTTGTAAAATGTGTTTGAAAAAATGTGTGAAATTTGTAAAATAACCAATATAAACTGATGAATAATGATGGTATTCGGTGTAGGCCTGTTTAATCATAAGCAAATGAGGCAATGAGGCACATTTATTATTTTAGGAGAAAAAAATGAATCAAGCTAAGATATTTTCAAATCGACCTCAAGTTAAAAAAGTGTAGGTATATCAGCTACATTTTTTACCGGTGGTAGACCTGCGAGATCGTCTGGATTGGTACCACCATCCTTTCTATTTCTGCCGTGAAGCATTTCGTTTTTTCGGTTCGAATGATTTGAGAGTGTAATTACCAGCACGAGAGGTATAACATATTTATCCCTACATCAAGGGCATTGGCAATTTCTATCAGATAAACCGTCAGCTTGTTTGCTCAGGACGTTGTTTATATAGCTTAGCTTGATAGCTAATACACATTTAAATATATGCTACTTTTTAATTTAATATTCACTAGTAATCGAAAACTGTAAAATCAAAAAGCCGCATTGTTTTTTTTTTGTATGGAGCTCAAACTTTTCCATACAAAATACATGTCTATCGCCCCGACCTAATATTTAGAATTTAAAAGCAATTTTACAATATGATGTTTTTTTTCTAATTTTATATTTCAGTGAATAAATCTATTATTATCAATTATCCTGGTTAAGGTTAAATTTTCAGAGAATGTCTATTTCTGTTGCCGCTATAGCAATAATGAAATTAAAATTAAAAAATTCTTGTATGTGAGTTCATACAAGAAACGTGTTTGATCGAAAATTAGCTGACAAGTGCGTTTTGTTTAATCTTGTATGTCAAAGTCAAAATATTTTATTCAAATAGACTTAAAATAAATACTTTTAAATCTTCATCTTTTTATTCTAACACCGGTTCGAAACGCTATTTCTAAGAATCCGGCAAGAAACCTCCGTAGTTGCTTTTTACAAAATAATTACAATTTTTAAATAAAATAAAGTTTTGCTATAGTAAACCTAATTTTTCTATAACTTTAATTTATATAAACCAAACTTAATATAATATTTAAGTCGATGACCAAGTTTATATGATAAAATAAAAATAATAAATTACATGAATTACAAAGGATGCAATGAATGTTACTTGTGAAATATGCGATCGAAAAATATTTACTAATAGATATAGTGTAAATAGTTTATTTTTACCGCGGATCTTCATTGCATGGATATGATGGAACGGAACTCTTCATGTGCAAGTCTGACTAACACTTAACCGTTTTTTTTTTAATCCACGTATTAATAAGCTAGCCTATAAACGAAACCAATACGGAACCCTAAAAATATTTTATAAATGATTAGTAATAAAATTAATTAAACATAAAAGTGATTAACAACATATCAAGTTATTTCGCACACTACTAATTCATAGTTGATAATAAACTATTAATTAATTATCCAATCAGAAACCATTTGATTTAATGTTATATTGGTTCACCTTGGCTTATGGAAAATTACTGGAATTTAAGAGAGTTTAATTTTACCTACCTTTATTTAAAAAAATGTGTGTGTGTGTTACTCATAAACGTAACATAAACTCACGCCGTAATTAATCACCCGAGATGGGTAGGCTGAGGTGTTAAACACCGCATTTCGCATGCGAGAGTCCCAGTGTGACAGGTTGCGAATCTGTCGGCACTGTCCGGGCACAATGAGGAACATGGCAGCTACAATGTACGGCAATCCTAGACTCGAACCCTCGACCTGTCGAGTCGTGCCGACCGGTTAACCAAGGCACGTAACAAACTGAGCTACCAAGTCCTCGTCGTCACAACCATTCTTGATAAAAGTTTTTTTTCGAATGCTAATGTACCAAACATTTTGCTAAAAAAACAAAATTATAACATACAAATGCAAGCATGCTTAAAAGTATTTCTTGTAACTTGTTTTTCAAAATTTGAATAGATATCGACAGCCATTAAATTATCAAAAAACTCGTATAGCTAACCTCACATTTTGTTTGGCTGTATAGGTCAATTAAATTAATTTAATTTATTATCTAAAATTTTTCTGTACATTATTATTATTGTTTGACATTACACTTTACTTATTTTATCGTGACTATAATTTAATTGCTAATCGTTTGTCTTTTATTTTAATTTAATATTTTGATTGTATTTTATATTTTTATGAAATGACTTTCGTATGCCAATTGGCTGCACATACCTGTCTTACCTTGCCTCAACATCTGCTGTATTTACCTAATTTATTGTGCACGAATAAAATTAATTTGAATTTAAATTTACACCAAAAAACTACTACAGCTTTATAATGAAATCAAAAAAAGAAAACGAATTCCAAATTCAAAACGCGTACAGATCGAATCGTAACATCACATTAAGGATGTATCAGATTGGCGGTAATTATAACTTCCTTCATAATCTCTCACGCTTTTCTTCGCGTTATAATTATTCTTTAATTATTCAACTTAACAACCGTGACCTTGTACGATTAATTGGAGGAAAGGTTATCTGGAAAATTAAGGTCAATGTATGTTCATTGCGCTTTTTTGACTTTACTTTCTAAATAATTATGAACGAAAACATCAATGTATGCTTAGGAACTGCATCTAATAGGTTTTAGTCGTATGCGAGAAATGTTCGTAGTAATTTTAAATACATACATAATATTGCAACTCTAATACTTTAAATTGAATTCATGTTACATGTATTGCATTCCCTTTAAAATAAATTAAACACACTCAAGAGGGCAGGTATTACTTAGAGTTTAAAATAACGAAATCTGTTTTATCTAAATCAGTCCATTCCATTTTACAGTGTCAATGGCACACAAAACATTAATTGTATTACCAATGATGTTCAGAAAAAAAACTGTTATAAATACACAACGTAATTCACACAAAACAGCTTCGTTATAACTGATCATGTTATTGCCAGCTATTTCGCGTTATAAAAGTAATTTTACAAGTTTATCGACCGGTTTTGTTTCGCGTAGTTGTAGCCAAAATAGTGTTGCTACCGTTTATATTCTTTCATAAAAACGTTTTTCATTATGTCACTGCAATAGAGGTCAAGTTATTGCGTCAAGGGTGATCGCTTTCATAAACAATTTAAAACACATTTACATCAACGATTTTCTTGCATTAACTCTCGGCTTGATGAGAGAAACAATCATTTTAAATGATCTTTAATATTACGGTGAGATTGTTATTATGAATAACGTTATTCAATCGTTATTTCATTTGTTGTGACGTTTTAAAAAGGGTTGTTTTTGATCAATTTAATTACGTCATTTAAATCAGACTTGATAAACACTTGACGAAGTTATATTCTAATTCGTTATTAATAAAGCATTTATAATGTAACAAAAATAGAAGTTTATTCAGAGAACTCAGTAAATTGTTCGTCTTGAAGGTGTTAATATTGTAATAAAATACTTTCAATAGCAAAAATCCACAAAAACTATAGGTTGTTTGATACAAAAACGTTAGTGAAAGCGTTTTTAGGCAAAACAGTTACTTTAACGCATGATTAAGCGCATTTATTGGTTTTTCTTCAGCCAATTTTTAAACTGCAACCTCTTGCAAATCCATAGCAAACAACTTAATTAGTCACTGAAATAATTGATTATTGTAATTTACTGTTTATTTAAAATCCAATTAAGAAGTAATGGAAAATGAATCGACTTCTATTACAATAGGTAGGACAGGTTTTTTATTTAAAAAAATAAATAAGGATTTGGACATCGACTAGTGAAAGGTATGACTACCACAGTAATTGATATAATTTGACTTTGACTAATTTCATCCTTAGAAACAGCAAGAAAAAGTAAACATACGTAAGACAAAAAATTCAGGTAATTTTAATACCAAATTGCTTATCAAATACTTGTTTAAGCTTTGTTACAAAGATCTAAAGCTAATTATGTTAGAAAAAAAACCTCAAAATGGAAATAATTGGTTTTTTATCTCATTGTATTTTTGAAACTTACTGCTTTCGAATAACCACTGCCAGCGCTGCCATCTGAGGAGTTACTCAGCCTCCTTTCACCGTTGGAGGCAGGTGGTGACCACGCTGAACCACTGTCCGAGGGCATTTTGTACACTTCACCACTAATAACGGTCTCACATCATAATAACGTTGTAAAGTGTTATTTTAGCACAGAACACTTGCACTTCACTAGTCCAAAGCGAAGCGGTCCATCGTATTCTCCTTTACCTGAAAAAAAAAGAATAATTTGAAAATGGAATCTATCTATGGTTTGTTTTTTATGGCTTATTACAGCTGCATTAACCTCTTTTTTATACAACTCAGGTAGCCGCGTTCCGTTCCAAATTAACTTGATGCAGCGGCAGAAAACATGTTTTATCTAGAGATTGCGTCTAGTCAGTTAATATTATCTAATCTAAGATGAAAGATAAAGATAAATAGAATTGGAACCGTTGAAGTGAATTGTTCTGTGAGATTGTGCAATAAATAAACGCACTTTATTCCATAACCAGTTTGTAAAATGAGTTTAACGTTAACACAATGCTTACAACACCATTTTACAACTATAGTTGGAACAGAGACCTCAATCTGCTTAGAAACGTTAGTCGGGGACGGACTGGCCATGCATCGTGTAAAAAACCGGGGCTACCGTAATAAACCGTTTATGTAACGCTCCCATTGAAACAATCGCTTGGGTAATAGAGTTTTAATTACCTTAATATGCTGAATTCCACGGCCGAACGATTGGTAACAATGACACAAGACTGGAGGTTATTTCGCTCGGATATTCTCGACACGGATACTCGTAGGCGCGTCCGCTTAGCGCGCGTCGCGATTGGGACTGACTGCGGGGACTGGGGACGGCAGGGGGGAGTCGCGGTTGACAGAGACCCCCCCCTCCCTGCGCCCAGGCACAATCGGATCAAATAATGACAATCGATAGTTTCATAATCGATAACGTGTTATTATTTAAAATATTTTGAAATATCAGCGAATTATGTTACAAATAGGCTTTTATGATGTTTTTCGGCCCTAAAACTGATAGTTCATTGATTTCGCAAGTGTTTTCGCTAACTTCACGGTTATTTTACATTTGTTATTTACTTTGATGGGTTTTTAAATGGATTTCTTTGTGTTGGATTGAATTTGTTAATCTTAATGTTACAAAATAGGAGGTAATACGACCTATGTACCTACCAACACAATAAGCTAGAATTTTCCATTCCATTCTCCGTCGAAAATAATTTTGTCTTGTTGAACACGGTACGCCATTTTGGTCCTGTGGACCCGCAGGACTAGTCGACTAGTCATATTTTTTTTTACGATAACAAAATCACTAAATTTAGGGTCACCGCTCGTCACTTCGCGTCATGTCACTTGTGACAAACACTTTCACAGTTTTCTCCTCACGTCACAATGTCAAAGCCATTATCTCAATCTGACGTTGTTTTGAAAGCGCTCCGTTATAAATGTTCCACTTAATAAGGGCTTATGAGGATTTTTAGGGTTCCTTGACCAAAGGGCCATCGCTACCTCTGCTGTCCATCCGTCTTCCTGTCATGAACAGAAATAGGTACAGCATCAAAATTCACAATGTTTATTTTTCAATATCGGTATCATGCTTTTATAGATTCATTAATAGTTTGATATTTTGCAATTATATTTTATAAAATTACATCCAACTGACATGTTTGAATGCCTGTTGACACTACTGTTGTAAATTACTAACATCTCGCAAAAATCCGACAAATAAATATCATTTTCTTTATCTTTTGTTAAATAATATAGGCGAGCTCGTTGGCGCAATGGTGTAAACAGCCGACTGCTACACTTGAGGTTCCGGGTTCGAAACGGCTGGGGCGGGTGTTATTTGCAAGACGCATTTTTTCGCTTACCGGTCTTGGATGTTGTATTCTTATCCATGTAGTTTGTACCGTATTGTTGCTTAGCACCTGTGACAAGTTCATACGATACTTACTGCAGGGCTGAGTCAATGTGTGTGTCGTGATGTGGTTAATATTATAGTGGTTTTCCTTTGACAACTTAGTCACTTTAACACTCATAATATTAAACCCTCTTTTAGTCATTAAGTTAACTAGAGGTGAGACGTCATAATACATCCCGTACATGGCGATTGGGGACTCGAAGTGTCACAGTTATGACATGTATATGCAGTGGCGGTACTGTCATACAAGCCCAAAAGCCTTTTCGCCCTATTGAACCAAGGTAAGTTCGCGCTCTCGTTCATTCATTTTCAAATCAAATAACAATATACTTTGCATAACATGGTTCAAAATTCGCGCTAATTCGAACGCGTACGTATGAAGTGCAGATTTAAGAGTAATGAGGCAATAAGACATCTATCGAAATGAATTATAAAACTACAATAACGAATCTCTCGGCTTGCCCTATTCTAAAACTCTAGGCACGCCACTGTGTATATCATGTCAGAAACGGCTCGAGAGTGTCAAAGGAATATATGAAACAAAGTAAAAATTAACAGAAAATTTAATCTATTAATTTTTGAAGGAAGGTCTTTCTTAAGGTTAAAATAAAATATTTTTGAATTAATTCGATTATTAAATTTGAAACCATAAAGTAAATACAATTTAGGCGCGTATCGTTACAAGCTTGACAAAATAATCACTTATTTAGATTTAAAAAAATTGCTCTCGAAAGTAATTCGATTCTACTCTCTAAAAAGAAATGAAAAAACCTTAAAAAAACAACTTTAAGTTTAAGCCAGCTAAACATTATTTGTTACTGTTGTCATGACAACGCACAGAAACAAGATAATTTATATAAAAGCTCAAAACTTAAGTGAAATAAAACATTTTCGTCACATTTAACCTAAACTTTCTATGTTCACGACGAAATTCAAACGTGAGCGGTCACCGGCGAAATATCTATGGATACCAGAGACAAAACTGCCTCTATTCCTCTAGCCATAGAGTTCTATCTATGGTAAGGGCCTTGTTTATGGTTAAAACAAAAGGGCTAAGGAGAAATCGCCCTGGTCCTTATTTGTAGATTTATGTAGCAGTAAGTATAAGGTTGGTACCATATTATTGAATTAAATTGTTCTTTATGCATTACACTGTCGGAATTAGACACAGCTATTACATAATGAAACAGCTAGTGTAGTCAAACAAAACACCATTCTACATAAAACAAATTAGCTATCTTTTTAATTATTTTCACCTTTAAAGTCTAAATATTGATGAAAGAATCATTGAAGTCGGTAAGAGGGTCTTAGTTAAAATTATTATATTGAAAAATTATAAGTTATAGTAGAAAATATTATATTTGAATATTGAAAAAAGCTACTGCGGATGTTTCTTGCCGGATTCTTCCCCGTAGGAATAGCATTCCGAACCGGTGGTAGTAAAAAAGGACTATTTGAAAGTGCTTATTTTAAGTCTAGATTCGAATAAAAACCATTTTGACATTGACTTTTCGAAAATCACCTCCGACATAAAACTAACAAACATACCAACTACCTCTTCATAGATTTTATTTCAGTAAGTAATTATGAAATAAATTAAATTGAGTACTAACTTAGATATTAAACCCCGTTAAACATTAAAAATAGTAACCAACATAAACCAAGGAATATGTTTTATTAAGTACAGTTACATTTTAATCTAACGTCAACGAATGAGGCAAATGCACTTCATTTTACCGCTTTAAAGATAAAATAAGAGAAATAAGGAAAGATGTTTCAAAGATGTCCTCAGATATTAAATCACGAGACCAATTACAATTATCGGAGCATTCAATTAGTCAGGGTTGACATTAAAATAATCTCCGTTTTTAATATGGCAACACTCACTCAAGTCATGTAGGTCTTATTCAGTTCAGATAAAAACTAATTTGCTTTAAAACGACAAGGTTTTTAAACATGTCAGCTAACTTGCAAGATTAAGGCCAGTCATTGGCATTTAGGATCTTATTCCTGGTTGAAAGATGCAAGGACAAAGAACCTTTTTAAATGTTTGGATTTCGAACTATCAACGATTTTGTTTAAGAGAAATTAAACAGCATTTTTGCTGTATAGGATAATGCTCTTTGCCTGTTCCGACTAGAGACAACGATGAAACAAAGAAAATCCTTCGTATTTGCTAGTTTATATCAATATTTTGGTTTTTATAAATAGATTATTCTCTGTTTTGCAGCAGTATAACATTTTATTATTACGCAAAAGCTTTTGGGTCCGAAATTAATATTTTGATTTAGAATTTCGAGTTCCATATTTTGTTATTTGAATGATGCATTGTTTTGAATGTAGGTAAATTATTTTCCATATACTGAGCACGGCTGAGTCAATGGGAATATTATTTTTGACGTTGGTCACAGTGGCTTTTTTTTTCGTTAAAGAAGTTTATTGTGCAGTACGTGACCGTTCGAAAACGTCGCTGTTGCTTGTGACCGTTTAAAAAAAATGCCATCGTAAAACCTCTGTAACGGGATTCCCCGTGTACGCATACCGTTTGATAGAGTAAAATACCACAGATACCAGGTATCTTACAAGTTTTTGTGTTTGTCACATTTTTTTTTTTTGACGCGTTTCCTAACGGTATAAATTTTTAACAATTCAACTTTTCACTTAGTCAATAATAAATAGAAGAATCTTGATTCGAAATTATTATAACTAATTTATCGACTATTTCATTAATAACGCAAAATTCTTAAATATGGCTGTATTTATTCTTAAAATAAATAGGTGAGTAAAAAATTAATAGACAATTCTAATTTTCAATTACCTTGTTATTATGCTTATATATGGATAGGTAAATTACATGTATCTAATACATGCATAATATATGTGTGAAGCCAGGGCGGGTTGCTAGTTTAAAATAAATTACATCACCCTAAAGTCCCACAAAAGAATAGGTTGTGTTTTAATATTTTTAAACACAGTATGAAATGTTGACGCGTTTTGCATTTTAAAACGCCATTTTGTATTCTCAACTTTTTCTTTTGTTTTGAATACATAAAGCCTTCTCAATAAACTTGAATTTTGTCTACTTAAATAACATTTTCAATGAGTTTTAATTTTGCACATAAATGTGACCACATGCAGGTTTAATAAATAGATAATAATGCATAGAAATATTTCATAAAAAAATTGTCCGAAACTGAACCGATATCTATAAAATATGGCAATGATTTAAACTGTATCCTTAGTGAATTATAAATGATACATTCATAATAAAAACAACAAAAAATCGCGAAAGAAGTAGCAACTGAAGAAATTCCAATGAACCAAATTCATTTATTTTTTTAACTTTAAGTTCAATTACTTAACGTCAACGAAAATGCTGTTAAGTGCAAATCCGTAATACACCAAACCGACCAAGTCTTCAGACTTTTTACATTAAGGAACCCTAAGTCTTTGAACCTCTCGAACTCATGTGGCAGTAAAACTACGAATTCCATTTGCTTGGGAAGATTACGCAACGCAAGAAAGTTAAGGTCACAACCGACGAACCAAGAACCGGAAATTTAAAGTAAATACTAGTTTTTATTGACGTTACCATCGCCAATGTCATCTAATCAGAGGAAAGTGATGAAATACATGTCATTTGTTAGAGTGCGATCGACTTTTTTTAAGACAATTGTTTTCGTTGCTTTTGTATTCATTGCCTTTACAGGGCCTTAAAAAAACACGACAGTAATTAAAAGCGATTTTGAGATTTTCATGTACCTATTATATAAATATTAAATTGTTACATTTTGTATATAGAAGCCAATGTTCGAAACTAAATTTGATTTCAATTTTTTTTCAAGTCAATTTTTTAAATAAGAAATAGGCTTAAAACGGTGGTGTTTCAAAATGAATTTTTTAATTTTTATTTTACAAATATTTGAGAAACAAACAATTTTTAATTCTTGCATATAACATTATTATAATTAATACATAAATAAACAAATTTTCCACTATTTAATAAAACTTATGAACGGTAATTGGTACTGTAGTATGACAATTACTGAGAGAAAAAAATAATCAACAACATTGGAAACTTAACTCAAAACTGCAAAAAGCAAAAAACAATGCTGTGCTCTTCTAACCCGCATCATTACGTCTTATCAATTTTTTTAAAGAATCAAGTGATTCTTTTAAAACATCTATCTCAATGAATCTCAAGATGATTAAAAGGAACCCTTGTTTTTTAAACACTTGACATCTTCTCTGTCACATGTTATTCTAATAATTTTCAAGTATTTACAAATTAATGGCTTCAAGATTTCAATACAGTTCAAATACAGTTTTTTTCATTAATTTTTAAAATACTGTATGGTATAATAAATTTATGTTAAATGCCATCTTGAAAGCAATTTTTCAACACTACAAACTATCTCTTGCAAAACTTTAAACATCTGAATCAAAAGCTAGTATTTTTGCAATTAACAAAAAATATATAAACCAACGAATGTCGAAACTAGTGACACAAATTAAAAACGGCATTCTCAAATCAAATATGGCGCATTTTTCCCGCCTTAAAAGGATTAGTCCACCTGACCCTAGAATACCTGTCCATATATTATGAAATTAGACGTATTGACCTACTGTACTGAACGAAAAATGATGTAATTGACGAAAAACGTAACCAGAAAACCTGGAATGCCGATCAACTGGTTAATTTGTAACTTATAATATAACCAGTAATTGTAACCTCAAAAATAATTCACATATCGCTTTGACAAGTGACAGTATTTATGGAGTTCTCATTTTAAAAACTACAAATACCTATTAGAACTTTCTCGTTGTAAATACACAGATTAAAAAAAAACAAAAGACATCTATTCGTGATTGTTTTGCTTGATTTTTTTGTTTTGTTTCGCTGACTGGTCTTAGATGTAGTACTCTTATCTATGTAGTTTATACCACATCGTTGCTTAACGCCTGCGATACACGATTACAACTTTGTGCAGGAGAGAGTCAATGTGTGTGTCGTGATGCGGTTACTATAACCAAATTACAATTTAAATTATTACTATGTGTAAATAGCGAGATTAAAATTAACTGGAAAAACTCAAAATGCACCCAGGATTTATCTCATAAAAGGAACTAATCTTAAAACAAGCGGATGAAAAACTTTGCGAGACGATGTAATATTGAGCTCTCGATGTAAAACAAACCCATCAATAAATGGATACCAAAGCTAAACCAGATACCGAAAACCAAACCTGTATCTCAAAATCTACTCAAAAACATAACCTATCATTTGAACCGATTAAAAAAAAGACATTCGCAAAAACGAACATAACTTCTCGGACGACCTTTGAAAATTCCTTCGCTTCCCCATTCAGTACTGAACCTTGTTGCGTTACAGTTAGAGTTGCTCTTGCTTTGGCTGTTGATAGACTTGTTACGTTTATGGTTTGTTGAAGAAGAAAGGTGGAAAAAAAGAAGAATGGTGAAGCGGTACTTACAAAACGACCTTGGGTAGAGGTATTGTAGGCCATGTGGCTTGAACCCGGCCCAAGCCGGTTCTGGAAAGATTTGACGGATCGAATTTAACTCCCCTTTTGTGCATGTGTTCGTTTAGTTAGGGTTTTCTTTTGTTGTGTGCGTTGCCGTTGAAGATCGAGTACGTTTTGGCTATAGTTAATTTAAAGGTTATAGTTAGAAGGAATTAAAAGCTTGGCTGGGAGGGAAGTCTGAAATCGCTTTCTTACTATCTCCTATATCTTCTGATTAAGTTCGTTGCGGGTCCCAAGACAGCCGGTAGGGTGTCGGAGCACAGCCTGTGCGTCATTGCACAGCTGCATTATTCGTTGATTATTCGATCAAAGGACGCCCCTGTTGATCGTGATAAACAGGAGTGGCAGTGGTGGGACAGAGTGGCGGGTGTGCCCCGAGTTTTTAAGGAGGAGGAATTAAGGATTTGATTCTAGTGAATATATACTTAACATTTTATTAAAGTTGGGCATATTAACAAAGGAAGGAGGAACTCTAGGTAAAACCTTTGCCCACATCATCACATAGCATCAGGTGAGATTACGGTCAAATGCTTTATGCATACGACTTCCCATCAGGTGAACATCTTGTTCAGTTCCACACCCTTTCCAGTAACCAAACCCAAACCTTTTCAATTAAATCCAATTACCTTATCAACAAAAATGGCCAATTATTAGAAAGTCACTTTAGGTTATAAAAACGACATTTTTTCACTTTCATCACTAATATATTATTATGAATGAATACAGGTTATGAATAGCGAAACTTGGCCCTTTACGCCCTTGACTTAGAACGTACATAAATTAATAACTTTTACTTTTAACCAACATTAAAGTTTGACAAATCGTTGTTATTGTATTTAATTTGTTGAACGATAAATTAAAATCAATTTGTTTCGTTTTGGTTATCTTTCTCTGTATTGACAGTTTCTTTTCTTTATATTAACTGTTTCACAGAAGATTTGACTTAACAGACTGATCTGATCGTGGATTATAATTCTGTTATAATTAATATAATATCTATGTTTTGACGACCTCGGTGGCGCAGTGGTGTAAACAGCCGACTGCTACGCTAAAGGTCCCGGGTTTGAATCCCGGCGGGAGCGGAACTTTGTGTTATTTGCAAGACGCATTGTCTCGTATTCTTATTTATTTAGTATATACCATATCATTGCTTAGCACCTGCGATACAAGTTCTTACGATACTTAGTGCAGGGCTGAGTCAATGTGTGTGTCGTGATGTGGTTATTTATGTTACATGGGGATTATTCGCCAGGGGAAAGTTTTGAAGAGCTTGTTTCTTCTTTTATAAATGTTTGATTAAATATGCATGTTAGAAAATGCTCTTACATAAATAAACATAATTAGAATGAAGTGGAATCTAATTAGTGGAAATATTTGTTAGTCTAATAATTTCCGAGGGAAAACTGCCACCTATACCCACTTAAAGATACTTTAACTAAAAACACTATTCAGTGAAACAATTTACTATTATTATTTTCTGACACCATGGCTCATTCCCATCTCCCTAGAACATGTCTTCAAGCTGGTTCAGCCGCTTCCTTTGCCGAATAAGCCAAAAGACGCAAATATGTATCTTTGGGTAACAATTACAAAATTGAGCTGTTTGGTTACGAGAATATGGGTTCTTGGGGTGCGGATTTCAAAAGATTAAAAATTTTAAGTTTTAAATTAAAAATTAGAGTCGTGACCGTAACGCTGGTCTGCATTTCGTTTAAAGGTTGAGCATCGCTATACAGCGTGGTAATACTGCCAGCGCTATAGGCATTGTACATATTATTTTTTAGGTTTTTAATGTTATTATAGATTCAATTTCTATCTTATAATAAAAACTTAATTTTAAAAAATTTTATAGGTGAATGTGTGCCATATTAATTGAATAAAATAAAAATTAAAATAAATAAACAAAAGCGTGTCTTAAAACAATTCTATTCAAGAAACATGATTGAATAAGCTACAAATCCATAGGCGAAAAAGCGAATATCTTAGCTTGCACCAGTCTGAGAGATCAAAGGTCTAGCATTTGCATGTTTTGTAATGTTTCGCAAAAATCTACTGACAAATACCTCTTAAGATATGTGCGGAAACTTACTAATTGCTTCATTTAATACTTGTTTAGCCTCCGGTTTATTCGACATGAAAAAATGCTAACACAATGTTCGTGTTTATGATGAAAATTTGAATATTAATTAAATTAACTAAAATTTACACGGCACTGTAGGGTTTAATAATTTCTTTTAAAACAAACACGAAACGTCTTTATCCAATCACAATTTAAGCAAGGCTATCAAACCGTTGTTATTTCAATTACTTCACCACTTAACAATTTTGGAAACAGTTACTGTCATTCCATTTTACGAAGGCGCTTTGACTTAAGTGGTTGGTAGTTCTATCGGGCGTATACGTGCATATTTGTCTGAGTGTGTAGCCTCAAGTCCGCACAGAAAAGGGGAGCACACTGGAGCAATGCGCATGTACACGTTTTACCACATGCATAGCTAAACTGTCTTCGTGATATCAAATGGCTATATACCGTTAGACGAAAACACACATCATTTTATAATAGTTTATTATAACAGTTAAAATTTTAGCCATGAAACACATGTATGCTTACGTATATTGTATAATTTTAATAATTGCTGTTATTAATTAATTAGAGCGTGGCCTGTAAATGTACATGAAGTTTTATTTCGTGTTACATCAACTTTTAGTGCTGGATTTAAAGATTTTAGATCGTTTTTTTTTTGAGGACGTGGTAGCTCAGTTTGTTACGTGCCTTGGTTAACGACCCGACCTGATAGGCAAAGGGTTGGAGTCTAGGGTTACCGTATTGTAGCTGCCATATTCATAATTGTGTCCGAATAGTGGCGACAGATTCGCAATCTGTAACAGTGGGACTCAACATAAACTTGCGAAATGCCTTGTTTAACAACTCTGCCTACCTCTGTCGAGGGATTAATTACGGCATGTGTTTATATGTATTTTTTTTCCGCTAAGGTGGTAAATAAGCATGCGACCTACTTCATCGAGGGCAGTCACCGTAGACTATGAAATTTTGCAATAACATGGTGCTTCTACCATGAGTTCGTATAGTTTTTCGACACGTCAGGTCACTTAGGTTACTACAGTGATTTTGTATGAGCAATCTTAATTCCTCGTCAATCCGTTAGAGGCGCTTTACAAAGATTCATACAAATTTGTAACTGCAGTCGCAAGCGGCTGTCGCAAGTCGCAAAGACTGTGTAAATCCTTTTTTTGAAGAACCCCATGCTGCAGTAAAAAATCATGCCGGAGTCATTCCACAGCCTGAGCGTTCGCAGGAGGAAACTTGGAATGGGACTCTCTCAGTTTGATGGCCTTTGTGGTGCAGTGGTGTGAACAGCTGACTGCTACTCTAGAGGTTCTGGGTTCAAATCCCGGTGGGGGCGGAACTTTGTGTTGTTTGCAAGGCGCATTGTTTCGCAGTTTTCGAGGTAATCTGTTTCAAAATAAAGATTAATCAACAATATCTCTTCCCATATGTCCCTAGTCATCAGAGTTTGTAAGGATGTATGGACGTTTGTTACTGTTTCACGCAAAAACTAATCCAATAATAAGGTTTATACATCAGAATAACACAAAGGCTATAATTTATAAAGATATTGTGTGAGATGTCCGAAACTTCGGAGAGTGTGCGCAGGAATTGCACAATTTAATTCCACCGGCCTCCTTTTATAATCGGAATACTAGACGTAGGCTGAAGTTGCATACTTTTGTGGTAGATGTTCCGACCATCCGGAGTAAACGCTTCGATAGCTCCTTCATAATGCGTACTGCAAGGGTGTGGAATTCTTTGCCTGCCGATGTGTTCCCTGTCCAATATAACTTGGGCCTATTTAAGGCAAGAGTGAATAGGTTTCTCCTAGGCAGGCATGATCCACCTTAGACCTCATCGCCGCTTCACATCAGGCGGGTTTGGGGTCAAATGCCTTCCTGGTCTTGAATTAAAAAAATATATATACATTTATTTCAAGTAACTAAAATTCCTATTAGAACTATTTTCGTCTTCGGGCAAAAGCTAGTTAAATATATTTATAAATAATTATTGGACTTGATATCCACCTCTGTTTTTTGTTTTCTCGTTCGTAAAAAACCACGTGAACATCGTTTATCGCATCGTGACGTAAGGAAGGGCAAACTGACATAAACTTTCGGATTTTATGGCGCCAAAAATTTTGCCAAATCCCAATGACCTTGTGAATGCAATTCTAATCTAGAATACCACAGCACGAAATATAATAAATAAGTACAATATAACTGACCTTTTCGTTATCGGGTAGTCGTATCTGATTCGGTACGGCTTTAGAGAAATAACAAAACAATAAAGCAACGTACCAATTTGTTAAGGATATACTGAAATTTTGTATATCCTAAAGGTCCCAAGATACTGCTGTTTAGTAACCTATTTTTTATCATAGGCGTACAACCAGACAGCTCATCTAGAAGAAAGTGTACCGCTTCCTACAGCTGCGACGATGCCCTTTATGTCTGGAACGTTAACACCGCCAAAGCGTTGCCAAAGCAAAGGAAAAGAGTCACCTCGCGTGCCGGCAGTTACACTAGCTCTCCAATCCTTCAAACCGAAACGCAGTGAACTGCTTCGCGGCAGAATTAGAAAGGAGGGTGGTACAAACCCAGACGATCTCGCACGTAGAGCTAACAGCTCTAATCAAAATAATGTGCGAAGATATTTCAGAAGTCGACAGTTCCACAAGGACACATGGTATCCACACAAAAATGTCAATTTTTCGAAGGTCTCCTTCACTTTAAGATAGGAGCTATACAAAAATATATATCAGGTGCTTAAAACGACAACAGTCTTTACAGGTTCTCTTAACTGATAATACCTATCTACCGAGTATTTAAAATCGTGGGTATACAAGGAAGGAAGAGAGCTGCAGGTAGCCACTCTCTTCTTCTTCGTTCTTTCTTGGCAGAGTGGTCGTGGTTGTCATGACATCGTCAGCAACCGTTAGTACTCGCCGCACTACCACTCGCCACCTCTACCTGCTCTCCGTCATGCGGGTGCATTCATTTAGAGGGCCACCAACAGCCGCCTTTATCTGCCTCGCGGTCTATTCCATTCTACCTTCCTCAGCACGAAGAGGCAATGGAGTCATTTCCGCACCGATGCACGTGACGACAATATTTGAGCCATTCTGGCAAGTGGTCTAGGATGGTTCCAGTTAAAAGTATTTTGGACAGGCAATGTCTAGCAATGTACTTTCTGTTGAAGATGATAAATTTGACAAAACGCACATCACTGTCTTCGCTTCAATCACTGTCAGTCACAACTTTTAAAGCCCCATTACATAACGAAGGTTCTCGTAAACTCCACTAGGCAAATTGCCATTTTACTGGCATTTCGTCACGAGAATCGCGATACAAAAACGCGCCCTGAATACGCAATCAGCGTTTTAAAAAACGCCCGCTCGCTGAATATTACGGAGGACATTTCGCAATCGATCCGTGTAAAAAATTTAAATTACTCGGACAGAGAATATTGGGATGTTAAGGATTTTGTTAGTTATAACGGAATTTTAATTGTAAACTATATTTTTGGGGTTCCATAGACAAATGTGTGATGTGCCCTTCTTCCGTCTGTTAGTCATCAGCTTGCACTTTTCTCACGTACATATGAACATGTATGGATACGTAATATTTCGTCTAACTACCTCCTATTTCTTCTGAACTTCGTTGCGGGTCCCAAGACAGCCAGTAGGGTGTCCGGGCACAGCCTCTGCATCATTGCACAGCTGCATTATTCCTTGATTATTCGATCAAAGGATGCCACTCTTGATCCTGGTGAACAGGAGTTGCAGTGGTCGGACAGAGTGGCGGTTGTGCCGCGAAAAAATATGAGTCCTATTCAGACTTAGCCGCTTTTTACCCAACTACGAGCAAAAAGGAGTGTTATGATTTTGACTAGTATTTCGCGTATTCATTAAGTTATTTTATATATACTACATGAAATAGTTTTTAGTAGGTAAGGATAACTATTTAATAGAGTTATTGGTATATTAGTGGTCACCACATAGAGACTTGTAGCATAGTGTGGTATCAACACAGCTCGCTTTATGTACATTGAAAATAGACCAAAAGTAAGAAAAGTAAACATTATAAATGAAATTAAACTAGTACATCACTATTAACATGTAATAATTCTGACAGTTATAAGTACTGTTAATCTGAATTAGACCTTAAACTAATTAGTTTAGGGATCAGAATACAACTGACACCGTTATTATAAGATTTATCATGATGTTTTAAATTGAGTTCGGTGAGCTACGATTCGAGCTAATTGTTTTAAAATTGGACTTTTGTTGGATATGATTTGATGGTAATATTTGAAAGAAATATGTCATTTTAATCAGTATTTTGATATAAACTTTAGAATAATAAAAAAAAACATCTGTGCACATACTTAGATAAAGCATAAGCTTATTCTTCTTCATCATTCGTTTATAACTTCATTGTATATTTCACAATTTTTCAATTCAGAATCAACTAAAAAACCGATTGCTCATTCATACGAAATTTCGAACACTATACTTACCAAATTCAGAACCACAGAAAAGTTACATAAATAATTGTAAATAATAAATTGAAATTGATTGATATCTCAGTAGTGATTAAGGAGATGAGCAAACTTTTTTTCTAGATTAGTATGGCTTTAAAGCCGCCGTTCTCAACATCAAAACTAGCAATGTCATTACATTACGGTAGCAAAGTTTTGTAACGGAGGTTTCCAAGATTACTATTTTACACTTCACGAATGTAATTCATCATCAGGGCTGTCAAAGCACTAAAAAAAAATGAGTTTTTTTAATATTTCGTCATAATTTTTGGTTAGAAATTACTTTAATCCCATAATTTCTTGCTAAAGATGAGATCTAGGGAAATCCTTTCCTGGGACTAAGCTAAAATTTGGTCAAACGGTATAGTTAATCTGATGACAGGTGATAAGGTGGCTGAAGGTTTAGCTTGCTGCTCTGATACCCAAAAAAATGCCTATTTTCTTTTGTCTTGAACAGGTCAAGTTATAATGCTCGAGAATGGTAACACATCCACTAGGAAACAGTTCCAACTTTTAGCAATAGTAATAATTTATTTACTACACTTGTAAAATTTGTTAAAAAAAACATTTCCTTTGGTCCCCGCACTAGGGCTAGACTGTATCGCGGGCGACCGGCCTTACAAAGCAGGTTTAACTAATATAACATTGAAATTGTGCACGGCAAGAAGTCAAACAGACAAAATCAGAATATTGCTAATAATAACATACTTATTTGTATAGATGTAGGAATAAAAAACACATTATGGTCTACCTGGTGGTGTTACAAAGACTATACAGCGTCGTGATTTAAGAAAAACCTATAATCGGTAACATTAATCTCTACGTTTGTACTTGATATTGACTTTGACTCATTTTGTCGATTGTATGCTATTCTTTGAAAAACTAAAACGTTTAAAAATTTTTGTGGAAATCGCACCAAAGGAAATGAAGTTTCCTTCCTTTCAAATTTGATACACCTCTCTCAAATCGAACTTGCCAGCTTTATTTTTCGTTTGTTACAAATCTCCATGTGGAATTTCACAACGTTGTTTATTAGTAATCTCGTAACAAAATCTTGTTGTTTCTTATGGATTTAGCAAGCATATGGTTAATAGGTTTAACTGATTATCATAAAACCAAGATAATACTTTATGATTTGGATCTCGGTCAATTTTGAAATTCTCGCAAATATTAATCTGTATATTTGTCCTATTCGCCGCACGATACCTTAAGGAGTTACATAGCAACGGGGTCAAACACTAGCTAAGGTACGCAAGCATACGGCGAAAATTCGGATCGGTCATATGGTGAATGTACATTTTTGCCGCGAAGGGAGTTCGTTGCTCCGCGGCCATGTTTGATCAGGGACCATAGACTAAAGAACAGTGTTGCCAGTTAACAGAGCGTGACCATAAATTACAAAAGCCATCCCATTCGGTTCATTTCGAGCCGCATCACTGGTCCTCGTTAGCATATCTCTGATTTACGAGGTGTTCAACAACAACAGTTTATGAACTTTGCTTTTTTTCACGAATACTACACAATATCTAAGAGTCCACGAATACTACAAAATAGCAAGTGTGAGGAATTCTTCAAATAGGGAACAGAAGACACTACAGATATCTTGTTTTAAAAACTTGACGATGTATTACTATAACTTGTAACAAATTTTCCAAACAAATTAAAATTTTAAAACGTTCAACATTGATTGAATTTAAGGAGTAATAAACGCTTCTTTTATTTAAAAAAATACATTTCTATCTTCGGTCTAAATTACGAAATGGGCACCACAAGGTTGCCTTTAAGTCCCATTGTTTACCATCTATACACAACCAAAAGAAGTATTTATTTTAACGTTTAGTTGCTTTGTGATTAATATCTGTTATTAGATTTTAATGGCGTATTTTAAACTATTTCAAATACGTATTAGTTACAAAGTAGTCGTGGTTTTATTGGACTGTAAGTTATAGAAAACGGCTTCTGAAGGTCGATTGTGAGATAGCAACAATTGCTTTGATCGGATATAGATTATTTCTTACATATTTAATGAAGAGTAAGCCGCTTACGCAAATAATAGAATCAAATAGATGTTACAAATTATGTTCGCTGTCAGAAATTAACTGTAATTGAGAGTTTGGTTTATTATTAAGATATAAATGTGTATTGAGGTACTAATAGATTACCATATGATAAAAAATGAGAGAAATTACCAAAAAGTCAAATGTTTAACTGTGAAGCGGATAAGGGTGCCAGATATAATTGTGGCTTTAGCTTAGGGAGTGAAAATGTCAGTAAACTACACTATACACCTTATATTGTAATTTAGTATGTAGTATATAAGTCATGAAAAACGCAATTTCCACCAAGGTTAAATAAATATGAATACCAAGTAGTATTAGAATTTGGTATAAGAATGGAATAAATATTTTTTTTTTCTTAAAAAACCTGTATTACCCACGACATTATTTTCCTATTCATTTCTGATATGTAATTAAATTAAAATAAATTAAACGTAACCTTAAAGGTTCGTTCCAGATATTCTTAAAATAATTTTTGAAATAGGGTCTGTATATTACCTCCTTAGATAAAGTTACAAATTAACTACCTCTTTATAATATTAGTACCTATACTCAATACAAAACAATCCTGCCCTTCAACTGCATCAACCTGACTCGGTGTTATCGCAAAAGAGCCATTACTTTAAGCTAGGAATTCTGATGTATAATTCGTATGCGCATAGTCTGTCATAACAGGAATAACAACTGTACTTTATTGACTTACTAATATGTGGATGTGGGAGAAATTTGTGGCTTCGGGATACCTTATAGGGCCGTGTTATTTGAGTAGGAGTTTAATGTTGGCTGGTCTTAAACGGATTTCTGTTAAGTGTGGAAAGATTGCTGTATCCATGAATAGAGTGACTTCACTTTACCTTACTAATAGGGAACATGCATGAAATTTAATTTGATTATTCGATCAATTCATCGTAAAGTATGTGGATATAGTATATTTACAGTGAAGACAGAATTAGGATTGTACGATAAACTAGGATGATATATCTATTAAAAGTAAATGTAGCAATCTAGCTGATCAGAACGAAATTCTCTGTGGAAGTTGTATGGCGCTCGTGTAATTTGACGTTATTGGATCTCTCTGTCTAACCAACGACTTTGAAGCCTAGTAATTGAAGTACGATATTTGAGAAAATCTAACTGATTTGTGAATTTATGTGGTATCGGATTATGGTAAATAAATAGTAAAAGTCATACATATTCCCTTTTTCTTGCAGACATAGTAAATTTGACATTTGATAAATTTGAACCTTAATAAATTCTGTTTTCTCCTTTGTTGATGCTTCATGACATTAATTAATATTTAGATTGTAACGATATAAATAGAAATGATTTTGACATACCCAAATCATTTTTCATTGATAACATTTTTAATTGTAAGAATATTTTTAAGTAATTTGACATTTGCCTTGTAGTCTATAGTATACTATTCTACATAGATAGCCTTTATTCCTGGCAAAAAATGACGCTCTATATATACATATATTATGGGTCTGGGTTGGTACTTCTCTATTACACCCTCCTTTCTATTTCTGCCGTGAAGCAGTTCGCGGTGTTTCGGTTCGAAGGATTGGAGAGTCAATGTATTACCGACACGAGAGGTGTAACTTTAACATGTCCATAGGCAAAGCATTGGCGGTGCTCTTGACGTTCTCAGGCATCATGGGCATTGTCGTGTCAATAGGCGGTTCTATAACTTTGCACCTGGAGAACCGTCTACGTGTTTGCCTATGATGTTGTCTAATTAAAATCCAATCAACGAAATTCCAAACAAACATTTAAGTGACACAAATCCATACTGTTACTAAGCCGCATAAATAATGGCAGCTCATTAGTCACGAATACTTAGATTTAGGTCTAATCGTTAGGCATATAAAATTGCAGTTGATAACATGTTTGAACTGCGTAATTCACCTGTTGGCATATATGTTTCTGTTAAAGTCAGTAAAGTAATATACAAACCAGGAGCGAAACCACTTGGTAAAATTATTTAGCAAAAGGCCAGAGATGAATTCAAAAAGCTTGGTATAACTGGAGCAAATAGGCATAGCGTTTTACTGGCCCTAGATAAAGTGTAACTATTAAGCGAGATATGAAGGAATAAAGATGATAAACTAGATAACATACGCGAGTTAGACAACCGGTTATCAGGGAGGAGAAAACAAATATAGTAAATTAAAGGTGATAAGGAAATATGATAGCAGTATAAACCCCATAACAGAGATAGCAGCTTCTGGTGATCTCGCACACTTTGAATCAAGGGAAGTATTTAAAGTTTTTTAAGAGGGGGTGAATGTTTTGTAGCAGTTTTAATAAGGTCTCAGTCACATCAAAAGTCTGACATAGAGGTCTCAAAAACTAAGACTTAAGAATAAAGAAATTTGACTTTTATCTCATGTAACTGATTTTTTTTCTTTCGACATCATCGGCAGACGAGTATACGGTTCACCTGATGGAAATCGATATCGCTGCCTATTTGCCTATTGAAATGACAATGTCCTTGATATCTTAGAAACGTGAAATTAAGGCGTTTCTCATGAAGAGGTTGAAGATGTTTATCCTTTCTGGCGGTTAAATACTGGATCTCCTTCGAGCCGAAACACAGCGAAATAATGTGAAAAGAGTTTTAGTCCCGGGGATTGCCCTGTTGCCTCGTTCCTAGGTACCAAGTTACGAAAGCATAAACCATGTTGAGTTTCCAACATTCCTGAATCGAGATGAGCACCAACGCAATCGAACTTCAACTGGACTTTGACAAGTTGTAAAAACACTAACATTAAAGATTGTACTGGAATTTATATTTGCTTAATCTTCACTAATAAACAAGGCATGTCTTTATGTACGGTGTGTAACTAAATGCCTTTTCGTAGTTGAATCTTAATGCAGGTATCGAGTTGTGGGTTTTATTTCTCTAGTATGTATTTTATAGAGTGTGTCTTTTGCTTTTTACATTAAATGAGCACGTTTTATCGTTAGCATGTTATTTTTGAACCGGCGTGTTTCTAGACCACAGTATATGTAATCTTTCGGCGGAACTTTGTGTTATTTGCAGGACGCATTGTTTCGCTTACCAGTCTTGGATGTTGTATTCTTATTTATGTAGTATATACCATATCGTTGCTTAGTTCCTGTGACACAAGTTCTTACGATACTTACTGCAGAGCTGAGTCAATGTGTGTGTCGTGGTGTGGTTATTATTATTATTTAGTAAAATCAAACTTCACAAGTGTCATCATTTTTACACTGCTGATTGTATTACCCATACTTGCGATCAGGAAAGCTTAACAAAACTTAACATTAACCGTTACAAAACCTTTTTCTCCAAGAAAACTAACACCATTAATCATGAAACACAAATTACCATTACGCCTAATGATCGATTTTGTAAATCTCATTCAATAAGACGAAGTATAAATCAACGCAAAAGACGGCAACATTGTCAAGGGGATGCTTGCGCCAGCGCGTGCTCATGTCGAAACTGTGTCAGATAGATCTTGATCATTTACTGCACTGCCGCGTGTAGAAATGTCCATTCAGAACTAACTGGTGGTTAGCACAGCTTTGTAATATCCTCTACTTCACAGTGTTTATTGAATTACATAAAAAACTCACGCAGTATTCCCTCGAGAGGGGAAAAAGAAAACACACCGCATTTCCCAGTTTTATGTTGAGTCCCAGTGTGACAGGTTGCGAATCTGTCGCCACTGAAACAATAAGGAACATGGAAGCTACAACTTACGGCAACCCCCGACCTTTCGGTCGGTTAACCAAGGCACATGACAAACTGAGCTAGCACGTCCTCATCTGTATAGAATATCTTTTTTTTGAGAACTAAAAAGATGATTATTAAACTATATGTAAGTTTGTAGGATATATTTTATTAGCTATTAAAAATCCTTTGTTCTAAATGGATTAAAAATTACCAGAAAAATCTACACGGAAAAAATCACGAACTTTACGATATTATAGAAATAGATTAAATAACATTTAAGCGAAAAATGTCTCATGCAGCTAAAACGGCGAAGGATTAAAATTTATGATAAAAAATTTTGAAACATTAAATTTAAAAAACCAGAGCTAAATCGAACGAAATTATACACTCTTTCGTTTTATCGAATAAAATATCAATTTGTCGGTCTAAAATTTCGAATGATGAACGATAATGTCGGAACGATTAGTGTGAAAATATCGTTGCGACCAGAAAACAAGGTGTTTGGAAAGAATCACCCAGTTTAGTCTTAATCAATCGTGTGTGTTTTGCAAAAAAAAACGTAATAAAAACTACAAAGAATCGAACGATGAATAAAAAAAGTTAACACATATTCGTAATTTTATATCTTTTGAATGGAATTTCTTCAAGAAGGAGACTCGTGGTGTATAAAAGCCAAACATTTATTCACAATCTTAATTGTTAGCTAGACTCTAGGTGAAGATTGCTTTTGGTTTTGCGTTTTTTATTTTTGTTAAATATCTTAGAGTAAAAGATCATTGGGCGCAATCTCACTTGAAGATGAGTGACGATATGACCAAAGGTATGATTAGTCTAGAAATGCTTGTAAATAAATCTAGAAAGTTCTAGAAATTTCGAGTCGAAGAATTGCAAGTTTTACTATCTTGTGCCGGTTGCAGGGACTATAACAATATTTTTTTTTTTTTTACCATAGAAACTTAGGAAAATGATATGTGTCGGAATCGAATGGGAACTGAATAAAAGTGGACAGACACAAATATACCTGTATACTTAAATGGACAATTTGAACTGGACAGCCATCATGACGTCAAAATAGCTGAACACTTTAAACCAAATATCTTTGATATTTAAACGGAACCAAATATGAAAACAATAGTATCGTATTGGCATCAATTATATATTTATTTTATACAACATCGTTAAACAAACGGTTCTCCTGATGGAAAGTGATACCGCCGCCTTTTATAGATCGGTGCCCTTGATGTTAAGCAAGACCAACGCCAAGAGCACCATTAGTACGACGCTCATGCAGAGGTAAATATGTTATACCTGTCTAGCCTATCTTTCAACCGAAACACAGCGAACTGATTCACGGCAGAAATAATAACCACATCACGACACACATAGTACTTTTATGGTGATCCATCGTTTTTGTCTGTCATCCTGCTGTTCATGTTGTATGAGAGGCGAATGTTACGTCCCTTATAGAAAAAAATGAAATTTTATTCTACGTCCAGCAGTGGACATCTTTTGGCTCATGATTGTTATCTATCAGGTGGGCAGCATGCTTGTCCACTACCCTACATAGTGTTACCAAAATATGATAGCTATCATCTATTAGCTTTTCCGTACCAAAATTGTATAATTTGCACGAAATTATCATAGAATTAACCTGTTTATTTCAAAATTAACGATCTAGCCGACTGAGATTTAATTGTCTTTGTAATACATTAATTTTATCTTGATTCTTATTTATGGGTTATTAATTAGAACATAATGTAAATTTTATTCTATTGCTTAGTTATGTTTGTTTTTAAGTCACACACACACTAAGAAGCACTACAGGACTGTGCGTTCAAGTTAGGATATTGTTGTTACTTCTGCAACACATGTGCGATACAAGTAGTGTTGCGAGCGTTATTATTTGAACATGCACACTGAATACAAAATGTAGTACATGTTATATACAGATCCATTAAAGGACACACGTTGTTGATTTTTTTTGTTCCATTTCTCCTTTTTTAGTTTAATTACCACCGTAATTAAAAACTTTTTACACTTTTCTCTTAAAAAAGTGATCCAGTCTCTGATTCCTTCTAAATTTGAATAGCGTTCCATTTTCGAAACGCTTACACAAGATGGCCGCCATGACTGACCTACGACATTTCCGCCAAATAACGTGTTTTGTCTCAGGTGTCTGCCGTGCCCACGTCGCTACTGTTTTGTACTAAGAGCATTTAGCTATGGACATGTCAAAGAATTTATATATAGATATGTAATTTTAATTTTCAACAAGCTTAGATACCATATTGAATTGCAGTTAATTTTAAATTTTATTTTACGTTTTTGATTCAAACACCACAAAGTCTCCCTCAAGTCTCGACCGATCAATCAAGTTTGTCATATAAAATAAATCATTAATCAGAAGAAATAAATAAAAATTCAATCACCTTGAATGTATACAGTTTATTTTATGGGTTACTGCGTTGTTTCCTTGTGCTAAAATTCATACTAATATTATGATGTATTTTCATCTTTATACTCGTTATTTTTGCTTTGGTTTTATACAACTTAAGGGGCAAACAAGCAAACTGTTCACCAAATGGAAAGTGGTACCGCCGCAAGCCTGCTGAACAGATTACAATAAAATTAACTAAGAAAATAAATTACATCCGAAAGAAAGACATGGTGTTTTTTTTTCTATCGCAAATTTAGCAAACGTGCAAACAGATTGGAAAAAAAATCGTTAATTGCAAGGCAGTTTTGGTAGGTCCATATTTTAATAGTCTTAGGTTTCATGCCGAAACATTTCTAAGTGACCATTGTACAGTACAGTCATCCGCTAATGTAGGTTGAGTTCAAACACCTCCCTTTTAAATTTAATTGTTTTAGCAAAAACTAATTATCAAAAGGAACTGTGCTTGAGATTGTAAACTTAATAAAGATATTGTTTATTATTTACATCAACGCGGATTTTTAGCATTGTTTTAAAATTGCGAAGTACGTTTTTGGGTTGTTTACAAGGGCGTCGCCAGCCTTGGGTCTTGGGAGGTCAGTTGACAAGTCTATGGCCTTGAGAGGGGAGGCAGTTGACATGTGGAGTGAGGGAAAAGTATAAAATGTAGTTGAAATGTTTGTAGTTTTTTTGGATTATTGGTCTGGGCAATCGAATGTCCAAGGCCAAGGTATAAAGATCCATAAACACTTGAATGCACCATTTTTCAATCTCGGGAGGGGGCAGCTGCCCTATGTGCCTCCTAGCGTCGCCCCTGGTTATTTATTTTGCTAGTATTCTGCTAATTTTGCGAGAAATGTCTTTTTTAAGTGTATTTGTTATTTAAGTTTAAAGTAAGCGATTGTATAATTTTGAAATAGCTATATACTTTAATAGACCTATATACATAAGCTCTGCTGGGTTAATTAAATTCCACTTACTTCGGTTTAGTCGAACGAGACAAGTTACATAAGCTAAAACCATAACTGGCTTAGTTGAGACAGTTAACAAATCTTTGTTTTGACTAAGCCATTAAAGTACAATTCCACTACCGGATCTAGGGTAGGGTAGGGGTATGGGGGACGTGGTAGCTCAGTTTGTTACGTGCCATGGTTAACCGACCGATCCGACCCGACCGTTCGAGGGTTCGAGTTTCGGGTTGCCAAAAGTTGTAGCTGCCATGTTTCTCAATGTGCCCGCATAGTGGCGACAGATTCGCAACCTGTCACACTGGGACTCAACATAAACATGCGAAATGCGTTTATGTTTATGTGGATCTAGGGGGGGTGTCTGAAGGGCACAAGACCCCAAAAGCATCCCAGTTCTTCGGACTTTTATTTAATTAAAACCTAAAGTTAGCCAGGTCAAGCTCCCCAAAGAGTTTTAAAAAAAGGTAGGTAGGTTGGGAGAGGGTTAACTACCCTCCTTAAATTTCATTCTTTGATCCACCAAAGAAAATTATATAATTTAATCATTTAAAATAAGTAATACGTACATCCTGCTTTAAAAAATATATATAGTTAGACCGAAACGGGTTTAATTAATTAATTCGAGTGTTTTTGCCTATGAATGCACCAGGAGAAGGGTCATGTTTGCCTAGAAAAAGGAAGAGGATGTCTTTTTTAGGGTTCAGTATCAAAATAATGGCCTATCCGACCGTCCGTTTGTCAGAGCGGTCTCGTGAACCGAAAAAGTGTGCAGAATATTTAAAGAGCAAAAAATAAAATCGGCATTTATGAAAAAGCATTTTTTTTGTTGAATCCTACAATAATAACCACACCATGACACACTCATTACTCAGCCCGGCACTAAGATATAATATTGTATCACTAGCACTAAGCAATGATATGGTATATACTACGTAGATAAGAATACAACATCCAAGACCGGTAAGCGAAACAATGCGTCTTGCAAATAACACAAAGTTCCGCCTCCGCCGGAATCTCTAGCGTATTTGGCTGTTTACACCACTGCGCCACCGAGGTCGTCAAAATACGGAACCCTGGGAATCCAAAATCAACTCGCGCTTGCTTTTTTTAAATCACTACTAAAACAGGTATGAAAATGAAATGTTACTCGATGGAATGTAAAGGACAGTGCACATTAGATCAAATCTTATGTTCCTTGCCCACTATAAAAGGCGAAAGGTTATCATAAAGCAAATTACTGCAACTCATGCAACAACCTGCTAGCGAAACGTTGGCTAGGGCTGCCACTTGCAAGTTATGTAAGAAAATTGATCTTTCTAAACCGAACACGCCATCTTTAAACTTCAGAGTGAGTTTATAGAGTTTTTTTATCTACGAGTATGTACTCATCGTTGGTCGGCATTCAAACTTATACATTGCCAAGTTATAGCTTTTTAGATTAAACTTCTTATCAATCTAAAAATAATGCAATAATATAGTAATTTATTTTTATATTTTTATCTATCATATTACATTGTAGTTCTTTTTCCTTTTTCAGTTCGTATTTTTAAACAGTCGGTTATTATATATTTTTTAATAATTTGTGATTTCCATTCATCAAACTTGAAAGGAGCAACCCTAGTTACTATTGCTGTAAGCAGGCATCATTCAAATTTATATCTTACATCATCATATTAAGAATCATTTTCCTTTGAGTTTGTTATAGTATTTTTGTTGCTCAATTTCAATTTGTAGTTTGATTTGATAACATAACGCGATGTTAGGGACCTTTTACATAGCAGCGTAATGTAGGGGCTAGTGGGTCAAATTCTTTAGATGACCCTTTGAATCTAGAAAATCATTACTTTTACTATTAAATAGTTTTCTGGTTATTATTATTATAAATTATTCGTTTTATCTGTCACACTGGGACAATCTGTCAACATGAACATACGAAATACGGTAAGTAACACCTCTGCCAACCCTTCTCAAGGGATTCATTACGACGTGAGTTTATGCTATGTTATGTATGGATTCGTTTAATTGATGTCGCAGGATCATAGCGAACTGAATTTTTGCGAAAATCTATATTATGAGCTTGCTATTGCCGTCTCCGCTTTGCTGGGAGGGAAGTCTGAAACCGCTTTCTTACTACCTCCTATTTCATCTGATTAAGTTCGTTGCGGGTCCCAAGACATCCGGTATAGTGTCCAGGCATAGCCTGTGCGACACTGCACAGCTGCACTATTAGTTAACTATTCAATCAAAGGACGCCACTGTTGATCCTGATAAAGAGGAGTTGAGTGGGACAGAATGGCGGGTGTGCCCGCGAAACTTTTTATGAATTACCTTCAATTTAACTTTCCCGAAGTTGGATTTTGAAAAACACATTATTTACTCATATCAGCTTAAAACCAAGTAATCAAAGGTAAGAGGAAGGATTTCTGGTCAAGTATTTGAAAAACTGGATTCATCAGATTTTTTAAACAATTGTTGTTTGTTACATGAATGGTATTTGACCTCAGCCGTTCATAATGGCGTGCCAAATCAACGTCACGCATACTGAGCATTTCACCTACTTTATATACTAGCTACATTTGTAAATAAACTACTTTCATCTACATAAAACATTGATACATAAACACACGCCGTAATCCCTCGAAAGGGGTTAGCAGAGGTGTTACACAACGCATGTTAACGCCGAGTCCCGGGGTGACAGGTTGCGAATCTGTCACCACTATCCGGGCACAATGCGGGCTGTATCTCATTAACCATAATAGCTAGACTCTTGAAATTTTCAGAGATTGTCTATTTCTGTTGCCGCTACAAAATTAAATACTATAAACATAAATAAATTAAAAAAATTAAGGGGGGCTCCCTCACAAGAAACGTGATTTTTTCGACAGTTTGTGCTTGCTCTTGTTTTATTTACGAAATTATATTAAAAGTACATAATGTTTCATCTAAGATGATACGGAACCCATTATTTGTCCAGCTCACACTTGACCAGTTTTTTATTATACTGGACCATCCTTTATACCTTTAACAAACGGTCTTGTTGTATAAATAAATACACAAAAATCCAATAATATTCTAAAGCTGTAATATAATTAACATTTTCCTTTGATGATTTCTATCCGATGTAAATGTTTAATTTTTTTGTTAGTTCAACATTTTGCTCCTGGTTATTTTAAGGTTTCTTAGGAACAGTTTAAAATGTCATTGACCTTTGTAAAAACTATGGGGAGGTTAATTGCTGTTTACGCTATTTATACCGGTGGTAGATAAAAATTACGATTCGAAAGCACTTATTTTAAGTCTATAAAAAAAAGAATTTGAATTTGAACTGAGTCTTAAAAAAGAAAAAGGCAGTCAAAATGTTTTTTTAATTGGAATAGATTTAAAACAAAAATCGGGGCACACCCGCCACTCTGTCCCACCACCGCAACTCCTGTTTATCAGGATCAACAGTGGCGTCCTTTGATCGAATAATCAACTATTCGTTGATGCAGCTGTGCAGTGATGCACAGGCTGTGCCCGGACACCCTACCGGCTGTCTTGGGACCCGCAACGAACTTAATCAGAAGAAATAGGAGGTAGTAAGAAAGCGGTTTCAGACTTCCCTCCCAGCAAAGTGGAGACAGCAATTGAAATGGCCCAGAGGCCCAAAAATCTAAAGGGGAGACAGTCAGGAGACGCCTGACCGTCTAAACACCACGGTATGCCACTAACTAACAGGGGATAAATTAGATACTAACCTAAATCTTACACCAGTAATATTGGTGACAAAACTTTTTAAAGGCACGGAAGTTTCCCTTCGTTTTCACAAGATCTAGGTAATAAATAGGACTACACGCAGATACTTGAATCGAATTCAACATGATTAACCGTTCGTCATGCCAGACTACACTCCCACAAGATATGATGGACTGTAGATTTAAAATTTCTCTCAAATCGTATTTTTTTTACAACCACCTTTTCGACAAGAAACCTCCGTAGTTGCTTTCTTCAAAAATTTAAAAAACATAATACATAATTCTAGTTTTCTAATTATTAAATATAAACAATGATTTCTACAATGTGAAGCTATTTTGTGTTTTTTTTTTAATAAACATTGTTATGAGGTTATTGAATTTATTTTTGTGTTTATTAAATTTAATAAATAATTATTATTCCTGCGGTGATGCCTAATGCTGTATAAAATTGAGATAGTTAAACAATATTTTTTATCATATTATATAATTAAAATATATAATATACATTTTCATTCGAATTTAAATTTAAAATCAATAAAAATAATCGACACAAACATAGACAAAAAAAAAACATATTAAATATGTAAGTAGATTGCTCGTGCATGGAAAATTTGTATGACATATAACCTATGTTAAAATAAAATGTCAAATAACTGGTTGACCTATATAAAATTACTCATCAGCTAATCAGAAATCAATTATGACAGAATGTAAGAGTAATATACAGATTCGACACAAAAGCAAGCTATTAAATATAGCCTTGACATTTCTGATTTCAAAACCGGTCTGCTGTACCCACCTACCTATATAAATACATATATCTATATATTATTGGACATACTCCTATTTACCTATTTTTTTATGTTCCTGAGTAGGATTTATTAAGGACTATTGTCCAAGAAAAGTTTTATGGATAGCATAGATTTGTTTTAGGAAAAAAAAACGGGTATATATGAAATCAAAATCAATTTTTTTATTCAAATGTACTTAAAATAAGTACTTTTAAATCTTCAAAATTCTTTTAAACTACAACCGGTTCGGTGCCTGTATACGGGGAAGATTCCGGCGAGAAACCTCCGTAGTTGCTCTTTTCAATATCATAATAATCTTTAATTACAATCTTAGTTATAGTATAAAATAATACAAAAAAAAAAATATTGTATAAATAATAACCACATCACGACACAAACATTGACTCAGTCCTGCAGTAAGTATCGTAAGAACTTGTGTCACAGGAACTAAGCAACGATATGGTATAAACTACATAGATAAGAATATAAAATCCAAGACCGGTAAGCGAAACAATGCGTCTTGCAAATAACACAAAGTCCCTCCCCGCCGGGATTCGAACCCGGAACCTCTATCAAACAAACAACACAACAAACAAACAAATTCGAAACAAATGTGGCTTAAAACATATAGAATTTTCTTAAAAGTACATAATGTATAATATTATATAACGGTACTCCGACTCGCACTTGACTGTTATTAAGAATGTGACGGTGACTTATGCCTTCTAACATACAATAAAAAACAAGCTAAATTCATATACAGTATAACAACTTCTTTTATTTAGTAAGTTTTGTCGCATTGCGTGGGATATCGCCAGCGTATGTATGACCTATAGAAATTGTGTTAGTAATATGAAATTAAGTAACTTTACACACAGAAATTTACTAAAGATCCGAATCTTATAGTACGTGTGTGGGCGCCATTATTGTGTTTCGAATGGTAACCATTATATAAAATACGAAACACAATAACAGATATATAATTAAATATGTGCTAAGTGATATTTCGTTTATACCATCATACAATCACCTGTTAACTATTCTTCAGCGATCATAAAAATTTACATTAGATATTCAATTCAATTCAAATCATTTATTTGCTAAATGTAAGTCCTTACAGATCTTAGTACAATACAATGTTTCACTACATTTTGCTATGTAATTAAGCATGGGAATATTAATGATAAATTACGATTCAATATTTAAATAATTATATTTATATTTAAGCAAATCATTAAAATTAGTAAATTTACGTTACGTTATAAATTAAAGCTTTATCATCGAAGAATTCCCTTAAAAAGTAGTGTGCCTTGTCAATTTAAATATTTAATGTATATGCAAGCATAGTTTTTGCTTTATATTCTTATATACCGGATACCCTTATAATGAAGAAAATATATATATATATATATAAGGAGGTACATATTTAGTTTTATAAACCGCTTTTTAACTAGTAGATCAAGGGGGAGACTGAGGGGTTGTAGCCCTCTTAATGCGTTTGAGGTTTATTATTTTTATTTACTTATTTATTAGGCTATCCAACTAGATAAAACAATTTGCATTAAATAAAACATTATGATACTTATATGTACTTCTAAATTATAGCTTAGTACATTATTTTAATGTATACATTGCATGCTTATTCTAAATTAAGTAGTTATGATTGTCCAAAGTACAGACAATTATTAATAATTCTTTGTTAAGTCATCAGTTCTGGTCATCTTTAGTTTTAAAACAGGGTGTTGCGATATTGTCTAGCCTCCTAAACGATAATCATGCATTTGCCACTGTTTTTTTTTGCGACAAAAATAAAAAAAATAGTTGTGAACCGGCATGGCGCAGTGACAAATGAAAACATTCGTGTTCATCACACAAATGCCAGACCTAGTCGAGATTCGAACCCGAGACCTAACGTATCACAGCCAACGGTTTTATCCACCTCGCCACGGATCCAGTTAATTTGTATCTGTAACAATTTATTAGGAAATCTATGGTTAAAAGTAAAAAGGAAGCTATTAATTTGACGGAATTTTTAAACATTTATGTTCTTAATATCTACAAATACAAAAAAAATCTCTAATGACAGCTCAATATGTACATGATCTAGCGGTCTTCGAAACTTCTAGAAAGTTGCGTGAAAAATAGAAAGTTGACATTTATCTCAACATTTGACTGTTATCTCTGACGCCGGCCGTTATCGGTTCATGTCAAACCGTGACAGTATCCTGACACGCGACAGCTAGGACAGGAACAGCTGACCAAAGCGGAGTTTCCCGAAAGAAAAATGCTATAAAATGAAACTACAATGTAAATGTATTTGTATACTGACCTTTCATTTAAATTTCCACAATTATAGTCAAGCAAAGGTTTCGCTGTGGGTTATACCTTCTTTTGTTTAAATAAATTATATTTGTGAAATAAGATATATGGAAGACCTCATAGCATCTACTCTTGTTCTTCGATTAAATCACTTGAAATTTCTCGTTGATTTAAATTAGATCTAAGAAACTTATTTTGAAGAATCGAAATTAATGTTGAATCAAAATACATTTGTTATTAAACAAAAAAAAAACTAGCAAATTTCGACAGAAAGAGTACACACAATAACATAAACACACGCCGTAACCCCTCGAGAGGGGTTGGCAGAGGTGTTACACACCGCATTTCGCATGTATACGTTGAGTCCAGTGTGACAGGTTGCGGAACTGTCGCCACTGTCCGGGCACTATGACGATTATTGCAGCTGCAAAGTACAACCCGAGACTCGAACCCTCGAACTGTCGGGTCGGTCAGTTAACCATGGCACGTAACAAACTGAGCTACCTCGTCCTCCGAAAAAAAACACGAAACCAACAATTTCATAAAGTTCTTAAAATACTGCCACATTTTAACGTCTTACGGTATACGTGATTTTAATTAACAAATTTCGTTAATTCAACGTACGGGTGTATTTGTTTTAGTATTAGAACAAACATACTAAAATATACAATTATGAGTGTTAACGCCGGTATTTGTGATTCAAATTACATTAAAAAAACAATCAACGTTTCTTTGCGAGATCTTGGGTAAGCGTGAGAAAGTGTAACAGTATGGGTTCCTTCTGTTATATTAAAATTATGACATTAATATTTTTACATAATGACATAAAAGAGAAATATCCTCCACATAGTTTGCTGATTGTTTTGGCTTGGGCAAATCTTTTGTCACATTTTTTTTTTTGTTGATTGGAAAATTATATTTAATTTATACTTTATTACGATCTCAGTGCGTTACTATGAGTGTTTATCTATTTGCAGGTCTCGAGGATGAAGGCGAAAATAAATTACATTATTATTGTTAACTTTATTTTTTTACTTTCTTAAGCTAGGTTTTTACAATACTCATACATCATACATAAAACATAAACGCATATCGTAATCCCTCGAGAGGGATTGGCAGAGGTGTTTAACACCGCATTTCGCATGTTTATGTTAAGTGTAAGGTTGCGAATCTGTCGCCACTATCCGGGTACAGTGAGGAACATAGCAGCTACAACGTACGGCAACCCGAGACTCGAACCCTCGAACCTGTCGAGTTGGGTCGGTTACTTAACTAAGGCATGTGACAAACTGAGCTAACACAATATTTATTTATTATATATTTATAAAAGTAAAATAAAGCACACATACAATATATACTATAAAACCTAACATAGATAAATGGCTACTAAATTGCTAATAAATGGCTACTACAGCAATGTTTTGATTTTAAAAAAATGAATGATTTGTATTTAGTTTTTTTAAGTTTGACATCATTATTTAATTGTACTAATTTTAAATATGTATTTGTATTATTATTTGACAATCTAATATTTGTACGCCAGAAGGGCAGATTTTTGTTGAGACAATAATTAAATTAGAAATAAAACCTGTATCAAACACTTAAATCAAACAAATAAACGATTATTATTATTATTATTATTATAGAGTGCCGCCGGCAGCGGGGACATGCTCAAGCTACCGGTGATTAGGGCTGCAGAGAGAGGAGCCTCCTGACAATGCGCGCCGTGTCCAGGAAAACTGCCTTCTGTATCTGACCCTTGATCCAGCTATCTTGCGAGAGTGTCTTCAGGTGATACATTATTAAGAAAATATAAGGATTAAGAGCTTAGCCAGTAATTTCCCAACACATTAGTACTTTTCAACGTTCATTTGATGAATCACATTCACATGCAAAATTTAAGAAAAAAACAACATGAATGTTTGTTCGTATGTCATGTCGTCATACCGTTCAACCGATTGCGATAAAACTTCGCCAACTGCACGAAGTTTACTTGCATACTATTAATAAATCTACATTATATTGTGTAATTTTGTATGGAGGTCGCAAAACTTCGGTCAGCTAGTTTAAGGTAAAACCTTCCCAAGGAACCCTAAAAACAGTAACAACACAGCACCGACTATTTTCGTTGATTTCGAGAAACAAAGCAATAAAACGGTTATTTAAAACTGAAAGAAAGGTGACTGCACCGCCATGTTGGATCGAATTTAGCTGTTTAATACACTTTCAAGGGTATTGCTCTTTAGGAATGTTTACTAATTACAACACGCTTATGTGTGTGTGTAGTACATTGCATTGTTTTATGTTACCAAAGGTATAGCTGGGCAGAAGTGTACATGGATAAAATGACGCTGTAAGCAACTTTTTCTATTGGTGTCGTCTCCAACGTCGCGGCAATAACTTTTAGTACTTATTTGCCAGTGTCAAGTAATTTTTACTATCAAGTTTTGATGAGGAATGAAAATGATAAGTAATGATAGATGGAATAATAAATATGCCTGAAGTAACATGCTAGTACGTTACTGTAGGCTCTAATAGGTTACTTGGGAGATGACGATAAAAGCAGACAAATCGTCGTATTTCACTTCCTCCACACTTGTATAGCACTACAGATATTCACTGGTTAAAACACTAGCAATTTACACCTTAAATCCTGCTGATATATGAGTAGGAAGTTAAATTAAGAAATTTTTAACTGTTACTTCCTGTTCCCGCCAAGCAACTTTCTGGCAATACTGATCAGCTAGTGACATTATTGAGTTTGACGGACATGGCAATGAAAGACATGGCTTGCATGGCATAACATTTCATGAATGGCATGGAAGACATGGCATTACCAGATACCTAAGGTTTTATAGGTAGTAAAGAGTGCATGATTGAGCTTTTGATTCCACTCTCCTCCATTTTCTGCCGTGAAGCAGCTCGCTGTATATCGGTTCAAAGGATTGGATAGCCAGTGTAATTATCGGCACAAGAGGTATACATATTTTTATATATTTATTTTACATGGGCATTGGCGATGTGTTCCGGACATCACGGACATCGTCGTGTCAATAGGCGGGTTGCCCAGGATGTTTAAGTAATGTACCAAGTACCCATGCACACCCGAAGATGTGAGTGATGAGATGACAGTGTGGTACGAAAGAAAAAATACTGCGTCACAATGGGTAGGCGAAATTGGGTAAATTGGTAAGCATTTGTATGAGTACATTTAGTATTTGGGTAAATTTAGTATTTCAACCATTTTTTTCATTCCACTGCGGTGGCAAACAAGCATACGGCGCGCCTGATGGTAAACAGTCACCGTAGCCTGTGGACGTTTGCAATACCAGGGACATATCACACACATTGACAACTCTGTAAAAACTTTGTTAAGCTTTTAGGAGAATCCCATGCTGTGGTTAGATATTTTTCTCTTTAAATTCCTTTTTCTCGGTCAACGACTTGGCCCTGACCACATTTTTACATGCCCCTTTAAACTCAGTACACGAGTGCAAGCCAAATATAAACCGAAGATAAAATTTATTACACCAGACACACTGCGCGGCCAAACACTACAAAAATACAGCTTCAAAGTTAAAATGTTAAAAAAAGTTTTCTTAAATTTTGGTCCAACAATCGGTTGTGACAGCCTTTTCTCGCGACTTTGTCTTCTTCTTCATGGTTTAATTCTTCCCTTTTGTCGGGAAAGGCAAAGGGCTTAAGCCCATACAGTACAAGTCCTCCGTGTTATATTTTTCTTCTTACTTCTACAGTAACATGCTAGTACTGTTACTGTAGGCTTTATTAAGTTACTTGGGAGATGACGAAAAGAGCAGCCAAATCGTCGTATTTCACTTTCTCCACACTTGTACAGAACTACAGATGTTCACTGGTTAAACTTATTCTACACATTAAACTCTGCTGATACACACGAAAAGACAATAGAATAAGAAAATTTCAACCACCACTCTCCGTCCCCGCCAAGTAGCTCGCGACTTTGTCGGCGTAGAAATAGATTTTATTTAAAGACAAATCTATCTAAAAAGTTTTAAAATAACTAGACAGATAGTTCTCTATTAATAAATAAAATAAATATTGACAAGTGTACTAGAAGTACAATAAATATTATTTGTCCACCCTTTCAAAAAAGCGTTTCAGGCTCCAAATCCCCGATATTGAGGCTTAGCAGACTCCTAAGCAACTACAAGTAGCAGCATGCCATTTTTGGTGCATCGCTGGGCATGTTCAGGAACCAAGTCCAAATTTACACTAGTTAATTTTGTATTGTTAATGTACTTATATTTTTTTATTACTTATAAATAACACATAATCATCAAACTCACGCCTTAGTCCCTCGAGAGGGGTTGGCACAGGTGCTTGCTACACACCGCTTTTCGCATGTTTATGTTGAGTCCCAGTGTGACAGGTTGCAAATCTGTCGCCACTATCACTTATTGAGAAACATGGCAGAACAACTTACGGCAACCCGAGACTCGACCTCGACCATTCCATAACTTAAATTGTATAAGTTACTGTGAAACCAAAAAAATATCTGATGAACAGTTTGAAACTAACCTACTTATTGACTTTAGCATGAATGCGATTTTGAATTTATTAATGTTTTTGTTATTGGGACAAATAAGCAAACTTAAAGGCATACATTAATTATTGGTCTTCACCGTTAATCTATGCTTGAATGAGAATGGAATTACTTGGCGGGAACGTGAAGTGGCGGTTTAAATTATTTTCTTTTCTTTTCTTGTATATCAGCAGAATTTAATGTGTAAAATGCTAGTGTTATAATTAATGTCTGTAGTGCTGTAAAAATGTCGGAATAGTGAAATGTAACCACTTTGCTGCTATTTTCGTCTACCAAGTAACTCAATAGAGACTACAGGAACTGTACTAGCATGTTACTGGCAGATTCATCATTTATACCCTTTCATTATTCATCTCTTCATCGTTTCTTTCCTCGTCAAAACTCGATAAAAATATAACTTGATACTGGCAAAATACTAAAGTCATTGCCATGATGATGGCAACGCCATCATTACAAAAAAAACCATGGATATCCATTACCATGGATAATGTAAATATGTGTTTCTTAATAAGACAGTGGGATGTCCAACGCAATAACGTTTACTATCGAGTGGGTGGCGTTAATAGTTGTAGTTATAGAATGTCTACTATACTGATAATAGTTATTAGTTTGTGTTTGCATAAAGATGCGTAGATGGAAGCCAATTAGCGTTGATTTTAATTATTAACAAGCAGAGGCCGTTGACCACTTACTGTTAAAGTTTTTAAATTAATTTAAGGCGTTTTTTGGAAATCTTAAGGGAACTTATCTATGCCATAGATTGATGATTGGCCTAAACAGTAAATCTATTATTGTCATTGGCTTCGACAGGTGCTTTCAACATAATTTTTATAAACTTAGTAATGTTCATTAAGTTTTTATTTTATTTAAAACACTTTGAGTTAATCTACTTTCGTTTCATACTTATACGCAAAAAAGATCTGAATCATAAGGTATTAAAAAAACGGTAACAAACCTGTTCCAAGCATGTCAGTCAAATGGCTACAATACATTTTTAAAGGAATGCGTACGCAGTGACCTTGTCGTGTAGTTACGGGCAGTAGTTTTTATTTAACTCCGAACAGTAAATTACGCTATGGTCGAATCTCATTAAATACAGTTTTAAGGCGATTCAAGTAACTGTTTTACACTAACCTATTCAAAGTAACCACCATTTTGTTGCCCCCATAAGGCCTTTCGTGGAATATTCTTACGTTTTTCAAAGTTGTACCTCACGTTTATGTTTTTAAATATTTCTTATATACTGTTTGCATTTTCTAACTGACGTTTGATGTTATTTTTTTAAGAACTAGAATGTAAGGAACAATTTAAAAATATATTGATTTTCAAAACTATCTAGTTGAATATATTTATTTTATATTTGACTGTGATAGAAGAGAAGATTAAAAAATTATGATAGATATCGTTTTTTTTTAAATCTAGTAATAACATTCAAAGGTTTTCCAAATTATAATGCACTATTTATTGCAATAACATAATTTTTTAGGTACCTTATTTTTACCTGACAGTAGCAAAGCCAAAAACGGAGGGTTAAGTGTTTGAAGTAAATACGAATGCATTTAATTTTGTATATATACGTCCTATGCTCTCTCGTAAGTAGGTAAAATAAAAATTCGATAGTTCAATGATCAACACGGAGGTAAGAACCAAAATAAGAGGCAACCAATAAAGCTAGAAATATTTTTGTTACTGTTATTTAAACATTTGAGAAGTAATTGATCAGTTGAAACAAAACAGATCGAGGGTTCGAATCTCGGGTTGGCGTAAGTTGTAGCTGCCATGTTTCTCAATTTGCCCGGATAGTGGCGTCAGATTCGCAACACTGGGACTAAACATAAACATGTGAAATGCGGTGTTTAACACCTCTGCCAACCCCTCTCACGGATTACGACGTGAGTTTATGTTATGTGTTTTTGAAATAAAACAATGGGTAGTTAATTTATTACTGTACTATAACTAAACTACTTTTTGTCGCCATATTAATCTATAATAACCACATCACGACACACACATTGACTTATCCCTGCAGTAAGTATCGTAAGAACTTGTATCGCAGGTGCTAAGCAACCATATGATATAAACTACATAGATAAGAATACAACATCCAAGACCGGTAAGCGAAACAATGCGTCTTGCAAATAACACAAAGTCCCGCCCCCGCCTGGAATCGAACCCGGAACCTCTAACGTAGTAGTCGGCTGTTTACACCACTGTGCCACCGAGGTCGTCAAAACTATATTTTTATTTAATATACGTTATACTCTAGAACTTTTCTACCCTTTTCAGATCACTTTTTAAGCAGTAGGGTTTTTTATTTTAAATGTTGTCTAAGCATGTCTCAATGGGCACGAACAGAATTTTTCTCCTAATTAATTACTTCCCCCCTTTCCCTCTACAAACGAGATGTAGTGACATCTATTTTAGTATAAATCAGTTTTCTCGCACAAGCGCCGCTCATTGAATTGAAAGTTAGTCTACTTGTAGTTATACATTCCAGGTCCAGTTTGTTTTTAAACAACACAACACATTTTTATCATTGTTTTAAAATTCGCTATGGTATTTAAGTGTATTTAGTTTGTGTCTGACACGCCTCGGTTGCCTTTTCGTTTTATATAGACATAAACTCACGCCATCACTCGAGAGGGATAGGCAGAAGGCTCTCGAGGGATTAATTACGGTTAAATTACGGTTACACAAACCCTCTGTGTTACACAGTACACACTGCAATTCTCATGTTTATGTTGAGTCCCAATGTGACAGGTTGCGAATATGTCGCCACTATCCGGGCACAATGTCGAGTTCGAAGATTCGAGTCTCGTTCGGGTTGGCGTATGTTGTAGCTGCCATGTTCCTCATTGTGCCCAGATAGTGGCGACAGATTCTCAACCTGTCGCACTGGGACTCAACATTAGCATGCGAAATGCAATGTTTAACACCTCTGCCAACCCCAGTCGAGGGATTACGGCGTGAATTTATGTTTATGTATGTGTTATGAACTTATTTGTAGGTATTTAACGAGTCGAGGACAGCGGGACTCGAGCACAGAGGAACTAACCGCTTTATCTTAGCTCGTCACGGAATTGATTCAACATTGATTTTTCGCTTGTTTTTCTATCAACGTGCATTGAATACAAATTGGTACTCGTTCGATTATTCGACTCGAGTTAATATATTAATATAAGTCACCCAAATATCCAAAATACCTCAATTCTGAGTCTAAAACACCGAACATTCGATGATCCCCACCTACATATACGGAACTCTATTGTTGTATAGTTCCCAAGCCGTTGTCTTCCCGAGTGGGTCTATCTAGACTTATCTACTTCCTCAATAACTGTCTGAACCGGCCCTAATTGAGCCCTGAGTTACTGCCCGAGAATGACTTATGGAGCCCTTGGTTGGACCTCTAACTTTTTCAACCTTATGGCTTGAGAAATAAAGATGATATAAAAAAAGGGTTTTAATACCGTGGTGGTCTCGGTTCACACGTCCGTTCGATTCCCGAGCAGGTCAATTAGTAATGGAATAAAAGAATCTTATGGAACATAAAGGTTTTGTGTTCTATTACAAATAGACAAATATTTATTTATTACAAATAGGCTTTGTTGAGTTATGTATAACTATATATAGCTTTTGCCCCCAACATCGTGCGCGTAGAAGTCGAAAATGGTTCTAATAGGATTTCTAAATACTTATTTTATTTTTATTTTATTTATTTAGCGACGTCTACAGCAAGTTAATTACACAAACATATAAAAATCACATATTACAAACAGAAACTGATGTACATGCCTAATACTTGACACTAATATATTGTATGTAATACCTGACACTGCACACAATATCTTTGTAAATAATAGCCTATGACTTACTCTGATGTATAAGCTATATTATTGTGAAGTTTTATTAAAATTCATTCAAATTCAAAACGTTTTTATTTAAATAGACTTAAAATAAGTGCTTTCAAATCGTAATTTTTTGTCTACCACCGGTTCGGAATGCTATCTACGGGGAAGAAGCGAGAAACCTGCGTATTTGCTTTTTTCAAAAATTTACAATAGTTTCTATTAAGATTTGGAACATTTAAGTTTTTTAACTATTTCATACAATTTAAAGCTACATGTTTGTACATTAAATACACGTACAATACATTCAAACATACATCCTTAAAAACTTTCTAATATACATATCTTTCTTCTCCGATATGTCATGTAGGTACGTCACAGCAAATCCAAACAACCAGACGATTCTCCTTACGGAAAGTGATACCGCCTATTAACACCCCATTACCCTTGATCTCTTGACTCCAAGAGCACGACACTGTATTTTTAAACAAAGGGTCAAATGCAATTACCCGTAAGTGTGGTGCAGTGGTTATGCTTTGTACCGCTGTGCTAACGGTCCAGTGGTTTGTGCTCTATGGAGCGATAATTAGCCATGTCAGGCCCGCAACCATCCTAATTAACCGTTTTAAGATTGTGTTGGCGCGGTTTGCTAATCTAATAAAGAAATTACTCATTCGTTTTTGAGGTAATTTTTTTACTAAGATATTTTTTGTACAGAAGTCAAAGTCAAAATGTTTTTATTCGAATAGATTTAAAATAAGCTCTTTCAAATCGTTGTTTTTTTACTAGCACCGGATCGGAATGCTATTTCTACGGGGGAGAATCCGGCAAGATTATTTAACATAATAATTCTAGCTACACTCTAACTGTCAATAAGATAAACCTGTGCAGCTAATTAAATTACTTCCATATATCTTTATCCTCTACATAATTTTGAATTTTACAGTAAGCCTTCTTAATTAAAATTTGTTTAACATATTACTTAAATTTAATATCTGACATTTCTGAGAAGTAGCATGTAGTGCCTACAGTCGATGCTAAAAGTATACCCTAGCGAAATTTCTCGCATTTGTACAAATTTCGATGGCCTTGCTATCTTAAAAAATGTAGAATGAGTTTTGGGTTGTAACTATAAAAATGAACAAACAGACAAAAATAATTTTTCCCTAAATCTTCGCTATCGAACATCCATACTAAAATCTGATTTTTCATGTATTGACAATGACATGAGTTGAGGGTATTTTTTTCGTATCCCATTTTTCAACAATGTACACCGAATCTCTTTCACCAAGTATATTACTAGTTTATACTCATGTTTCAGTTTCGCACAAGTAAATAAATATGTACAAAAATATACAAGATTAACGTTAACACAATTATCGATAAAATTAGATGCGACAAAGCGTACTGAATAAGCGCGTGTTATATAAAGGTCGACGCACAGTGGGCACGCACCGTTAGAGCTGGGTATTTAGGTCGGCACACGCGTTCGCGACGCAGTATGCCACTAGCCGTCGCAAATCACGCGACGTAGCGGTTCGCTAGTTCCACGCGACGAATGTAGATGGCGTTGTTTTTTTTTTTTTTTTTTTTAATTAAAGTTTTACTAAAGGTCAAGAGTGGACTACACGTTAAATTCCATTTTGAATCATCTGCCTATGACTTTTTATAAAACTCATTTATGGTAGCCTTATGTCAGCCTCCATCTTTAACACCTAGTTTCTGAGAAGCTGGTAAACGTTAAAAAAACTGCTGTCAAATCGACTGAACTTCTAAGAGGTCAATGAATTCGCTTCGATTTGCCAACTGAGAGACTAATTGTCATAATCATTAATTATTAGGTTAATCATCGTTTCAGAAACTGGGTGTAACACTCTTTATTTCATAACTCAGGCCAAGCACAGCGACAGTAATCTAGGATGTTAAGTCCAATGCACGTGACATATCGTCCATTGTGAGAGTATGCCGTCAATTTTATAACCACCACTATTGATCATGATCGTGCGCATGTACTGTCACACTCACACACACATGAAACACCTATAACATACTTAGGAATTAATGTGCTTGTTTGTCAAATAAGAGATAAGTTAATTTTAAAATAATAATATACCACATCAAGACACACACATAGACTCATCCCTGCGGTAACTAAGCAACGAAATGTTATAAACTACATAGATAAGAATACAACATCCGAGACGGAATTATGATTATTATTTTTGATTTTTTTTTATTACTATTTAATTATTATTAATCTTTTCGTATTTTTAATAACACCGTCGTGATATTTTTGAAATGTTTTTTTAAATATTTCCCGTCGGAAGACAAATTAACTTTCTCAGTGAAATAATCTAATTTAGATACTTATCATTCATATGCTTTAATATTCGTATGACAGTTACTTTAAAATAAAAATAGTCATTCATTATAGAATAAATGTTTTTATCAAAAGCCAATTCTCTTTATCAATTTTACTAAAAATCTTCAAATTTTTAGATGCACTTTTTTTTAGATCTAACGACAATGATAATACGTTTTGTCAATAACTGTACCTTCCATATTCAAAAGTTACTATCGTTGAATAGCAATTTTTAAATTCGGAACTTCAAAATGAGGTTGTATACGTGACTTTATTTCTATTGTACAGATGTCAGTCTGTGTGATAGTTTTTCCGCTTATAATTTGAGATTTACTTATCGGAAATTAATGCGGTTTTCACTGATTTGTAAGTGGTAGGGCATAGAAGGAATATGTAACTAAGTTTCTTTAAGAAAAAATATGAAATGTAAGTTGTTTATAAGTTTCGTATTGTGAGAATGAAAATTTGATGATAACGTCTGAAAATGCATGTTTATTTGGTAATGAATCTTTTAAAATGTTCATAACCTTATATAAAAGGACTTTATAACACTATTCTGACAAACAAGCATACGGCCCGCCTGATGGTAAGCAGTCACCGTAGCCTATGGAGGTTTGCAATACCAGGGACATGAACGCGTCGCTGACCCAGGAATAACCTTTATAACCAAGCCATTCCACAACTTGAGCGTTGGCCTATGAAAAATTGTATTACTTTTTGTATGACTAACATCAACTGTAAATAAATCTTAGCCAGGTAAAAAACTGATACAGTAATCTAGTTCATCCCAAGCCTCCCTAATGATAACACTATAGCCTAGATTTAAAAGCAAACCAGTTCTTACCGTTTTGTCGCCAAGAAGCCGCCGCATCTGAAAAAATAACAAATCAAGTTAAACAACCGCAAGACCGCCATTTACTTTTAAATTATTAAAAAATGAAAAAAATATCGATATTTTTAGTTTAAAAAAATGTATAGAGGAAGTAAAAACAAAATGACTGTCTTATAAACGATTTGAAGACTTCTGTGGTGCAGTGGTGTAAACAGACGACTGCTACGCTAGAGGTTCTGGGTTCGAATCCCATGGTTTTTTGTGTTATTTGGAAGACGCATTGTTTCGCTTAGCGTATACCGTATGTAGTATTGTTGTCTATGTAGTTTATACCATATCGTTACTTAGTTCCTGTGACACAAGTTCTTACGATACTTACTGAAGGGCCGAGTGTGGGAGAGTGGGCACAATGTGTGGGTCGTGTTGTGGTTTATTTTTATCAAGTACAAACAAAATTGGTTAAATAGAAAATATAAACACACGCCGTAATGCTTCGAGAATTTGTCGCTGCTATCGGGCACATTGAGCAACAAGATAGCTACAACTTACAGCAACCCGGGACTCGAACCGTTGACCTGTCGGGTCGGGTCGGTCGGTTAACTAAGGCGCGTAACAAATTGAACTACCACGAACATATAATCGTATGTGTACCTGCGATTTGATAAAATATATATATATATATATAATGTATCATAAACAAAAAACAGTTATTCAACTACTCCAATAATGCGTATTGACTTGACTGATCATTTCATTCAGTAGTGATTGATAGGTATAATTTTCAAAACACACCATTCATTCATCAAACGAATGACATAGACATATTGAAAGCGTAGGTCAATCTCTTGGTCGCTTTTCTAGAAGCTATTTAAAACAAATTAATTTTAAATCGAAATTTTTATAATTGCTTTGTCTAAAACAAAGCTAATACATTGTTAACGTTGTCGCATTGTTTTTTCTTTGCCCTTATGAAACTGTTAGCAGTTTTTGAAATCTAAAGTTGACAGATATTCAAATTCAAATTGTTTATTGCTTGTCACATTACAATGGTTACAAAAGATGTTAATTTAAATAAGGTGTACATGTGACACCCTGTAAGGGCATGGCAAAAAGTACATATATACTAATACTGTTTTAATAAAACTATAATACAAAAAAAAAAAACAAATGTGTTCCTTTAATATCACTTGACATTAAAAGGAGACGCAAAAATTTAAAAGGATATAATTCAACGATATTTTGTAATAAAGGAAATTCAAGATTTTAGGACAAAGGAAGTCGAAAATTTAATTTAAAAAAAAATGTATCCGTGGAAGTGAGATTAATTTTTATAAACATTCTTATGCTTAAATGTCAGAGGTTTTGTTAAATTTTAAAATGTGCTGTGAAAATATAAAAAAGGGAACCTAAATTAAAAGAAATCTTGCATTTTGAACTGTACATGCTAACGCCTTTGCCTTTTTAAAGAGAAGAACGAAACAAAAAAATGCTTAAAATTAATTTGAGCTAATTTTTTTTCTTAACAGAGGTCACGTATAGCTGTATAGCTTTGGGCAGATTAACAAAAGAATGTGTGACCTTTAGCTGATGACCGCTTTCTTTCCATTAATTTGGAGGGAGAGGTCTATTACTGGGTAATGTGTAAGGCACTTGGCTAAACAACTGTGTCAGTTTTGATGGCTCCGGTATCGTCGAGTTGATTTTTTTTTATACATCTTGTATAAAAAATACTTTGTATGTAAAAATAATTTACATTTTTTGAGAAGAATCCGTCTGTAGTGGTTTTGTAAAAAAAAAAATAGTACCTTTATGACTGATATGATTTTAACTGTCAATTCTATTGAATAAGATCAATTTGTTTTAATTTTTATAAATTATAACCTATATTATAGCTGAAAGGCATACTGTTACTTGCAAACATTTATGTAATAAAATGCAAAATGTATGGAAAACAATATTTGGCTGTCGATCGACTTATAATCGTAGGTTTAGTTTTTTAAAGATAAAATTAAATTTATTTCTCATGAAATAAAAATTACAAAACCAGTTAATAAAACATTACGGACTTTTCTGTTCGACAGTACATTTAATTAAATATGAGAATGAGTAAAACAAAAGGTTAAAATAATGAAAGTATCCATCGATTTCATTTCTGGCTAAGTTAATTGCTTTAGTGATATTTTATGGGGATATTTAAAAACAGCGTTTTGTTTCTAAACAAAAAGACTCATCGCAAAACATAACTTAAAAACATAAACGTACGCCGTAATCACTCGAGAGGGGTAGGCAGAGGTGTTAGACACTGCATTTCGCATGTTTATGTTGAGCCCCAGTGTGTCAGGTTGCGAATCTGTCGCCACGCGGGTGTGCATAATGAGGAATATGGCAGCTACAAATTACAAAACAAAATTTTTTCTAAACACGTTCTACTTAAGCATGTCAACTTGGATCTTTCAAGTCGAGAGCGAATAGGCATTTTCTAGACAAGTAATTTGGCCTCATTGCCGACATATTTGAGGTACCGTCATGTCAATGAGATTATAGCCAAATGCTTGTTTATTTCCGTAATAAAATGCGAATTATTTTATTGTAATTTCATTATGCACTCACGTTTTATGCCACATTGCTTGGTTCACTTCAAGCCGAACACAGCATTTGCTGTACCAGAATAAGGGGATGAATGAAGAATAAATTTGGGAGTAAGCCTGACAGTAGACTTGCTTCCTTTCAAAAATTAAGCGCAACGCACAGACGAGGCGGGTGAGGGTCAGGTCGGGAGTACGGTGGGCTTATTTGCTTTTTATGAATACCAACAGAAAGACGTAGGACGCGGTGGCCTGCCCAGCCTGCACCCGCTACCTGCCATCACGCTCAGAGCTCGAGCGACTCGTCTTATGGTGTCCGCCGACCCGACCCGCGCTGTGTGAATAAAACAAACAGCGCGGCTCCAATAAAATGACCCGCCGCGATTCCGACCCGCACCTGTTTATAGACACTTGAGGTAAATACTTGAGATGTTTCCTCTTACTAAACAGGGTAAAGCACGAGAACTTAAAATATTTTAAACACACCTTCAATTGGAAAGACATTAAAGCTATCTTCTCTAATTAAAGTTAAGGTCAGAATACTTATAAGATTTTTCAACTCGTTCCTTACATTGACTGGTCAATAAGTTGATTTATTAGCAATTGATGTATTAGGTATAGAAGTGGTAGCTCAGTTTGTTACGTTCTTTGGTTAACCGACCGACCAGACCCGGCAGGTTGAGGTTTCGGGTCTCGGGTTACCGTAAAATGTAGCAGCCATGTTCCTCACATTGGAACTTAACATAATACAAGCATAATAAGAATTATCACATATTATGGGGGTGTATGTCCGTCATTTTTTTCAATTCTATATTACCTCTAAAGGTATAAATAAAACCTAAAAAGTAGCTGCCTTCAAGAGAGAGAAAGATTTTCGCAATACCGAGACTCGAACGCGATCGAAGCGTTTGTCTAACTCACAGTTAAGGGAGTATTGTGACCGTATGCATGTTAGTTCAGGTATGAAAATATAAAATGACTATCGGGAAGCCAAAACAGGGTATATGATTTGCCCCATTTCTTGTGGAAGGATTACTTTTAAGGCCGATTTTTCCTTGAAGACGTGGGCTTCTCTTTATATGCCATTAGTACTATCAGTTTTTCAACTACGAAAAATCGGTTGATTATCCGTCGTTGGAGAGACTTGTACATGAAAGATACTAATTTTGAAGTACATACTTAGACGGGTATATAGTTTCTTTTGGAGTCTATTCACCATGGCTTTATTCATAAAGTTTGTTGGCAATAAGTCATAAGTGGTCCTTACGATTCAAACTCACACATTGTAGACGCGAGAGTCACAGTTCTATCCAATTACTGTCAGATGTGACGGCGACAAAAACTCACGGGGAACTGTGCCAGAGTCAGTGTCATAGCTTGAGCCACACACAGACATACACAGACTTATATTAGGTATTGATGATAAAAAACGATGTTTCTGTTTTGTTGGCCATCTGCGGCGTAGTGGTGGAAGCAGCCGACTGTTACGCTAGAGATTACGCGTTCGAATACCTTCGGGTGCGGAATAGTGTGTTATTTGCAAGTCCCATTGTTTTGCTTACTGATCTTGGATGTAGTTTTTTTATCTTTGCACATTTCCAAATCGTTTGTCAGCACCTTGCGACACTAGATCTTTTAATCTTACTACAGGGCTGAGTATATGTGTTGTGATGTGGTTATTATTATTATCCAAAAATTTTAGATCCCGAGGATAAAAGTTCTTTTTGGTACAGACAACACAAGTTTTGTTTTTAAAATAATTAAACTTACGTTCTATGGTAATAATGAATTTAATTAACCGACTGCGAGGTGGGTAGTTAGTTGTAACAGTAAAAAGATCGTGTCTGACGTGACTTGTTAGTGATCTACTCAACCTTTGTGAGGAAAGTAAGGTAATGTAACTGACATTTCACTATCTTATCCATCTAAATTGGGGCTGCATTTAAGTTAATAAATATCTTTCATGTAATTATTCTTTGTATATTCGTTTGATGATCTCGGTGGCGCAGTGGTGTAAACACCCGACTGCTACGCTAGAGGTTCCGGAGAGCGAAACGTTATGTTATTTGCAAGACGCATTGTTTCGCTTACCGGTCTTGGATGTAGTGTTCTTATCTATGTAGTTTTAACTATTGCTTAGTTCCTATGACACAAGTTCTTACGATGCTTGCTGCAGGGCTGAGTCAATGTGTGTCGTGTTTTTTTGTCTGATTAAAAACTCTTCATTCTGTTTATTTAAATAAAATATTTCTAATATTGATATGGTCACGTTAAAATATTGGTAGGTTAGCTAGTTTCGTAATAACTTAAGGCAAAAGGTCTCTTAAGTAGGGACTGAATAAATTGACCAAATATTACATGGATCTCACATTTTTTACGGTAGAAGAACTGATGAGTTACGACTCTTGGTTTTCTTACAAGTTATGTTATCTGTTTCTCTGACAACCTTTGACCGAACTGTCAAAATCTTGACAGGTTTTTACTTTTGATACAAGTGAAGTGAAAATGTAACGGATCCAATGTCAGCACTGTCCGTCCGTATGTTTGCTTATGAAAGAGTTATTTATGATATTTATTTAATAACAATTAATTAAACATCCGTAAACATTATTCATGCACAGATTCGATCATTACCGAGAGAGATCAAATGTCAACTTTTTATTTATTTAATTAACAGAGTTTAATGTCAAAGTTAATTTAAAACCAATTTTTCTAAGTTGCGTCTAAATTTGGAAGTCAACAATTCAGTATAAGTTTTTGCGTGCGAAAAGTCAGCTAGCGCCAAATATTTTGGCATAACATATTTGTTTTTGATAATTATATTCAGCGTTAGTACTTAAACATGTTTTTTTAATTAGATCGATATAAATCTTTTTAGAAAGAGATCTCCGTGAATACGGACTGGTTCTTGGAATTCGTGGCATACTCGTAAGTGTGAAAACATTAGTTGAAAACATTTAAATTTTTAGTCATTCAGGAATTATTGCTAATGTGACGTCTTATGTAGATTGTAGTGTATATTTCATTCTATAGCTACGAGTTTTTTTCTTCCATAGCTAAAACGCAAAACATGAATCAGTAACGTCAGGTTTAATTAAAAAAACAGCGGTAATCTTCGTTTTTGACGCTTGAATGTTTGCCTAGACCGGGATTAGAAATTGGGAGCATCTAGAAACATTAGATTGAATACCAACAAATCCGACTCCTCCTCTCCTATTTTGTCCGATTACGGCCAGAATACCTGATTACGGCCAACATACCCGATTATGGCCAGCAGAGCTGATGGAAGGGTAGATGATAATTTTAGAGTCAATGTTTGTAGACATATTATGAGATACCGCAGCTCCTAAACTAAACCTGCTGTTAAGACTTGATAGAGAAATCTCACTCTACCTATGTACTACATACCACGTTATGTAAAACCTCAAATTACCTCTAATTACATTATGTACGATACCTATCGCATTGAGAGATCAGTATCGCGTCAAATGTGCAGTGTATTAGTGATGGGCGGCACCGAGATATCGAAATTATCGATGTTAAACATTGATCGATTATCGATTGATTAGGTCTAACATCGGAGAAAGTTTAGGGAAAAGTGGTTTGACAAACAAACGGCCTCGGATTATAATGACATTGACAGTGAACAGAGAACTTATTAGCATAAATATTCAAGCTGCCAGCTTTAATTATGTAAGATCTATGGTAGCCAAATCGAAAGTCTTTTTCTCGACTGCGGTGAGTTAAGTAGAATGTATGTTACTGGCTAGTATGGTACATATTTATTTTGATTCTACAAGACGTATTTTATAAATAATTTCATTTTAATTCGTTTATTGTGACATGAGCTTTATCGCATTCTCTCACCCTAGACTGTAAGATGTATTAGTACTACTATAAAAACATGTTCATATACCGAATTACAGAATCTGGGGTATCTGCCGGTATCTTCCGCAACATAAATTTTTCGAAACGGTGGTAGAGTCATTTTTAAGATTTTTTTAAATTATTGACGATAAGTACTTTTTTTATGGAATAAAGTTATTTGGATTTTGGTGGAGCTAAAAATAGACGTTTTCAAGGTGTGTCCCATTCACAATAACGATGAAATGGCTACTCCGATTTTGATGATATGTCGTCAAGATTGATAGCTTTAATGGTTCCCGACCTTTGTATTTAAACCTGAAACCTTATAGGATCACTCATGTGTCTGTCTAGTCATAGGTTACTTTATCTGACCTACAAAGTTAAGATTTTTTCCTCTCTGTCACCCTAGGAGAGCAGGGTGATCTGTCACCTTAAGAGAGCAGGGTGACAGATCGGAATAAATTGATATGATGAACACATGCATGCATTTGATAAATATTTTTACCACCGAATCGATAGATAAGAATACTACATCCAAGACTGGTAAACGAAACAATGCGTCTTGCAAATATCACAAAGGTCCACCCCGGCCTAGATTTGAACCGGGAACCTCTATACAGTCAGCTGATTACACCACTGCGCCACGGAGGCCGTCCAAAATGAGATATATTATAAAATGGATCCAGTTATTTCCAGCCCCTTGAATAAGTTTAGAAATTGTAAGGAATGACAGCAGGTAACCGATACTGCTACTTTCTCGTTCCATTTCACTGGCGATCGCTGTTTATCTCGACTGGTCTAACAATGCCCTGTTTACGTGAAACGAAACGGCTCTATTAAATCTTGTTAGCGAATTAAGTCGATCCATTTCACGAAGTCCATTCGACTGTATTTGTGATTAGACCTGTAGGTACATATATAGTGCTCTTAAACTCAATGTCAAAATGATTTTCATTCGAATAAGACTTAAATTAAGCACACTCATATCGTCAATTTTTTGCTCAATGCTATTTCTACAGGGAAGAATCCGCCAAGAATCCTCCGTAGTTGCTTTTTTTAAATAATCAAAACACAATAATTTTCTATTACAATTTACAATTAGTAAAACATAATAATTATAGTTTTCTAATTATTGAATAAAAAATTAAATAAAAATGTTTTAACTTAAACGGTTTCATTATAATTTACGTAGTTCTCTATTTTTTTGTTTTTATTTTGCGGTTTTTTATTTGATTTTTTTTTCATGGTGTACTATATTCTTCTAGTCAAGCCGTTTCATTTGATACCTATATTGAGGGGGTTCTAAAAAACATGTAGTCCGCCATTTTGTAGCGGCGGCCATCTTGGATATACAATGATACTGAATACGTTATATTGTATTGTCATCAGAACTAAAGGTGTGTGCGAAAAATCAAGTCGATCTCAACAGGGAAGGAGTAAAATCAATGAATTTGACCCAAACAAACTGGTCAAGCTAAATAAAACCGTTTAAAAACCATGTTTTTATATTATGTGATGCGGTTATGTGCTATATAAATAAGAAAAATATGTTTACAAAGATGATCAAGTGTACGTTTATTCTTTACTGAGTGAAGTCGAGGATGTTGAAAATTTGTAATTTGAATATTGAAAAAATCAATACGTACGTTTCTTGCCGGATTCATCCCCGTAGAAATAGCATTCCGAACCGGTGGTAGTAAAAAAAATGACGATTTGAAAATGGTTATTAAGTCTATTCTAATAAAAAAAAAAGACTTTGGACTTTGATACACACACTGAAGCAATGTGCATGTACACGCCTGACACTAACACAACCAAAGCCAAACCGTCTTCGTTAGATAGAATGACTAGTAATAAGATAAATAGGGAATTAGTACAGTAACAGGGAGTTTGCATGGAAAGTATGTTGGATTGAATGAAAACCAATTGATTGTATTGACCTGCATTTTAAGAAACTATAATATAATTTTTGTAAAACTTTAGGCTGTAAAAATTCTAACTGGCCACGGTTTTTTTTGCTTTTTCTCAATTAAAATTATATCTGTGTGTCAAATTTCAACGAAATCCCTTCAGTCGTTCTTGCCTGATTAAGTAACAAGCATACAGACATCTGAACATACATAAAAGCAGTCGAAGTTGCTAACGAAAACTAGCATGTATATTTGTCTATCTTTTGAAAAAAAAAACAAGAAGCTAGCTAAAATTAAATATTTACATTCGAAATAGCACTTAATAACTACCTATATATCTTTATCTTTTTTACTATGCCAAATTTGATGCGATTATAATACAAGAAGAAAGCTGTTTTTGCTAGCATCAGGATTATATACAAGTGTGTCGTTAATTAAATTAATTAAATGTTCTTATTTCAAACCGGACTGGCGTGATACTAAATCGTTTTAGGGTTCCGTGAGGTATTAAAAAAAAACCATATGAAGTTTCGAATAGAAATTTGACGAAATGAAATTATTCAAAGTAAAAATAGTTTAATATTTTATAGTTTTCGGCGAAATATAGAACCCTTTTAGTCTAATCTACTTTCAAAATCCTGATTAAAAAAAAAAGTATTTTGCTTGGAATGAGGTCTCTTCTTAAAAATACTTATTTTTAATGATTGAATAGTTATTTTAAGTCACTCGTAGATTAATTTGACATGATTTTTATATTCAAGAGTTTCAGGTTTTCCGTTTGTGTTTTTTGAAACTTAAATCAACGTACACCAATGTATTAAAAGTATATGATGGTTTATATTTTTTTAATTTAATTTCCTACTGAACCACCGAGACGGGATCCCGTTTATTTTTTACATCTCATAATTTGTCTGACTATAATCGAAAGAAGTGAAAAGGCATGGGAAACCATTGCAAATCCGCTCTGAGATAAGTAACTAGCTAATTAATTCATACCTATGTACATACTCGTACATACCTATGTACATAAAGATGGACAGGTGGACAGAAAATCCTGTATACTTAAAAAGTCTGAAAAAAAAAACCTTTTTGAATTGTCAAAATCTTAGTTTAGTATATAATGTAAAGTATGAAATGTATTTGAAACCGATAAGGCTATACATATTTAAGGAATGCTAGATTGTAATTTTATTTTTTTATTTGTAAAACACGACAGGACACAATAAAAAAATATCAAAAATATAGTTATCATTAGAATCTAGATTGCCAGCCAACATGGTGTCTTAACATAATCAATATCCATATAAGTTATTTATTTTACAAGCCAGGAATCGCTCATTAAAAAAAAAATAAACCCGTTGCTCTGCAAATAAAGAAACATTTTATTTTATTAATCAAACCAATTTATAATATTAAATCAACAAAACTAAAATTAAATAAGTAAAACTTAAGACGTGAATATTTATTTTTCATCTGACAATCTTTACACCCTGTGAAAGACTATGGATTAAAGAAAGAGTATGTCTAGACTCTTCTTTACATATATACAATAACTGAAGCTTTAAATAGTTTAAATAGAGTAAGTTATTATAAAATCTTTGTAAACGAGCCACCTTGTAGTATGTCCAGGCATGAAGCCTGGGCTTCATTGCACAGCTGCATCACACGTTACAAAGGACGCCACTGTTGATCCTGGTGAAGGAGTTGCAGTATTGGAACAGAGTGGCGGGTGTGCCGTAGTGAGTCCAGAAAATAATTATTTACATACAAAATACATAAACATATAAATAGTACATAAAATCACTTGCGTGTTTTCAGAAATAGTTTTATTTTAACAATAAATCATAGAAAATAAGCCAGAAAGTATTTTCCGACCTTGATTGTAGTAATGAACTTGAGATATAGATTCATTTGAAAATTAACCTTATTCCCATTGACATAGAGTTTAAAATTTACATCTTTTGCTGATGCTAAAATAATTTTTGTTAAAGGATTTTGATTTATAAATCCATTGTGTTAAGGTAAATTTTAAATTGATATGTAAAAAGCTATTTCTCCGCGTCACAGATAGGTAACGATCTCATATACAAATTTCAAGGATTCTAACATTTGTACGGATGCCAAGTTTTTTATGAATGAAACTGTAAAAATCGTAAATTTTAAGTCAAAATGTTTTGCTAACGTTTTTTCATACTATTTTCAATGTATCCAGCAAAAAATCAATAAAAGTCAAGCGTGATCCTTAATTTTAGTTTTGACATGATTTTTTTATAATTGAATCTGTTCTTAATGTACTACCCTAAGCTAACACCGTTATAAAATATTTTAATTTAATTTTTAATTTTAATGACTAACATTTATTAAATATTGTATGCCTTCTGGCAGAACATAGTGTAACACTGTATACATGCGTTACATCTGCAATATTATATATGTACTATATTCACAATAAATTAGATTGACTTTGAAAGTATTTGAATTTGAAGGTAATTGACACAAAAATTAACTTTTAACAATACTAATATTATACGTGGATATAACCGTAGGTTAGGTTATAATAATGAGATGTTTATAAAATTTTATAGTCCAACAACATTTAAAAATAAATTGAATTATATAACACAGGTACCTCTTGTCTTTATAAGGGATGCTGGAGCAGGTCATCTAGTTTTTTTTAAATAATAAAAGTATAAATAATATTGGCAATGTTATTGTGAATCATACTTTGTAAACGCAGAAACTTTTCAAAGCTACATAATAAGTCGCATTTACGGAGTGCATTAGCATCGCGCTGTAACGTTACGTAAGAAAAGCGGCCTCTTACTTCAGGCTTCATGCTCGAACATCAGCAGACCTAAAATAGGTTAAATGAAAGAATTCATAAAGTTTAATGTTTTTGAAATCGTCTTTATATCTATTTTTTGCATGATGGTCGCTTTATTCGTAAGGTTTTGAAACTTCAATTCACATGCAGTAAGTGACCATTATAGGGATTTGAAATATAATCAGAATTCCATTACGACAAGGCAAAATAGTTTTTTCAATTCCCGCTATATAATCACAAAATTAAACGATGAATTCTGAATTATCTTCTATTTTACGTATTATTTGGCGAACAATATACACATTTCATAAAGTTATACGTAATTTTTATTGGATTTTTTTTCCAAATCAATGAAAAACAAATTAAAAATCATCTATTTGTAAGATTTACCCAACCAATCACCAATTACAAAAATTTTGCAAGGGCATCGAAAATGACAAAATATTGACATAATATAATTATTATGGTTGTTTCTTACAAATCTCGAGTTAACAATTTTTTAAATCATCACTTTTAACAATAGTCAACGCAAAGTCTCGTACTATAAATGTGAGCATGAATATTTAATCTGCGGGCCGCTGTCCTTAAGTCTCAGCAACATTAGCAATTCAGTTCGCAAATCCATCATTATGCGTACCATGCTTTGAAAATGTCCTTGCTCGATGTGCAAGCCAACAACTGTTTATTCATGTACTTTAGCTTATATAAACTGCGCTTTACATAACCTATTATTTATAACGCCGCCCCGATGTTGTATCTTTCGTAATATATTCAAAAGCTATGTTTATATATCTCATGTTTCTGGGTTTACATTGGGGTTTCTAACCCAGAGTTCTTGGTCAATTTTTTGAGTCAAAACTGACCATTTTGTAGAGATTTTCTAAGTGGCAAGATTCTTCAGAAGGCTTACCTTTTAAAAACCATCCCATTCCCAGGCAGTTCTTAATTCAGGCTTCGATTAGTTTAAAGGCATAATGACAAGTTGAAAGGAAGAGTGAGACAGAGCTATACAGAAATTCTTCGGTGGTGGACGTCATTGTGAAAAGTTCATGCAGTTAAATTTCTGCTCAGCGGTAAGAGGTTAAAGTCAGTATCCTGTACCTAATCTAAACATCAGAACTCTCTTCCCGCAGATGTGTTCCCCGACCTTGACAATTTGGTCCTTTTCAAGACGACAATAAATAGACAATTTCTAGCCTAAGTTTGTGAACAACTTTGTTTCAAACATAACATACACTCAAGCAGACGGGTTGGCAGAGACACACCGCATTTCGCATGTAGCCCAGTGTTGACAGGTTGCGAATCTGTCGCCACTATCCGGGCACAATGAGAAACATGGCAGCTACTACTTGAGGCATCCCGAGTCTCGTAACCTCAGCCTTGGGTCGGGTCGGTTATTCAAGGCACGGAACAAACTAAGCTACCACGACCATATTTCACCAATATGAAAAAAGTATTTGATGGATGCATTGTTGTATGGCTGATGTATTTGTATTATTGAGATATGTTTGTGTTTTAGTAAACAAGGAACCTGAAATGGTAGTTTAATCAATTCGATTAATAGCATCTCCTTTTATGAATTCGTTATAGAGAAGAACTCAGCTTACATTTTACTATTGACGTCTGCATCATATTTACTAATTCTGCTAAAGTGGCATTTTCTGTCAAAGCCGTTTGTTCTCATCACGTGACATTGGCAAAGTGGTCGTCGTATATGTTCGATGCCATAAATGAAATTGGATTGGAAGTGGCATTTTTTGGGCTCGCTGCTGATGTGAAAGAACCATTTCTCTATACTTATATGAAGATAGAAACATACATTTTAACGTTTCACCCCTTGCTTACGTAGCCAGAAGGAAAGTAGACTGGGGTGCATACTTGGACATTCAACTTTAAACAAAAATTTCAAAAACGCCAGACTAATTACCGCGAGACATCTCATCATCATCCTTATTCCTGGAAAACTGGAGGGGTGAATTTTCTCCATTGGAAAAACCACTCTATCCCCTGCGACAAAGATCAGAAATTTCAACAAAACCTAGAGCATCTCGTTCAAAAACTACTCAAGTTGAAGTCGACTTTTTGTCTCGGAGATAAGGTTGTTTTTTCGGCGTTTGGTGTTATTTTTTTAAGATGTAACAGTACGTGTCAAACAAGTGTTTTGTCTGGATAATGCCTTTGTTTTCAATGAAGGACGCCTAAAGGCTTTTGTAACAATAACAATATGGCGACGACTTGTTTGTCGTCGAGAGTGACTCGAGACGCGTCTGAGGTGACAAATTTTGGATATTTGAAATAACCTATCTGATAGATAGCTATTTACCATCTATATTTTTACTATTAATGTTGTAAATGTTGAATAATCATAAAGAGGGAAGATTTGATTCTTCGAATTGAATAGGCTCAGAAACTACTGGATCGATTTGAAAATTTATTTCACCATTAGAATCCTACATTATACCGATGAACATAGGTGGTAGAATATTCTCAAAAAAAATTAAAATCTATATCTACCCGAGCGAAGCCGGGGCGGGCCGCTAGCAGCTATAAGCTATACCTGTGTATCTACCATTAGTTGGAAATACAATGAATGATTTGAAAATCAGTAATCTTAATCTATCCGGTTCAGGCGCTTTGCCTCCATACAAAATAAAATTTTCAGTTGCTAGGCAACCCATTTGCGATGTATTTTAATGAAAGTCATAATCAATTCAAAATAAAAGATACTGTTTTAAAATTAAAACACCGGTAGAAGACAGAGGTAGGCAAGAACAAACGAATCTAACTATAGGGTTCTTCAAAAAGTGTGTAAATAGGTTTACAGGGTCGGCAATGCGTGATACCCCTGGTATTGCAAACGTCCATAGGCAATGGTGACCATCAGGCCGTATGTTGAATGACCAATGCTAAAGTGGTTTAAAAAATCAACAGCAGGCAGTCGATGCCCGAAAGCTGCTAACAAAATGCCTACTTACTTTGGACATAAAAGGATAGTTCGACTGCCTTAACGTGTGACAAGGAACGTAATCTTATCAAGAACTCGAGGCAGGTCAATCACAAGTTGTAAAGAAACGTAACAGTGAGGGGCCAAATTACGCTGGCCGACTGAACTTTAATTGTGTGAATATAAAACAATGGCTACAGATACGGCTCATTGGACTAACAACATAGTTTAGCCATTATACTTGGACACCATGGCTATGATTGCAGGGTTCTAATTATTCATTGCATAATTTAATTGGATAGGAACTTATTCGATTTAAAAAGCTTCCGTGACGCATGTAATAATAATAATAATAAACACATCACGACACACACATTGAATCAGCCCTGCACTAAGTATCGTAAGAACTTGTATCGCAGGTGCTAAGCAACGATATGGTATATACTAAATAAATAAGAATACAACATCCAAGACCGGTAAGCGAAACAATGCGTCTTGCAAATAACACAAAGTCCCGCTCTCGCTGGGATTCGAACCCGGAACCATGTGCATGTGCATGTGTGATTAGGTTTTGAGGGTCGGAGGTTGTTTGTTTTTTACTAGGTTTTATGGAGAAATATAACATTTTTTTAGGGACGTCTAAAGCAAGTACATTACACAAACATATGCCATAGCACAAATTATGTACAAAAACCGATGTACATGTCTCTAACAGACGAACACGACATTTACAAAGGTTGCATACACGGTACATAAACACAAAAAGTAGATAACAAAGAAAAAGAAACAAATTTTGGATATAACATCGTAGGATGAGAGAAAAACAAAACACGAGATGAAAATTAATTGAAAAAACATTCATAAAAAAGACCCAGCAACTAATTAGAGTTATTTTTGACGAATTTATTCAACCATTTGAATCAAAAGTAAAAAAAATCATTCCTTGTGTTCTGCACAATAAACAAGTAACTATTGCTAGTTACTGTTGTGGCATTGAAGGGGTAAATTTGATTTCATGCCATAGGAGGTGAATTAAGAGCAGTTTTTTTCTTCTTCTTTATTTAAAGAGCTTAGTCATCATACGACTATGCCACTCTATAATAATTCTAACTAAGCACTACAATAATAATTCTAAAATCTATTTTAGTGCAGTATTTTTAGTAAACAAAAGTTGTACGTTGTAAAGATTTTGTTACACGCGATAAAAATACAAGTGAAAGAACCTTTAGCACTCGACCGGGAGAGGAAGTTCAATCAAAATTGGTCGTTGAATTCACGCGAGTCCGCCATTTCCCCCAGCTTGATTGCAGTTTAACTTGTGGGAAACAGATTCGTTTCTAATGTTCTGGCTAATCTGAACGTTTACAATGAAAGTGGAAGATGGAGACGGTGATTGGAATATAATTATTATGAAATACTAGGCGACAACTTTTTGCTTTGCTCCAACATCCCATAGGCTTAACACCAGCACCGGATCTATGATTTTTTTGAACCGAGGCAAAACTTTGCCTTTTGCTGCCTTTTTTCGCTGATGACGAGGTTTTTTTAGAGATTTTTTGGCGCTCCACATTTTGGGTTTGATGACCCTTGAACCTACAGCTTAGGGGCGTAGACACCAGCTTACCCAACCTAAATCCGGGTATGCTGGAACCACACAAATAAAGGAAATTTATTTTAAAAGTCAAACAATTAGCCACAACCAAAATGATAATGACAATATGGCTGAAGTCATAGTATGCCCAGAAAATGCAGTTTTTATTTTTATTGAGGATCGACAAACAGTTACAAAACAGGCTTACAAATTAATGTTTACACATATAACATAAATATATTTGCAATCAACAATGTCAACCACAGGTAGAGTTTAAACGAGTGAAGGCGCTTCTCTCTGACAATTAACAATAGTTATATATTTTTTTAATGGTTGAATAAGTTGTTGATTACATTTACAGAGGAAAGAGAATGAAACACAGTCTCCATTCTCTCGATTTAAAGGGGTCTAAATAGCATTGCTGATGGAACCCACCCAAATAGAGCATTTACAACAAACATACCATATACATTTAAGAACTATATATTATGAAATAACTTTCTACATAGTCAAAGACGTGGACCAAATTTCGTAATACAAAGAAAGAGTTAAAATAAAATTTAACTAATAATTTTCAACGTTATCTTTACGAGTTACCTTATTTATAACACGCCATCAATCTCATATTGACTTGAAAAGAGTTTTTGTGCAGTCGTAAATGCCACATCACTTACAATAACAAACACTATGAAATTAAGAAATTTGATGCACATTAAAAGATAAAGAAATGCAACTGGTTTACGACATTTTGAAAGGAATTTGTAACTTTTCCATAGAAGAAAATATTGAGGAATGATAGCAAAGATTAAACAAAAGCTAGCAAAGGTTTCATATCCTTGCATTAACCCCTAGATTTTTTAGGACTTGGGACACTTGCTAAAGTGTCTAGACAAATGAGGGTTGACAAGAAACCAAAACGGGAACTACCACTGACACTTACCAAATATTGGAAATCTTAACTATACCCATTTCTCTCACTAATGGATTGAATTTCCAAACTTCTTTTCCTGGACAACTACGACATGGTAGTTCAGTTTGTTACGTGCCTTGGTTAACCGACCTGAATAGACAGGTCGAGGGTTTTAGTCTCGGGTTGCCGTACATTGTAGCTACCATGTTCCTGTGCCCGGTTAATGGCGACGGATTCGCAACTTGTCACTCAACATAAATATTAAATGGGGTGTTTAACACATCTGCCTACCCCTCTTGAGGCGTGAGTGATATTTATGTGTTATTTAAATTTTACCTGATAAATTTTGCCTCGATCCGTTCAGTGGATTGAGCTGTGCATTGATAGATCCGTCAGTCACGGATTCCTTTTAAACGAGATCGTAAGTAGGACCATTAAAATAAGTTAATACTTCTTACCATTCACCGAGTAACTGGCAATAGACGAAGGCACGTCATAATACATCAAACCAACCCACTTTAAACTTAACAGAGACATTATCAGCTCACGAAACAACAATATAACGCCAACAGCTCACAATCTCCAGTAAATAGATCATAATATTTACATTTTCGTGCAAATTGTCATGTACCAGCTTGACGCTTTTAGCGGCTGCTCTTAATTTGACGCTAAACGCCACGATATGACGAAGCTGCAGTTTTTAATAGAAAAATTAGGTTTACAATTAGAAAACTGTATTTTATTTACAAATTGTACTAGAAATTAATTATTTTGAAAGCAACTACGGAGGTTTCTTACCGGATTCTTCTCCGTAGAAATAGTGTTTCGAACCGGTGGTAGTATAAAAGAAGACGATTTAAAAGTACTTATTTTAAGTCTATTTGAATAAAAATATTTTGATTTGACTTGACTTGAATGTTTTTATGTAATGAAAATATCAATTCAATAATTCTATGTATCAAAAATTTAAGTAAAAACTATTTTTTGGCCTTTTTTAGTTTTTATTATCTTGTATAGTGATTGGAGAGTTGAAGTTATAGAATGAAACAGAATTTACTTTACGCGGTCTGCTTTTGTAGGATTAAAGCCTTCTATTCTATCTTGACATGATAAAAATCTGACAATTTATGTCAATATATTTATTATATGGATATATTTCTTACAACATATATCCATGACAGAAATTGAATAATAATTGAAACATTTAAACCTAGTATAAAACATGTTTGTACATTGAATTCGTATCTTACATTTTCTTACGAAAACAAAACCAAAAATTGACTTATTTTAGACTAATTTTCAATTTAGATCAAAACAAAATAATAATTCAGCTAAATCGTTAAGCTGTTCTAAAACTAAGCAACAACATGAAATGAAAATAATAATAATACCACATAACGACACACACTTTGACTCAGCCCCACGATAAGATAGAATAATCTTGTATCGCAATTTTGGCGACCTCGGTGGCGCAGTGGTGTAAACAGCCGACTGCTACGCTAGAGGTTCCGGCGGCGGCGGGACTTTGTGTTATTTGCAAGACGCATTGTTTCGCTTACCGGTCTTGGATGTTGTATTCTTATCTATGTAGTATATACCATATCGTTGCTTAGTTCCTGTGATACAAGTTCTTACGATACTTACTCCAGGGCTGAGTCAATGTGTGTGTCGTGATGTGGTTAATATTGGTTACTATTATTATCGCACTTGTGTCGGCTGTTTACACCACTGCGCCACAGAGATTTATTAACAAAATTTTTTGAAAAAACTATTATATTATACTAAAAGTATAGCACAATAACTTGACTCACTGCACATAATATACAATAATGGTAATTTTTATATCGTTTTAAAATTTTAATCGAAAACATTAAAACAATGGTATTTGTGTTAAAATTTGAATAATATCAGCTTTAAAGTGAGAGGTCTTATAGCAAGGCCGTATCTGATGAACTGGTTTACATTATGTACCTTTTATGTACTTGTTGTATATAATTTGCATGTTTATTTTCGTGTTGATGTGTAACATGATATATAAATGATTAAGATCATGTCCTGTTCAAGTTGCTTTTAACACTTGTTAGTTATTTGAATCGTTTGAGGGTTCCGTATGGAATAAGTGGACACGGAACTGCTGTTACTAAGCATCATGTTTCTGTTCGTCAGTCTGTATGTTTCTAAAAGTAGTTTTTCCTAGTCTCTTACTATGACACATGGCTGAAGTGGTTCATTTATGTGGTGTCCATATATTTACCATTGGGTACTAAAAGAATTATAAAGGGATTTTATACGATTTTTTTTAAATCCATTTACATACTTTTTGTAGATATAAAATCGTAAGAATCAAGTTTTTTACCGTCCAATAACGGTTGAAATATCTTAATTTATAATTTATCGTAAAAGTACATATTCGGTAGCACATCAAACTGGATAAGACAGCAAAACCAAATCAAAAATTATAACAAACCGGTCAAGTGCGAGTCCCATTCCTTTACGATGGTTTCCTCCGACCGAACCATTGGACAATACAAAAAATAATTACCGACATGAGAGATGTAACATCTTTACGTCTACATGGGCAACGCATAGGTGGTGCTCTTTGCGTGGCACGACATTAGAGGCATCGTCGTGTAAATAGGCGAAATTATCACATTCCAATACGTGAACCGTTTACTTGTTTGCTCATGACTTTTATAAAAATGGCACCTAGGGAACCCTAAAAAAGACAGGAAACTGTAAAAAAAAGCTAAATCCCATTGACATAGCATGGGACCTTTATATAACAATAATCACATGACCAACAATGATATTGACACACAAATTGACTCAGTAATGATATCATTGTTGGTAATGTGGTTATTATTATAATATAAAAGTTCCATGCTATGTCAATGATCTAATTAAGTTAGATAGTATGCTATACTGTAAGTTGATCAAACGGTGTAATGCGTACGCAAGTCACTGGTCTATTTATACATTTACAGTAAACAGTCGTGGCCGGTAACACTGTTACAGCTTCCTGTGTTGATGACTTGTCTATGTATTTATAGTATATGGTAACCTCTGATGAAAGTTACCTTTTTAATAAATAAAATAAATAAATAACCACATCACGACACACACATTGACTCACCTATTTATTTATTGTACCTTACTTGATTTTCTTCATACATTTATTATTGCATTTTCATAAAAGACTAGCTCAGGTGAGGACGTGGTAGCTCAGTTTGTTACGTGCCTGGGTTAACCGATCGACCCGACCCGACAGATCGAATGTTCAAGTTCGCGTTACCATACATTGTAGCTGCCATGTTCCTCATTGTGCCCGGGTAGTGGCGACAGGTTGCGAATCTATCACACTGAGACTCGACATGCCAAATGCGGTGTGTAACACCTCTACCAAAAGGTACATGCCCTCAGTTAAGATTCCGCTAATTAACTAACTAATTAAAATGTCACAAAGAAATATTTTTCTATTAATTCATATTTTCATGTTTTGTCATAATACCTATTTAATTTATCCATCTAGATTTATTCTGTTGTTGTATATTGTATTGTTTTGTGTACTGTATATTATAACTCATAGCGTATTAAATTGAACGCCTGCGATACAGGCTCGCCTAGTGCAGGGTCCGCGATAAAATACTTTATGTTAAATGTTTTTAAGTAAATAAAGATATTATATTATATAATATTTTAACTTTATATAAATTGTTTCTCTTTTATGTTACGCGTTAATTCAATTCGATAACAAATCGAAACCAATGATATGAATTGTTTAATTAAATAAATTACAAGGCTTGTTAAAACACGTAAAGATTGGGCAACATCAGAAAAAGCTTTAAAAAATTTAATATCAATAAAACACGATACGTTTTTACGAGGTCCAGTGAAATAAATGGTTTTTTAATTTCCCTTTAAAAATTTATCACAAATTTATTTTTATGGTTGTCATAAAATTTTTGGAACTTATTTATTTAACCGGTTAATAATAACCCACGAATTCGTTTACTTAATAAATATTTATCTCCCTCATTTATTTTTGTGCCTCAAATTTGATCCAATGTCCCTTTAATAATCGGAATACTAGACGTAGGCTGTAGTTGCATCCTTTTGTGGTAGATATTCCGACCATCCGGACTAAACGCTTCGATAGCTCCTTCATAATGCGTACTGCAGGGGTGTGGAATTCTTTGCCTGCCGATGTGTTCCCTGACCAATATAACTTGGGCCTCTTTAAGGCAAGAGTGAATAGGTTTCTCCTGGGGAGGCATGATCCACCTTAGACCTCATCGCCGCTTAACATCAGGCGTCTTTAGTAAAAAAAAAAAATGTCACTGTCAAGATGAAAAGTACCACTCGCGACTACGTCAAAAAAGGGATGTAAAAGGACGAAACAAGAAAATAATTCAGAAATAAATAGGTATAAAATGGTCAAGGTAGAGCCGTGTTCGCACCCACTGTATGCCTACTATAAATAAGTAAGTAAGAACTTTACTCATAAAATAACACAGCATCTCACATCACAGTGTTTTAACAAGAAATATGTATTAACCTAAACGATTACATTAAGATGCTGTGTTAAAACCATGATAGGGTATGCAACTCAGCTCTTACGAGACCGACGCTGATCTTCCGTTGCACCCTAATTGATTCCGAATATGAATTAAACGTATAATTATTAACTATAATTATGGGGATGACAGGATTAAACACACATGGTAGATGCAGTTGAGACCCCCCAATTCAATAATCGACGAACTTATCTCAAGTCACCACAGAGTAAGTCCATAAAACAATTTGTTTAGACATGTATGTGTAAAAACGCTATAAGTGTAAACAAAACAAACAATCGCATACCGAGGCATCGAGGAAAGTGAATAGAACATACTCGTTTGTTATTGTATGGATATTCCCACATTACAGGTAAATGCGAACTATCCTCACAATAGACAAGTTGCGTCACCTCTTTGTCTTGCAGTTGCATCAGCTTGTTACTGGATTACTGAGATTATAGAAATAGTTAGCGCAAATTTATATTTTTTATAGCGTTGCCCACATACTTGGCGTCTAGTATGCCCTTTCTTGTTGCGAAAACTGAAGACAATAGGCTCAATTTCATCGAAAACATTCAAAAGTGTCATGGTGAGAATTAACTGACTTAATTTATATATTTCATTTTAATTCATATATTGTGACATGAGCTTTATCGCATTCACTCACTCAAGACTGAGAGATGTATTAGTGGCAAATTACAGAATCTGGGGTTTCTTGCCGGTGTCTTCTCCGACATAAAATTTCCGAAGAAAAATTTAAATTCATTTTACGATTCAAATAACTTTATTTTAAGTTTATATAACAAAGTTATTTTGATTAATTTTGATTTTATATTTTTATAGGGATGTGATGGATGCCAGCTTGCGTTGAAGTTTCAAGGGCGCATCATGTGGACCGAAAGATTTGAAAACTTTAAAGCCGGGAAAGACTAGCTTGAACACAATTATATTACAAAAGATAGATTTTATATCGTTACAGTTTAAACCAAAACTTTGTTCCATTGAGACACATATTGCCGAATGATATGACAGGGATACCGCTATCAAAAAGTACCTATTACAAAAAGAGAGGAAACGTACATTGTCAGTTGTGTCTAAAATTTAAAAACTTCATTAATGACAACCCAGTTAGTTTGTTTCGAGTCTACTTCGCTCGCACCTCTGACATATCTGCCTTTTGTATCATTTCTTGAAAATGAGATCTATGACTTCGTTGGCGCAGTGGCGTAAACAGCCGATGCTACGCTAGAGGTTCCGGGTTAAAACCCGGGGTGGAGCGGGACTTTGTGTTATTTGCAAGACTAATTGTTTCGCTTACCGGTCTTGGATGTTGTATTCTTATCTATTTAGTATATACCATATCGTTGCTTAGTTCCTTTGACGCAAGTTCTTACGATACTTACTGCAGGGCTGAGTCAATGTGTGTGTCCTGATGTGATTATTATTGTTATTATTTTTACCTTCCCAAGAAAACCAATTACCTTCGAGGTAAGAAAAAACGTATAGAATCCTATAGAGGTGTTCGAAAATAGAATCACTGAGTATTTATATAGTGTCTGACCAGATCACTGACACTGAATAAAGAGGTAATGTTGATTGAGCCAAGGAATTTTCACTTTATATCAGAAGGATGCCAAAATTTTTAAAAAGATTTTCTGATGAAAATTGTTTGGAAGGGACAAACGCAATAGAGTAAAAGCACCTTATAGTTTGGAGATAGTTAAAAATTGATGCATAAACATAAGCCGTGATTAATCCCTCGAGAGGGGTAGGCAGAGGTGTTACACACCGCATTTCGCATGTTTATGTTGAGTATCAGTGTGACAGGTTGCGAATCTGTCGCCACTATCCGGGCAAAATTTGGAACGTGGCAGCTACAACGTTCGGCAAACCCGAGACTCGGACCCTCGACCTGTCGGGTCGGGTCGGTCGGTTAACCAACGCATGTAACAAACTGAGCTACCACGTCCTCAAAAAAATTATGATTGCAACATATTTCAGTTATTCGATCAAAGAAGCGCATCTTGATGAATAGTACGACCTTTAAAGAATGCCAGCGTTGCAATTTTTCTGTACTACCCGAGAGAATAATGACTAAGAATTACCCGGAATTATACCGAGAAAAATTGGCTCATCGATGTATGAGGCAACCGATTTTTAATCGTATTAATTCGAGAGGCGTAACCTTAACATGGTCCAAGAGAAATCGAGCTTAAAATAACAGATCACTATGGACAGCTGAGATTTTCGACACAAAAGAATTTTCCCAGAAATATTTGACCCACTGGATGAAAAAACGTTGCAATATTCCTCTGTGACCTCTGTGGCGCAGTGGTGTAAACAACCTAAGCTAGAGGTTCTGGGTTCGAATCCCGGCGGGGGAGGAACTTGTATTGTTTTCAAGACGCATTGTTTCGCTTACCGGTCTTGGATGTAGTATAATATCTACGTAGTTTATACCATGTCGTTGCTTAGCACCTGCGACACAAGTTCTTACGATATTACTGCAGGGCTGAGTAAATGTGTATGTCGTGATTTGGTTTATTATTATTATTTTTAATATTAAAGTCATCTCCTTATAAACAGTCCATCACAAATCCTTCAAGTTGAAGTCTACATTGAGGTTGAATCTTGACTTGGTAAGCTTAGATTCACAAGTAATGCAGTAGCAAGTTTGGTATTATGAACATTGATGTAGATGGATGCATATCACTTACTCATATAGTAATCGTAGCTTAAACCCAGCCGAATAAATATTTGATTTATATATAATTCCAGAATCATAACTATTTGTATAGATAAACTCAGCGGATATAAAAATTAAGAAAGCCGAAGATATAAATTCACTTTCTCTGCAGCATCGGCTGGCGCAGGCAAACAAGAGAGACGTGAATAAATAAATAAATAAGCATTAAATCAATAGTAATTTCCAAACATAAGACCAACCTACAATTATTGAATTTATCGATACTGACTTATGGGGCAGGGATGATTAAATGCAATTTTAAAACGAAAAATATGACCGCTATTTATTATTGAAATCTGATAAGTCGCAGGAAGTTGTCTGTATTTAAAATAAAATTTAAATCGCTTGTGTTTCCTGCTTATAGAATTGATGTCGCTATTTTTAAAATATCAAATCTATGGCTCGAGACAGACGGACTGCAATTCGACTGCAATCCAACTGCTAGATTGCGGTTGCGATGCAGTTTGCACGACTGAAAACATAACTGCTCGTCGACTGCTCACTACATGCTATTTGAGTACAGCTGACGGGCAGTTTTTGTGCATTCAAACTGCATCGTAACTGCAATTTGACAGTCCGACTGCAGTAGAATTGCAGTGACAATGAAGGTTTGTACTCAGCAATGAATAATCATAAAGCTATAAAGGAGAAATAGTACATATAAACGTGATCAAAGAAACTTACGACGTAAACTTTATAGCAGACAAATAAATGATAACATCAGAAAAAGTATATTGAGACCTTGTCCTATCTGTTTCAGAAAACACACCTTAGATTGTCCTAAGGTTATTTACACCTGTCAGTTTCACCGTCAAAAACTAGATGGCGCATGCAAAATTTGATCCGAGATAAACCTGGCCGACGGTCCGGCTCAGATTGAAAAGATAACAATTCAATAACAGCTTTATCCTTTGTCAATAAAGTCGATATTCGTTTGTTACACGCCCACTTGCAGTCATAAGAAATGAAATTAACAAGTGATACCTTATATTTGATTACAGACTTTCAAGTTCTTTGCTAGAGAGAAGGTCGCTTGAGAAAACATGAGGAATTTGCGACTAAGTTTAGAAAATATGTTGAAACCATTATATCAATAAGTATTCAAACCTACCCACCCCTTTTTACGAAAAGAGAAAAACGAAGTTTGTTACATAAATAAGAGTTGAGAAGGAATACAGAGAACTAGAATTCGTATACGTGTTTTGAGGGCGTGGGGTAGCTCAGTTTGCTACGTGCCTTGGATAACCGAACGACCCGATCCCGATCGAGGGTTGAGGGCCGCCGTAAGTTGTAGCTGCCATGTTTCTCATTGTGCCCGGATAGTGGCGACAGATTCGCAACCTACGCTGGGACGCTGGGATTCAACATAAACATGCGAAAAGCGGTGTGGACCTCTCGATAGACTATGGCGTGAGTTCATGTTTATGATGATGTGTATGTGGATTTGTGTATTTTAAGAAATACATTAAATTAAGACCTCAATGAGGATCAAGGACATGACTAAATATTCGTAAAATTACTTGCCAATGATATTATTTTATGATACCTCGGTGGCACAGCGGTGTAAACAGCCGACTGTTACGCTAGAGGTTCCGGGTTCGAATCCCGGCTGGGGAGGAACTTTGTGTTTGCAAGACGCATTGTTTCGCTCACCGGCCTTGGATGTTGTATTCTTATGTATGTAGTTTATACCACATCGTTGCTTTGTGCCTGCGATACAAGATTCTATAGTGAGATATCTTAGTGCAGGGCTGAGTCGATGTGTGTGTCGTGATTTGGTTATTATTATCATCAGTGCTTGTTAACCGAATGTGTAGCAATTATACAGTTGGGCCTGCATTTCACATACAAGCTACTAAAAGGAGTCAAATTCCTAAAAAAAACAATACTAGTTAGTTAGTTAAACTAACTTTTCTAGATACAAAATCAGCTATGTTTAAAATTGCAGAAACAGTAAGTAGAATATTCTTATATGGTAGCGCAAATTGTTGGCGAATTGCAATTTCAAAATGAGTTAAGTAGGTAAACAGCCATTTTGGGAGCCGCTAATTTTTCCTTTATAAGTCAAGGATACATATACCTTATGAAGAAACATAGTTAAGAAGTAACAAGAATGTTTTGAATGAAATAAAAAAAAAAGAAAATAGGTTTACGGCTCTAAAAGAGATACTTGAGGAACTCCTCCAGTTTTGTTTTTTCGTCTGATAAAAAGCAATGAGCATGGTTAAATTTTAATTTTAATAGATTTTCGAAGACTAAAGGACTTGCTAGATCAGATTGTTGTTGTTTGGTTAACCGACCGATCTGATCGAGGGTTCGAGTCTCGTGTTGGTGTAAGTTGTAGCTGCTATGTTCCTCATTGTGCCCGGATAGTGGTGACAGATTCGCAAACTGTCACACTGGGACTACAGATGCGAAATGAAGTGTGTAACACCTCTGCCTAACTCTCTCGAGGGATTAATTACGGCGTGAGTTTATGTTATGGTGAAAAATGATCGGTTCTGATTAAAAATACGTTTCATGAGGTTTGCTCATTGCACTGTGTATATTGTCAGTGACACAATTTTACTAAAATATGGTAATCCTTTTTACGTATCAAATTAAGATATAAAAATACCAGTCAAGTGTGAGTTGGACTCGCCTCGTCGTTCCGTACCATCGTATCAGATTAATTTCAAAGTATTTATTTGTTAGGCTTTAGTCTATATGTCTTAATAAAAGTTAGTGTTCCTAAAACCTGCAAACAAAGGGCGTAAAAAATTACTATTAAACGTTATGTGCTTTTTAGATATTTTCGTAGCAATAATGTCAAACAATTACGTTGAGAATAGGAGCTTCATTAATTTTTAATTTCTTTTTATAAATTTAGAATTTGTTGGTGTAGCAGCAACTGAAATAGATATTCTCTGAAAATTTCTAGTCTGAATATTATAGTTCATGAGGTTCATGCTGATAGACGGACAGACGAACAGCGGAGACTTAGTATTAGGATCCCGTTTATCTTTTGAGCACGGAACCCTAAAAAATATATTATTATTGAAAATAAAACGAGAAAAATAAAAAACGTGGCCCATACAACCATTTTCAGTGGACGATGTCTTTCGTCCTTTAAAATTAGTTCTAGAAATACGAGGTTTTAATTCATTTGTAAAATTACAAGAATTAATATGCTGTTATCTTAAGAAAGACTGAATCATATGGTATTCATCAATATTATTGACACAGCGAAAGTATTGAAGGCGATCAATGATGACGATTATATTCATAAACAATACGACTGATTCTGAAATAGTTTTTAAGGCCATAATTTGCCATAAAATGTGAAAAGGTAAGTAGCCATAATTACCCATATGTTATTTTTCTGACATGGAACATAATTTATTCTTAAACCACATTTTTATATCCTAAACTACTCACAATTAGCTTAAACTGGAAATGACAAATGCAAATTTCTTGACCTGCTGTATTAAGAACTTGATCTCATAAACACGGTCTTTTAGTATAGGTTTCGACCTGATTTGACTAGTCAGAATTTCTTTAGTATTCCTACCCTAGTAACATATTACAGAAAACTTATAAAATGATTAAAAAGATACGATATTATTGACATGATAGCTCAGTTGACTTGCTAGTGACTCGCCTCTAAAGCAAGTCGTTTTGGGTTCGGATCTCGGGTCTGAACTTGAGTGATAAACCAGTTCGATCTGCTGTAGTAAGGATGTATAGTTATATATGTAGGTAGATATCTAATGTTTATTTTCAGTTAATCCATCACACCACTAAGAGATATACTAACCAATATAGTGTTATCCTAACCTGCAAAACTTACGAGTCTGTTAAATATGTGAGTTTTGAATCAATCAATCATTTTATTTCTCAAAAACATGGTATATATTTTGATAAATATGTACAGAAGAATCGATTCTAACAAATTTATCTTTTAGACGGCAAATTTCATGGTCAAATTACGAGTTAAGTAGCTTTTTTCCGAATTTTCAAACCAAAGAGGTTAACAAAGGGTCACCAACCCAGTTTTTGGGGCTATTCAATCCAAAAATGTTTTTTTCAAACACCACAGTAATAAACAGCGCGGACGACTCGTTTTTTCCGCGAATACTACACGTAGTTATATCCATCTAAGAACCGACTAGAATCATAGAAAGTACAGTTAAAATAACTTCAGTATAATCACGCGAGGCCTGTAATATAGTACCTGATGCTGGATGTGAGATTCTTCAAGCATACACTTTTAGGGCACAAGTTGGGCACTTAGATGGGGCACAGTTTCCTCACAGGTCAGGTCTAAATGTGGCACTGGTCTGGGGTTGTGACCGGTTAGTTTTAACACACGTGCAAACGTCTAGCCGGGACGGCGTCGCGCGGCGTACTGAATAATTTCAACTGCATCTGCTGACTTCACTGTCTACAGCAATAGCCCAAGCATAGCCGCAACTGCAAGCCCAACGTGCTCGTATGTAGGCGCTTGCAAATCATTGTGCTGTCTTTTATGTAGTATTCTTATCTGTTTAGCTTATACCATATCGTTGCTTAGTGCACAAGACTCTTTAATCTTAACTGTAGGATTTAGTAAACGTGTGTCGTTAGCTGATTAACAAACCAAAGTCAGTGCTGATGAAAATCCGATTGCTATCAAATTCTTATACATCTTGTATGAGGGATACACGAAAACAAAATTTAAGTTTTCAGTCATAATCTTTCGTTAATTCTTTAAAAGCTAAATCACGAAATGAATCGACTTCCGACACATTTTGAAGTAGTCATGTGAATGTGCAGTTATTGGGAACCAGTAACTTACAAAATACGCATATTGGAGACATGGAGAATGCAGACATTTAAAGATTGAGCTCCATTTAGCTTTGCCGCCCCATTTAGGTATTGACGACAATGTATTTAAGAAAAACCTTGCAAAATACTATCCCATTATGCCCATCTCAGCCTGCCATGGCCCCCTTGGCCCTAGGGTGAATACGCCTCTGGACATATGACAGTGACAGTAAAAAAATACTGGGTAAAGAGCGCAAGCGAAGTTGTCACGCAGTTGTCAAACTCCACACATCCGACTGTCAGGGTAACGGTTACAGAAGTATAACTTAGCCATTTTTTTTTATTATTGCATTAGATGGCAAACGGCACGCAGTTCACGTGATGGTAAGTGATACTGACGCCCACGGACAGCATTTTTTTCTAATATTACCAATCATATTTTACATGCATTTACTAATATTATAAACGCGAAAGTTTGTATGGATGAATGGATGTGTGTTACTCTTTCACGCAAAAACAACTGAATGGTTTTTATTAAATTTTACAAAATAATACACAATACCACATAGGCTGTTCTCCTGTTCACCAGGATCAACAGTGGCGTCCTTTGATCGAATAATCAACGAATAATGCACCCTTACAACGACACACAGGCCATGCCCGGACACCCTACCGACTGTCTTGTCTACAATAATAATAAAGCACACCACGACACACACATTGACTGAGCCTTGCAGTTAGCGTCGTAAGAACTTGTGTCGCAGGAACTAAGCTACGATACGGTATAAACTACACAGATAAGAATACTACATCCAAGACCGGTAAGCGAAACAATGCGTCTACGTTTTGTATTATTATGTAAAGATCTACCCACCCTCGTTAATTCCTTACCACGGACATATGCTAGCCGATCTATCACAGCGTAGAACCGATCGCTTAGCAAGGTGATCAACGTTGAATTCATTATAAATTCAATGCAGTTCGTCATTGCAATGACTTACTTTAAACATGTATTTGATTATAAATTAATATTTATATAATGACTTAGCGTGTTAGGTTGTCTCGCGTAAAATGCATGATATTTTGAAAATGTAATTTACATGAAAATTTATTGAATATTTTGTTTTTAATGTTATATATATAGTAGAAAAATAATGGCGATTTTGAAGAATCTATTTTTAAACGATTTAAATATGAACTATTATGATTTTCCTTTAATTTTTGAATTCTATTTTGATTTGTACAGAATAAATTTTTGCTTGATACTTCATTTGATTGACATAATATGTCGATATCGCACTTTGAAATCCTCGAAAATGCAAAATTTTATTGATCAACACCTTTATTAGGTTTTTTCATATGAAACTATGTAACAGAGGTTATGTGTGTAACGAAAGAAATTTGTAGTTTTCACCTCCATTAAAAAATGATCAATAAAACAATGGAGTATTTTATTTGTTTCCGTAAATAATAATAATAACCACATCACGAAACATACATTGACTCTGTCCTGCATTAAGATAATCCTGTATCGCAGGCACTAAGCAACGATATGGTATAAACTACAAAGATGAGAATACTACATCCAAGACCGGTAAGCGACACAATGCATCTTGCAATCACAAAGTTATATTCGAACCCGGAACCTCTAGCGTAGCAGTCGACTGTTTACACCACTGCGCCACCGGGCTCGTATTATACGAGGCAATTTTTTGCTTCTCGTGCAAAATATTAATAGTATTTCACTGTGGATTAGAAAAGTATTCCGAAGTAGTAGATGACACACAGATTAGCCTATTTAAAAACAGGATTCATGCGTTCCACAGTAGCTGAGTGAAGACAAGATCATTTTTAATCATTAACTATAGCTTTAGCCCCCGGCGTCGCTCGTATTTAGTCCAGTCGGCCCCCTTTAAGCTGGCCGCCTGATTCACTGCAAATTTCTACCATTAGTCAGGAAAATTGATGATTTGTTATCCTAAGCAATAAGCTTTATAATTTGTTAGGTAAAAGTTTATTGCAGTGAGGAGATCAAATAGCGAAGATAAGATAGATGGTTGTTTGAAAATTTAATTCAAGCAAAGAATATGATTAGGTATTCTGTTTGCTTGTGTTAAAGAGATATACACATTTCTAGTTTAACTTTTCTTGTTCCTTATTTTAACATTCTTAGCTGTGACTTGACATTTATTTATTTATTTATTCAGATAATATAACTTAAATTCATTTAATTGTCAAATTGATGATAATCTACATTTGTATTGCCGTGTATTTTCGTGAATAAAGTTAAAAAATAAATTTAAAAGCTTTTTTCAAATTCAAGAAAAGAAGACTTTTCGAATTTAAATTTCGGTTTGTATCATTAAAATGATACATGAAAATAATTTTGTATTATATAATTTTTTTTGGCGCACACTCGCCTCTCAGTCCCACCACTGCAACTCCTTTTCACCAGGATCAACAGTGGCGTCCTTTGATTGAATAATCAACGAATAATGCAGCCATGCAATGACGCACAGGCTGTGCCCATACAGCCTACAGGCTGTGTTCGTGTCCCAAGACAGCCAGTAGGGTGTCCGGGCACAGCCTCGACGTCATTGCATGCAAAACATACTGAAAACAAAAGACATCCTAATTGAACAGATTGTATAATTTCATAGCACATTGCAAAAGTTCCTCAACAAAACAGCACTTATTACAATTCTATTTAATGTTAATTAGCCCTGATTTTAGTCAATACAGTGATTGATTCAGGCGTCGGAATAACCTTAATTGACTTCGTGACATTTGCTGTGGAGTAAACGGCATATTGCATGACAATTCCATCATGGCGGTTGAAGTAAATATGTACTATAAACTAAATTTATTTTTATTTATTTTAAATTACAATATCATATCAGAAACACTCCAATATATAAGAAGATATTTAAATAACATCTATATATGTAGCCTTTATTAGTTTTTTTTATTTATTTATACTGTTATTGAAATGCAATAAGTCAGTATAAATAAACAAATAATACAAATTAGATAACAATTTAGAGTAAAAATTGTTAAGTTGATTTATATTAAAGGGTGAATAACAGTCTCTGACCCCAGTCCCCCCCAGTCCCCCAGTCTCTATGTACTTTTAACATTTTTCTATTTAATTAAATCTTTTATTAGTAAATATTTCTTCGTTCTTGTAAACTATGTTCCTAGCGAGATGTGTTCATAGATTTTATATTTATGTTAAATATATATTGACTTATTAAAAATGTTGTTTGTAATCTGTGTGTCTACGATGAGTTCATATAGTTTGTATGAGCTATCTTTATTCTTAATCAATCCGTTAGAGGCGCTTTAAAAAGATTCATACAAATTTGTAAATGCAGTCGCATGCTATAACAGAGGGCAAAACACAAACACACACACACTGGTACTGGTGGTAAGCACACTGTTTAATCTACAGTGAAATACTACAGATATTTATTAAATCCTGTACCTGATAGATGTGTGTGTCGTGATGTGGTTTATTATTATAGATGAGGAATAAATACTCATTGGAAATCCACTAATTATTCTATTTATCCGTGTGACAAAACACCTAAATATCCTTTCAAATGATTCAAGCTACGATTCCACGACTTTGTTCCTTTTTTTTACTTGTTATTTAAACATTCCATATCATCATTAGCAAACGAAATATGTCTATTACTGGACTAATGCCTCCCAAGTTCTCCACGCTGAACGATGTAATCCCCCCATCCGGCAGATTTTTTAATTTGTAAAACACAACAGGTAACAATCAAAACAAATATAAAATATAGAGGTAACATTAAAATCTAGACTGCGACCCGACCTGGTGTCTTGACAGCATAATCAGGAAAAAGCTGTAACAGACAATAAAACAGTACTTAACAATTTATTTAACAATTTGTTATCAGTAAACAACTATTAAAATCATTGTTCTGCCATGTTTCTAGTTCCCAGTGACTCGATCTTTGAAAAATCATCTTTAAAATTTCAAATAACAAATAATATTATAAGGCGGAAATTCGGCCTTGTTTGGAGTATTGCTGTCACCTTTGGGATGGTTCAGCCAAGTATCATCTAGCAGCTTTAGACTCTGTTGAAAAGCGAGCCCGAAGAATCATCGGGATTGACGATGATATTGCTAACTTTCATGACCTCAGCCACCGCCGCGAAGTTGCGTGTCTATCGGTATTTTATAGGATACATTTCGGAGAGTGTGTGCAGGAATTGCACAATTTAATTCCACCGGCCCCCTTTTATAATCGGAATACAAGACGTAGGCTGTAGTTGCATCCTTTTATGGTAGATATTCCGACCATCCGGACTAAACGCTTCGATAGCTCCTTCATAATGCGTACCGCAAGGGCGTGGAATTCTTTGCCTGCCGATGTGTGCCCTGACCAATATAACTTGGGCCTGTTTAAGGCAAGAGTGAATAGGTTTCTCCTAGGCAGGCATGATCCACCTTAGACCTCATCGCCGCTTAACATCAGGCAGGTTTGAGGTCAAATGCCTGCCTGGTCTTGAAAAAAAAAAACATAAGCGCTTTCGAAAATTACCTCCTAACCATTTATACAAACCTCTTCATTAAATATTTGACTAGTGCAAAGGAAAAAGGAGGGTAATGATTTTGATCGGTAGGTATGTATGCATGAATGTTCATCTGCTCCCTCATAACTTCTAAACTACTTATCGTAAACTGACAAATCTTCAGCTGGTTATAGTCTATATGACGTCACATTAAATTGAGTAGGCCATGTCTATACCAAACATAATCTAACATAATCAAAATAATAATAATAACCACATCACGACACACAAAATTCACTCAGCCATGCAGTAAGTATCGTAAGAACTTGTGTCGCAGGAACTAAGCAACGATATGGTATATGCTACATAGATAAGAATACAACATCCAAGACTAGTAAGCGAAACAATGCGTCTTGCAAATAACACAATGTCACGCCCCGCCGAATTCGAACCCGAAACCTCTAGCATAGCAGTCGGCTGTTTACACAACTGCGCCACCGAGGTCGTAAAAAAATTACAATTAGGTTTGGCTAATACTGTAGGTGGCTTATGACCACGGCGAAATTGAATAGATTACTTGACAATTTTATATGAGAACATTTTGTTTCATACTATTTAGAGCGCGTTATTTAGTAGTTGGATTTTAGTTTTTTTTTATTTTTATTCCAGAACGCAGTACCTAAAGGGAACTTGATACAGATTATTATATGTTTACTATAGAAATGTAGATATATATCTGTAGAACTTATTCTTTAAATATACCAGTATGTTATTAGCATATTGAACAGCTTTGCTACCGTTCTGCATTCTGATATGTACCGACAGCAACGGCAGCGATAATTTATATAAAAATAATTTAAAGACGGACATGTATGTTTTATTTTATATTAATTTAGCTAAGAAATGGCATATATAAATTTATAAATACATAGATATTTGTGTACTGTTTATTTTGTTCGTTGCTAACTTTGACAGGTTTTATAAATATTTGTACAACGTCACGGACGGTAACTATTCACCTCATGGAAAGCGATACCACCGCCGTCTAAAGTCTTGATGATGACGTCCTTAAATCATTTGAGTTTAAACAAAAAAATTGTATTAATTTGTTATGCTGACCGTACACATCTACACACAGACGTACGTTCTCTTTTTACGTTGATTCAAATTAATGTTGTGTGTTTTTCATTTGTATTCCTTTTGTTATTAAATAAATCCGTGTCCTTATATGCAGTACTGACCACCTACGCCTTTGCTGGCAAAATTGCGTACAATTTGGCCTATTTTTCATTAAAAAAATAGATTGATTAGAAGTTATTTTCAGTAAATTTTTATATAAACGTTTTTGTTAAAGTTAACTTTAAAGAAATAAAATTATTTCCTTCCCAGGATGTACCTGTCAATTACACAGTAATTTTTTAACGAGGTCAATCGAATTTGATGCTACTCTAATTAATTAATTAACATCAATAGTTGCAGGGATGTCATTTTTAATGTTTTATAAAACTAATTAAAGCTTGTGTTTGAATTAATTAACTAATAATGAGATAGTAAATCAACTCCATTTTATTTGATTACTTGTCAACATGCCTCTCTGGTCGAGTTTAACGTTTTACACAACTTTGACGCGTGGGAAAAACGCTAAGAGTTTGTTGAGACATGATCAAAGAATTTGAATTAAATATCTTGTAGTATAATACTTGCGTTTTTAAATTATGTTTATTTAAAGATTGCAGGTTTTTTTTTTTCAAAAATTTTATACATGGGCAAAAAAGGAATTGTTTTACCTTTTGGAAAGTGATACCAGCGCATGTTGAAACGAATTTTAGCATTAAAAAAATATATGCATCTATTTGTATTCACTTAATGAATACCTGCCGAGATTCGAACCCGGGATGCCCAGTTTTGAACTTTGTGCTTTGCTTTTTTTTAGCTACTAGAATAAAATAGAAAAAAATGTTTATTATTTAATTATATTTATAGGTTGAAATCGTGTGATTGTCGTAAATAGCATTATAATTACAACTACATAGATAAATGCCTTATGTTCCGCATTGTTCTATCATTACTATGATGAAGTTAGTAGGCTGGTGATAAAAATACTTGCTCGGAGTCACTAGCGGATCCAGGCTAGGGGGCTCGAGCCCCCTCCAAAAAACCAAAATTGTTTTAGTTTTAGCTCTTGCTTTAAAACCCAAATATAGCGAGTACAAAACCCACCGCCAATTTTTTTTTTTTTGTTTCTCAATTTTTTTGACAGTTTTTAAAAGGGGTTAACTTACTAACCAACCTCCCCCTCCAAAATTTCGTATCTAAATCCGCCACTGTTGGAGTTATTACACGACCTATGCGAAGAGTCCTTTATATATCCTTTATATATTTATATAGTCCTTTATAATCGGGCCGATTTTCCTAACTCGTTTTGACCGATTTTCGAGCAACTTTTTGATCGTTTCGTTATTGCGATAAATTCTTCCTGGTTTTCACCAACAAAAAATCGATCGCCGACTATCGGTCAAGGGCGGAGAAGAAAATTAATAAAAAAATTGTCTACCGAAACTTTGTTGTTAAATACTCGCTTTTTTCCGAGACTTCATCTGCTTAGAACTTTATTAGATTAATATAGTATGAAAATAGGCATTAATATACAATTATAAATAAAATCATATGATATTTTATACAGGTATATAAACAGGTATATATGGGTAGTAGATCATATGGTATTTCACGTTCATTTTCAAAGATTACCATTTAACCCTCAATTTTATTCTTAATTCCTTCCTCGCTATAACTTATTAAGGCATTTTATAACTCTATTTAAGGCCTATCAAAGTAAATCTAGACTTCAAATCTATCAATTTATTTCTAGATTGAAACTAGTTTGAAGGTTTATCCTAGGTCTAAATACTGCTTATTAAAATAACTGCCCACTTTTAAAACCTAACTGTAAAGCCAAATGCTCACTGACGACGAAAACGTGACGATATTGTAGGCGATTCTGATACTACAATTATAATTTTATAATAGTGTATCTACATATAATTGAAAACATAATTTGTTTTGTTGTAAAATGCATGATTTGTTTTAAATCCTCAAAGTAAAATAAAGTTTGATATTTTGACAATGTTCCCTACACCCTACCCTAGAAACCTACCCTACCCTGTTTTATAAGATTTGAGTAAATGTTCGCATACCTACATAAAAAATTCGTTGCGATACTTTCATACAGTGCAAATAACTTATTACATCCACAAACTTGTACAGCTAGTCGCGTACACGACAGAAATGTTGTGTGTGCATTCGCGGTTTTGCGGCGAGGACGCAGCGAGTGTTTACTCCGTGAGTTCCTGCCTTAACTACACTAGGTACCTGTTAGGCAACCTAGATAGTAACGATTTAACATTACTTATGTAACAGGCCAAACATTTCAATGTTAAACCCAGTTTTATATAACATTCGACTCAAACCCGGCTCAGTTGAGGAATGTTAATTCGTATTTATTTACTTGCTTAGGCGTGGCGTTGAAATTATTTTTAAATGGAGTAGTTATAACAGTATTACTTAACTCATTTTACAAAACTAAAATTACTAAAATATTTTAATAATAATAAATATTTTTTAATTAGTACCTATTTATTGTATATTGTATAGAATTGTTATTATTTCCTTAACAATAAAAATAATAATTGGAAAATCTTTAATAAATCAGAAAAATATAAATTATTAGTTTAAAAATAAACTTGACAATGGCCTTAACATATTAAAAAAAAAAAAAAAACAAAATGCTTACCTTTTAATAAAATAATAGGTTGAAAAAAAAAAACAATTTAAAAATCATTTATTAAAATTCACCTCCAAGTTAATTAGTGGGCTATTAAGATGTGACAATTAAATTATTTCATTTCTAGGCCACACGACCTCGCTTCAATTATAGCAAGTTAGCAATCATACTTTAATATAAATAATACCTGCCTTGGAAATTCGTGAAAACGGTATTTTGTTGGCTTTTAGCTAACTGAGTTTCTGTCTAATCTTTAGACTTCGATCGATTCAGTGGTTGGTTAAAATTTACACATAACTTTACAGATTTATATATGCTTTTTAAATAGTCGAATATTCCTAAACATAAAAAAATAATATTTAATTTATTTCATTTAGCGTTACATTAAAAGTGCCTGTAAGAAAGACACGAGCAAAAATTTATGAAAAAAAAATCAATTCTATTTTAAGAAAAGTTATTTGTATACCTATCAGTCATTCATCGATCATACGTACATATTGTGTTTAGTAAGTTATTTTTAGGGTTCCGTAACGAATGGGTAAAAACGGAACCCCATTTCTAAGCCTTCGCTGTCACTGTGTTTGTTTGTCTGTCAGTCAGTGGGTTGTTTTAAGATTCATAAAATTTTCACAGTATTCAAATTGTTTATTGCTCATAAAGATGTTAAAAAAGGGATTTTTTTCGAGGCACACTGTCCCACCACTCTGTCCCACCACTGCAACTCCTGTTTATCAGGATCAACAGTGGCGTCCTTTGATCGAATAATCAACGAATAATGCAGCTGTGCAATGATGCACAGGCTGTGCCCGGACACCCTACCGGCTGTCTTGGGACCCGCAACGAACTTAATCAGAAAAAAAGGTTAAAAAAGGGATACATGTGACACCATGTAAAGACATGGTAAAACTATATACTACATGTTTTTTTTATATTCACGACCAGGCAGGCATTTGACCCCAAACCCGCCTGATGTTAAGCGGCGATGAGGTCTAAGGTGGATCATGCCTGCCTAGGAGAAACCTATTCACCCTTGCCTTAAAGAGACCCAAGTTATATTGGTCAGGGAACACATCGGCAGGCAAAATATTCCACACCCTTGCAGTACGCATTATGAAGGAGCTATGTTTCAATAAAACTTTAATAGCACAGTATTGTAGTAAAAGCTATAAAATGTATTCCTTTTATATCATTTTACATTAAAGGAGACGCTACTATTTCTGTAGCCAAAATATTTGTATCAAATTTGATTCTTGAACAGTGGGGGAACAAGTGTAGTCTTTTCGGGGGGCTTTACGCCCTTGAAACTAACGACCTTGTTTTAGAATCGTTTTTGGGGCGGCTTTACCTCACTAACGCTATAACAAAGAAACGGGTTCAAGTCTGAAGAACTCAGATGATGTCGGGGGGGCTCGAGCCCCTAGACCTACCCTGGATCCGCCAGTGCTACTCTATCTAAGGTGTAGTTTCTAAAGTATTTTAAATATATGAAAAAAAAATGGCCTGAATTTACTGAGCAAAAAATTATCACTCACCTTTTTGGTATGGATTAACCAGAAACACACAGTTCGGGCATAGTTTATTTATCATCTCTTTATTTAAAGTGTTTTGTTAATGTTTTTTGTCATTAGAAATACAACTTAATTATTTTTTATTATTATACCTCCCTTTTCTGTCTGAAGTCTGAAACCGCTTTCTTACTACCTCCTATTTCTTCTGATTAAGTTCGTTGCGGATCCCAAGACAGCCGGTAGGGTGTCTGAGCACAGCCTATGCGTCATTGCACAGCTGCATTATTCGTTGATTATTCGATCAAAGGACGCCACTGTTGATCCTGATAAACAGGAGTTGCAGTGGTGGGACAGAGTGGCGGGTGTGCCCCGAAAAATATACCTTCCTTTTGCAAATTAAAACATACATTGTAAATTTAGACCTAAGAAAATTCAATAAAGATTATTATTATTATTATAATTAAAATAAAAATCTAGCTAAAATGACCTAAACACATTAAGGCATTAAATTTTATGTATTACGTTAACAATAATATTAAATATCTGACTAATACATAAATCATTCAACTCTATCCACAATGCGAATACTTTGCTGACCATCACAATATTGTATAAATTTGTTGCCAAATATTCTGCGAATACCTGTACTGATCTGCTCATTTTGTGAGATTCAATCTTTATTGAATCATTTTTTTTTAAATTGATGAATGTTTGTAATTTTATACCTTTTAATTTGAATATTGTTTGAATTAATTTATATTATTATTGATTAAAAAAAAAAAATCTTTTTTGTTTTTGCTTATTGTAATTAATGAGCATTGTTTGAATTAATTTATATTATTAAGTTAAGGTATACATTTAAAACATTATTTCAGTTTTATTAACAATTCTAATTAATTCATTTCAACATTTTATTGAATATTGTATAATTGAATTTTAATTATTACTGGAATAAGCATACATTTTTCTTACTAGATTAAAATTCCTTTTTAAAACGTTATTACTTTGCAAAGCTTTTTATAGTTTATATTCTCATCCTGAAGCCATTAAGTAATTTTCATTTTTTTAAAAAGTTAAATCTACTATAAGTATGTAGTAAAAGGACGTGGTAGCTTAGTAGTTTCGTGCTTTGATTAACCGAACTACCCGATAAGACGAGGGTTCGAGTCTCGGGTGGGCCGTAAGTTGTAGTTACCATGTTCCTCATTGTGCCCGGATAGTGGCAACAGATTCGCAACCTCTCACACTGGGACTTAACATAAACATGCGAATTACGGTGTTTAACACCTCTGCCAACCCCTCTCGAGGGATAAATTACGGCGTGAGTTTAAGTTTTGCATGTATGTGTCTTATAAGACTTTGTAACTTTGTTTGTTCTTGTAAACTATATTCCTAGGGAGATTGTTAATGGATTTCAAACTTATGTATAGTGTATTTGTTGAATCTTTTATTATATACGTGAATATTGTTATCTATTACATATTTATTTTATTTTATACAACATCTTAAGCAAACAAGCTGTCGGTTCACCTGCTGGAAAGTGATACCGCCGCCTATTGACACGAAGGTACCCTTGATGTCTAGAACGCCAAGAGCACCGCCAATGCGTTGCCTATGTAGAGCTAAAGATCAAAGTACAGGCAGTCGGCTGTTGACACCACTGCGCCACAGAGGTCGTCAAATATATTTCTTCTGATTACGTTCGTTGCGGGTCCCAAGACAGCCGGTAGATTCTCCGGGCACAGCCTGTGCGTCATTGCACAGCTGCATTATTTGATCAAAGGACCACTGTTGATCCTGGTGAACAGGAGTTGCAGTGGTGGGACAGAGTGGCGGGTGTGCCCCGAAAAAACGAAACGGTAAAGATGTTATACCTCTCGTGCCGGTAATTACACTGGCTCTGCAATCCTTCGAACCATCACAAACAAAAAAAAGGTTTAATCACATTTTATACCTAAAGGTATGAATGTATGTCCTCAAGGTAAGTCTTTGCCCCATGTAAGTACATTTTACATTCCCCGTTCCTAATCTGAACCGGGTTGCGTTTATCTCATAGTGTCGTATTAACTATAATTCCAGGATCTAAGTGATACTTTACTTGATTAGTAAGCAAGTTATAGGAGGAAGCGATTGCTGTAGATACCAAGATAGCACTGGTAAAAGATTAGTTGAAAACCGCGCGTGACTTGACAGTTTTAAAAACAAAAAGCAAAACCGACGAAAAACTTGTGGAACTCTTTCCACTACTAGAGTATTTTAGCAGCTGTCTCTCTTAGACTACTGCCTCTACCAGATCTCTCTTGATCAAACATTTTTTCTGAACGTTTGTCTTTCTGTGCGAGTTTACGAGTATAAGCTGATTTTATTGATTTTATTTTAATTGTTATAGTATTCCAATTCGTTTTTATTTATTTTATTCATTGTAATTCTAATGTATAATTTATTGATGTTTTATATCTATTCATTATTATTTTCTTATTAATGTTATGGGTGTACGTGTGCCGTATTAAATTTATTTAAAAATAGCTAAGTCGATTTTTTTTTCAAATTTTAATGGGAGCAACATCAATGTAAACTTTATGCAATAAAAATGTCGTACTTTACTGTAAAAATTAATGCTTGGTCGTACATAAAAAAATATGCGGATTGCCTTTTTTGTTTTTCGTTGGTTAAAAATTAAAAAGGAACGCAATTATTAATGAAATATTTAAAACAAAAAGTAAGACACTAAGCGAGTATTGAGTTGTGCAGATAAATTAACTTTAATTTAAAGGTTACAATAGTAACAGCTAGTTGACTTCGAAAGTCAGTAAAGATATCATGCCTTTTATTTTGTAATACGGTTCATTTCACTTTATTACGTTGTTAAAAACACAATTCAAGTTCATCCCAGAACTATCTTTTATATACAAAAATAAAATCTGCGTTTTGTTTTTTTCCAGCTATCCGCTGCTCAAACCGCTGTCGCCTCATCCCGTGTCTTAGGCGGTAGCGTAACGCGGGCGCCTCATCACTTCGCTTGTCGTCGTGCCCAAGTTATAGCCGCGTTGACACGTAAATGCGCGCTGTGTGTTGCGCAATGTATCTCACGTCGTTTACATTAAAGGTGTGCGTATATTGCAGCGCTACAATCCCTTAGTTTATTCTACCCGCATTTTTGTTACGGTCTGACTTAACCACAAAGCGCAGCTGTAGTGTTCAGAGATTATATCTAAAGAAATGCTGAAAGAAAATGAGACATAAAGATGTTTCCACTGCTTAACTTTTTTTTAAAGAACGAATACATTTCATTATCTTAGGTTATATTTCTAGCTGGTGCTGTTTGATTTGGTTGCTTGTTACTGTTACTGTTAAATCAAAATTGTCAAGATATTCAAGATGAAAATATTACCTTTTTTTTATTAAAACGTGCTATTTTGATAAAATGATACTGTTTTTTCCTTAAGTCAGCTGGCATTGTTCTAGATTTGGAATCCTCTTCATTTTGAGGTTACCACAAAAAAAAAAAACGTTTTATTTTAGCAATTTTTTGACGTGGTAAATACTCATGCAAAGTTTCATCTTTCCAGTCCTAACCGTTTGGAAGGTTTCGTCAAGGACACGAACTACGAGGGTTCCGGACGTGAACTACGGAACCCTAAAAACTAAGCCTTTAGGGAACGGCCCTAGCAAAAATATCTCAGCATTTCTAGTAACATAAAAGTTGCTAAGTAGGTGTCTGGTAGTTTATATACCTATTCATCGGGCAACATTATGTCTTTATATTCCACAGTAAAATGTTATTTTATCGCTGGCAATAAAATTGGAGATTAAAATGGAGGTGTTCTTTACATGGGGGCGTTAGGAATTTTTCAACGAAGATGTTGCTATTTATTTTTACGTGTTTTCATAATGGAGACAACTGTGTTTGCTCTTACTTGAATTCAAAACAAATCAATCGTTAAATTATTTCATATAAAAAATCCCCGAATTTTAATTAATTATAGAAACTAGTTCTTTTCAAAAAAAAAAAAATACACGAAATATAATATACTTACTTAAAATTAACGTTTTAATTATAAAAAATATTTGTTTTAAAAAAGATAGCAAAATAAATATATACAATTTCTCGTCGTAAAAATTCGTAATTTGAGTTCATTCGAATTTTTGGCTTTGGTTTAGTAAAAATACTTATTGGCTTTTTACATTTAAATAGAAGTTATAACTTATAGCTGTAACAGGGTCGTTAGCTGGTTCAAATAATAATCAATTAGTACAACTAACGAACACAAGCGAGATCATTATTATTATTGGACGAATCTTTGAGTTATTTGCAAGACACATTGTTTCGCTTGGATTTAGTACTCTTATTTATGTAGTTTATACCAAATCGTTGCTTAGTTCCTGTGACACAAGGTCTTACGATACTTACTGCAGAGCTGAATCAATGTGTGTTTTGTGAGTGTCGTGGTGTGATTCCTCTACATTCTGCTCTGTCTATTGCACTCCTTGCAGTGGCGTAGCTAGAACTTCCTGGATCCTTGGCAAACGGATCGGATGGGGCCATTCCCAAAACCATTTTCACGTATTAAAAAAATACTTCTCGTCGTGCAGGGGAAGGTAGAAGGAAAAAGGCCGCGAGGCAGATCACCAATGCGCTGGACGGACCAAATAAAGGCGGCTGTTGGTGGGCCTCTACATGTGTACACCCATATGACGGAGAGCAGGCAGAGGTGGCGAGAGGCAGTGCGGCGAGTCCTAACGGTAGCTGACGAGTGTAGCGATGAATATGGAGAAAAAGTAAATACATTTAAAATTAGGTAATCAGATTTATTAGGATTATTTATAAGGGGAATACACTTTTAACTAAAGTCTTAATCGTATGCTAAATATAAAGAAAATCATAACCCAAATTGCATTGCCTTTGAGTAGGTACTTCAAGGAAGTTTAATAAGGCGTGCCCTTTATACGAACATCTTTTTGTTTTTGATACGCAAACCAATGCATTTTGAATCATATTAGATACAAAATAAAGGTGCTTTGAAATGTCTTCCAAGAGATAACGACGTGTGTGAGTATAAATGACTTGAGTTGCGTACGCGCAACTTGCATTGTGTTCTGTTAGGGTTGCCAAAAATTGATTACTAAATAAAACAACACACACACACTCAAGCCTTCGTCCCAAAGGGACGACACACATCCATACATCTGTCAATCCATACATCATTTTCCATGCACCTGTCGCTTCCTCCACATCCATGATAAACAACATCACGACACACATCGACTCAGCCCTGCAGAACTTGTGTCACAGGAACTAAGCAACGATGTGGTATAAACTACATAGATAAGAATACTACATCCAAAGCGAAACAATTCCGCCACCGCCAGGATTCGAACCCAGAACTTCTAGCTTTTGTCTACTATTGAGTATTTATATATTGAGACAATTGGCTGCACATACCTGACCCACCTTGCCTCAACATCTGCTGTATTTAACTAATGTATTGTGCACGAATAAAATTAATTTGAATTTGAATTTGAGTATAACAGGGCGTAATAAATTGAAGTTGGCAACCCTGATCACCGTGCTACAAACCTAAGGGCATTACTAACTACTCGGATAGGTGTCTGTTTGGAAGTCAGTGATTTATTGTACACTAAGCCTTAGAGGTGTCGCTGGTTCAAGTACTAATATAGCCTTATATTATTAAATACCGTGTCGAGTCCATTAATATTGAGTTTATTTTGATTGAAGTTTAGGCTTTATTGTATTTTCATTACTCCTGATACGTTCGTTAACGAGGTTTCTTAAATAAACCTCAGAGAAGGTTTCGTAAAATGTTTAATATACTCTTTCAAATCTGTAAGTAACTTAAGTTAATAAATTATATGATATGAATGCCTTCTAATTTTTGTTTGTTTATTTTTCAGTAATGATAGCGATGCCAGCTTTCCCTGATGATGTTGAACAGAAAAAAGGTGATGATAAAGTAAAAAGAGATCTGAAGACATTGGAGGCCCTCAATATCAATGATATAGACCTTTATTTCCCGGACATGAAAGCAAACATCGATTTTCGCACCAACGACATTGTGATGGTGCAAAATGATGATTTGTATTCAGTCGGAAACAAAGAAATGGATAAAAGCAAAATCATAGATAGATTCTTCATGAACTATCAGGGCTATAGGATGGAGGTTGGCTCCGAAGAAATCAGAACCATTGGAGAGGATATAGTTGACAGATTCAACATTAAAGATGAAGAGACAATTAAGGACGTAAGATTGCAAGTACTGAATGTTATATCAAAGTATTTGTCGAAACTAAATGAATCAGTTTATTTGGCGAAGAGTTACAAAGCACGAAGCAAGCTAGAGTTTCAAAATGTTTTGCTTAATTTGACTGAAGCTAATGTTCATTTACTACACAGCCATCTTCTGAAGTTACTTGATAAAGTGGATTTAGTAGATATTGACGTTCCTTCTGAAAAACTACTTAGAATAATGAAGAAGAACCTTCAACCTAGAAAAGACTACGATAGAATGGCTCAAATAAGTTTTCTGTGTAAAGAGCTGGATTTCTGCAGGTCATATCCTGGCTACTCGGATCATCTGGCGGATTACTTAGAGGAAATATTCCAGTTGAAACCTGAAAAACTGAAAGAATACGTAAACATAACCAGGAGTGCGTACAACAGTTTGATGAATAAAACGTTTATTCAGAAGGTGTTTTTCAAAGAAAACGTTGAGAAATTGCAGGATTGGTTGGAAAAACTAGACGAGGACATAAAAGAGATAAAAAAGCTGAGAAAAATCATTTACGTAGTGATGCAAACGATATTCAGGAGACGTATTTTTGTAAAGCCAAAATACAATGCCAAATACAATAGGACCTTGGCAGCTAGAGTTCTCATTGATATGGTAAATAAAGTTTTCGAAACCAAAGATCAGGAACTCATGTCCATTAACTTCAGTGCAAACATAGGTGCTTTAAGGAAATGGGGTAGTGGTCCAGGTGCCACCATAAAACCTATGCTGAAAGACCTCATACATTTTACTACAACAAGTCTGAAGTTCCATTGGCCTCCAGAAATATTTAACGAGGTTCAAGTCTTGACTCAGATAATGATGAATGGGACATCTGATGCACCGGAAAGTGAATACTTACTGACAGACGGGTCTCAATTTTTGAAAGGGAAAATTGTTTGATTCAATCAAAAAGGGTTAATTAGCGATTTTTTTTTTCAATAAATTGCATCATACGTGTAGAAGAGATGACAAATTTCATTCCATCAATTACCAAGACGATTATATTTTTCTGTTCAAAGAATATAAAATATATAGATGTGATACAAAAAAATAGGTGTACAAGAAAAGAATGATCAATATAAACAGTTAAAAATCCGTGGTAATTTCAAATGTGATTGTCAGTAGGCAATAAAGTTTTGTGCGCGTGATTTATTGATTGTTGTTTGTAGTATAAATGTCAAATTAATGTACCGGCTCCGTTGGAATGGTATAAAGGCGCGTGCGCACTGTAACAATGCCACTTTACGACAACAGGGCCGAACTCAGCCTTGTAGAGGTTAAATAATAAATCAACAATTTATGTCGATAGAAAAAATATAAGCCACTTCTCCATTTGACTCTCTTAACTTCTACGAAACTTGATAAGAGCTCAAGTCTGATTAAGTCTTCGATTTAAATTAAAATAAATAGATAAAATAAACCACATCACGATACACACATTGTATCAGACCCGCAGTATGTATCGTAAGAACTTGTATCACAGGAATTTAGCAAAGATATGATATAAACTAGATATGAATACAGCATCCAAGACCGGTAAGCGAAACATTGCGTCTTGCAAATCACAAAGTTCCGACCGCGCCGGGATTCGAACCCAGAACCTTTAGTGCAGCAGTCGGCTGTTGACACCACTGCACCACAGAGGTCGTCTAATATGTTCCTTCTGATTAAGTTTGTTGCGGGTCCCAAGACAGCCGGTTAGGTTTCTGGGCACAGCCTTTGCGGCATTGCACAGCTGCATTATTAGTTTATTATTTAATCAAAGGACGCCACTGTTGATCCTGGTGAACACGAGTTGCAGTGGTGGGACAGAGTGGCGGGTGAGACCCGAAAAAAATAAAAAATAAACATGTTATATCTCTCGTGCCGGTAATTACACTGGCTCTCCAATCCTTCGAACCGAAACACAGCGAAGTGCTTAACGGTAAAAAATGAAATTAGAGTTTTACCAACAACTGTAAACTTTGAGTTTTAAAATCGAATTTTAATATACGTCTAAATCCGTCCCTGCGCCAATCTCGCGGTCCGTTCCTATTAATAACTAGAGTTTGTAATAATCACTCAACAATGCAAGAGTTATTTGAAATAAATGCAAAAACTATACACAACTTTACAAAGCTCACGATCGACATAGTTTTATAATTTTAAAGAAAATAACCCGTAATTTTTCGCTTAAAAATTTTAAGTTTGCATTTATAAAAACGGAGAAAGTTACTTTTTATACAGAATATCTGGTTGTTTTAGTAGCAAACCTGTAAGTTGTCTTTCCTATACCTATTTCCTAATACGTGAAATATGCAATTAACCCTGGTGTTCCTTTGTGACTACCATGAGTTTTACCTTCGATTGCCGCTTGCGACTGCAGTTACAAATTTCTATGAATCTTTGTAAAGCGCCTGTAACAGATTGATGAGGAATTATAATTGTTTATACAAAATCATAACTCGAGAGGGATAGGCAGAGGTTTTTCATACCACATTTTGCATGTTTATATTCCCAGAGTGATAGGTTGCGAATCTGTCGCCACTATCCGGGCACAATGAGGAACATGGCAGCTACAACTTCCGCCAACCCTTGACGTGTCGATTAGGTTTGGTCAGTTATCCAAGGCACGTAGCAAACTGAGCTACCACGTCAGTAACAGATGTTAAATACCCCACAGAAAAATCAACTCAATGGCGGTGTTTAAAATTAAATTTGTGTTTTCTCTCACTTGTTTCAAATCTCTTCTGATTTTATACAACATCGAAGACCGGTAACACAAACACCACTGCACCACAGAGGTCGTCAAATATGTTTCTTCTGGTTAAGTTCGTGGCGGGTCCCAAGACAGCCGGTAGAGTATCCGGGCACAGCCTGTGCGTCATTGCACAGCTGCATTATTCCTTGATTGTTCGATCAAAAGACGCCACTGTTGATCCTGGTGAACAGGAGTTGCAGTGATGGGACAGAGTGGTTGTGGTGTGCCCCGAAAAAAAGATGCTTGTTTTGTGTTAAACCGAATTTGGCTGATAATACCGAAATCATGAAAACTATCTAGCAAGTATCACAGGACAAGCTATTGAGTCAACCTATTAAAGCTAGCATATAAACAACTTGCATAACATCTGGATAAAAATTTAATTAAACAAAGCTCCTATCTAACATTCATGCATCAATATTTATAATTAAAGTAAAAACGCTATTTCCGATCAATAAAACTATCAGACATTAATATAATTACAATTTGCAAATAAAATACCTGGTCGCATTCTTACCGAGATATCCGTTTAGACTCTTGGGTCAAAGGGACAGGGTTGGAATTGATTTGAAAGATGTGTCCGGTTAAGGTGAACGTTTGTGGCAGATGCGAGATGTGAGATGCCATCCATCATCTCGATAGATAGTCCTTCTGAGGATGTAAAGTGAAATACGATGGGAATCAAAGCTATTTGAGCTGTTAGAGAAAGAAGTTATCTTGTTAAAAGACCAGGGGAAAAATGTGCTACTGATTTTTTTTTTTGTAAAATGGAATCTACCCTTATTTGATTGTAGATTTTTTCTATGCTATGTGTTTCTAGTTAGTTTTTTCATCTTTCTTAAAAAGTAACAAAAATCTTTTAAATGTAATTTTTCTTTTGATTACGAAAAAAAAATCGTCTTGTTTGTCTTTGAAATTAAAACCATAGATATTCCTAAATAAATAATGTTATATTATTAACAATGTAATGTTTTCTTCGGAATCAATTAGGGTGCAACGGAAGATCAGCGTCGGTCTCGTAAGAGCTGACACAGTGCTGAGTTGCATACCCTTTCATGGTTGTAACGCAGCATCTTAATGTAATCGTTTAGGTTAATACATATTCCTTGTTAAAACACTGTGATATGAGATGCTGTGTTATTTTATGAATAAAGTTCTTACTTACTTAATAAATTAAATAAAAAATATTAAGCTTAAGTTTCCATATTTTTGCTGTAGTGTCTCCTTTTTATGTTAAATGATATTTTAGGAACATATTTATATATTTTACCACAATCTTTTGAACCTAATATAATGTGAAAAGCAATAAACAATTTGAAATCGAACATTATGATCCAAGTTAACGTTTGAAGGTTACAAACATTCCTAACGAAGAAGGTTTGTCTATGGTTGTGGTTTGTGTACAAGCACGTTTTTCTAGTGTGAGTAAACTCTTTACTCAGCAAACTCGAAGCTGCCGCCTGACAAGACAAAGTAAAACATTATTGAAACCGCCATTGTGAGATGGTATGACTGTAAGAGATATTAACATGAATTAATCCAACTATGACAGAACTGTGATTACAATCAAGTCACAATGAAGCACACAAAACTGGCTATAATTTCGAATGACCTACTATTGACGACCTCGGTGGCGCAGTGGTGTAAACAGCCGAGTACGTTAGAGGTTTCGAGTTCGAGTCCCGCCGGGAGTGGAATCTTGTGTTATTTGCATGACGCATTGTTTCGCTTACCGGTCTTGGATATAGTATTAGTTTATACCATATCGTTGCTTAGTTCCTGTGACACAAGTTCTTACGATATTACTACAGGGCTGAGTCAGTGTGTTTGTCGTGATGTGGTTATTATTATTTTTATTTGTAGATCTAGTATTTGAGCGCGAGGGTTTGTGTCATTTTTGGTTTTTAATGTTTTTGGTGTTAGCGATATTAATAAATGTGCATAGCGTGGTGGCATGAAAGATGCCCAGTTTGACGTGGATGGGTATTTAAGCGACTAAAGTGAGTTTTTATACCTCTGCTATGGCGAACAAGCATACAGCCCGCCTGATGGTAAGCAGTCACCGTAGCCTATGGACGTTTGCAATACCAGGGGCATCACGCGTTGTCGATTTCAACATCATGGGCAAAAAAGCGGACGGTTCACCTGATGGAAAGTAATACCACTGCCTATGGCAAGACGATGTCCTTGTTAATTGGAAAGCCAAAAGCTCTGCCCTTGTAGAGGGAAAGATACCTTACGTGCCAGTAATTGGCTCTCAAATCCTTCGAATCGAAACACAGCGAACTGCTTCACGTTGTAAATAGAAAGGAGGGTGGTACCAACACAGACGATCTCGCACACAGATCTACATCATTTTTGTAATCTTAATGCTATTGTCATTGCTCTAATTTGAACCTTAAATATTTCTCTTCGCTCTTATTAAACAACTAAAACCGTATTTGATATAATTTGAAAAGACTGAAAAAACATCTATAAAAGGTGTATGTCACAAAGATTTATTGCTTATAGCTATAATACACATGTGATCAACTAAAGACTAATTGATATTAGAAAGTAGGGGATTTACTGACAAGGGGAACCTCTTTAAATAGTACAGGCCCCTTGATTGTTTTGGTGAATAATCTTTGTAGGCAAAATCAGTAAGCAAGTGAAAGTCAAGACAAAATATTACAAAGTCAATGAATTAATATTAATAACTGGGACTTACCCAGTGAGACAGTTTACAAATATGTCGCCACTATCCGGGCACAATGAGGAACATGGCAGCTACGAGTACAACGTACGGCAGTCCGAGACTCGAACCCTCGATCTGTCGGGTCGGGTCGGTCGGTTACCCAATGCACGTAACAATCTGAGCTACCACGTCCTCACTTAAAGTAAGTACTTTTAAATCGTCATCTTTTATACTACCATCAGTTTGAAACGCTATTTCTACGGGGAAGAATCCGGCAAGAAAGTTCGTTGCTTTAAAAAAATTAGCACAAATTAATTCCTATTACAATTTGTAAATAAAATACAGTTTTATAATTAAAAAAAAAAATCTCTTCATTTTATTTTTAAAAATCAAATACCGAGGCGACGGTATTTTTGAATCTCATCGTAAATAAAACATGCTGATCCCTAAAACGGAACCACTAAATAACCGCTTCCTCCAACCATTCACTGAATGAATCAATGAACTGAATCACAATGAGCGATTCATTCAAACTTTTTCCCCTCGAAACGGACATCAAAAGAGTTTCTTCGAATCACTCCCAAATCTTTATATAAACTTGTTTCTCATGCATAAACTGAAGACATCAAAGTTTATAAGTTGCAATTTATTAGCACAAATCGGAATTTATTTGCAATTGTTTAAATAATCTGGAACCGGATTTGGTTTTTGCTTTGATGTGATATGGCGTTGAATGTAACCAGAAACAATCCAAGATCTCGTGGTATAGATTTGTTTTTTACTTTTAATGGTGTATTAAAAACAAACATTATTTTTGGTAACTGCTTAAATAAATGGAAATCATTGAAAATAAAAAAAAAATCTGCTGAAAATTCTGATGTTGACTTAAAAATCAAGAATAGTATAGTACAAAAAAAATTACTGGATTTTTACATTGAATCTAAAAGACGACCTCGGTGGCGCAGTGGTGTAAACATCCGACTGCTACGCTAGAGGTTCCGGGTTCGAATCCCGGCGAGGGCGGGACTTTTTGTAATTTGCAAGACGCATTGTTTCGCTTACCGGTCTTGGATGTTCTATTCATTTCTATGTAGCATATACCATATCGTTGCTGCGATAAAAGATTATATCTTAGTGCAGGGCTGAGTCAATGTGTGTTTCGTGATATGGTTATTATTATTATTAAATTTTACATTAACAAACAACAATTACAATTTAATATTTTTGAGGGTGATAACCGAAAATGGGTCCGTTTTTAGGCCATTTAATAAATTGAACACTGTCAATTTTGGAATTCAATTTTAGAGTTCTAACACAACTAGGTTTACTAACAGATTATTAATCTTTCGGTTGTCCGAAAATTTATATATTTTTTCTTTTTCATAATTTAAATTATTCGGTGTATATTTAGAAAACCGGTTTGCAGTTGTTTTGTACTTTGTATTAAATTAAATACAAAGAGATTTACTTGTATAATAGTAGTACTGTCATACAGCGAGGTTGATGTACTAAGATGCTAACTCTATGCTCCCGAGGTACAGTCTCGGACAAACGTGACTAAATAAACAATGTCACAAATAAACTACTACTTCTGGAACACATTTCTACAAATTCGACATGAAAACTTATTTATTTAAGTTAATTAATGATCCATTGATATAAAACATTAATAAATTATAGGTACAGAATTACAATGAATAAAAACAAATTGGAATACAATATAAATGAAAAATCATAATTAAACAAAAAATTTAAACTTGAGCAAAATGATCCAAAAGACTTTCAGTCAACTCATCTCTGGAATACAGTTTCATGCGGAATCAGTTGTAGAAATAGCATTGTCATACCAAAGATAGATACAGTGTGCCTACCATGAGTTTTGTCTTCGATTGCCGCTTGCGACTACTGTTACAAATTTCTATGAATCTTTGTAAAACGCCTCTAACGGATTGATGAGGATTTAAGATTGCTCATACAAAATCACTGTAGTAATCTACCTGACGTGTAGGAAAACTTTACAAGTATACGTTGAAAATAACCCTACAGGGCTGAAAGAGGGGCCACTCAAAACGTACTCAATTTTATTTTATTTTTCTGCCTCAAAAGTCACTCCATACAAATGTTATCAAAATCGGTCCAGCCGTTTTTATAGTTTTAAATTGCATTGTCATCGGGTTTGAAGCTACCCTGAAAATTTCAGCCCGCCAGCTTATCGGGAAGTGCCTCAAAATTGAGTTGCAAAAATCCAACCGGAACGACAAACAAACTAGAAAGTGAGTGTATAAAAACGTGGGAAAAACAGAAAGAGCTATATATATATGGATCGTTTTAATTTTCTATGTATGTTGACATATAATTAGATATTATTGCAGTTTAAATAACATACCGTTAATAATTCAATTGTAATTGTTAAATTGCGATTTAAATTAATAATATTACGTCCCACTGACATTTGTACGCCTGCTTGAAAGATTTGTTGACACGAAAATGACATAACATCTTACTAACACGAAAATCTGACTAATAATAATAATAATAATCTTTATCGAATTTCTTAGGTCAAAATTTACAATATTTTTAAAATAATTTACAAAAGGAAGGTAAAATAATAAATATTTAATAAGTTGTATTTGTAATAACTCAAAACATTAAAAAACACTTTAAATGAAGAGATTATAAATAAACTATGCCCGAACTAGGAAAACCTGTGTCTCGGACGAAAAAAAAAAATCTTAATGGTAAAAAATATAGCAGTTTTAAGTTTTCTTGAAGGCTGTACACACAAGCACGTTGACACATTCAGGACATGTTAAACAAATGTAAATAATTACATATCTAATGACATGATAATAATGAATAGTAAATAAGTCCTTTACTAAAAACTGGGTTTCAATATTTTAAATGATTCCAAATTTAAAACTTTTTTTCAAAGATTACTACATTGAAGTAGATTCAGAAAATTTAAAAATTAAGCTTTATCACTGTACTTTATTAATTCTCGTATAAATTTATTGCATACTCATGAGATCACTATCAAAAGTCAATAGCAATCAGGTAACCAGGCACCACGACAGCGGATTCCAAGAAATGTCAAAGTAACTTTATCAAAACAGAATCACTACGGTGTTTAAACACCTCTAATTGCGCATAAAAATGTCACCATAAATCATTACAGTCAACTGAAACTGTTTAACAAACTAGATAAGATAAGATCCGGAGGCTGCGGCAGTCTCGCTCGGGCTATGGACAATTTCGGATACCGCGAGATGGGGTGGCCGCCCCCTCTAAACTCCCCGACCCAGAGCCCAACCAGGTCCCACTTCTCCAGGAGTTTCAGCACCAGGACTAAAGAACCCGAAGAGTTCCCTTTAAACCACAGAAATGTCCGGAACATCGATTTGTTGGAGTCAGCTCGTGATCCACTCAAGGCGAAGGAGTATCTCTTCGTGGGACCATCTCCTCCGGCTGAAGATGTCCTCAACATGTATCACAGCTTTGATCTTCTGGCTCCTGACCCTGAAGCCAAACTGACGGAGGAGACAGTCAGAAGAGGACTCTGTGAGAAAGCCTTGACTCTTGGGGCCGCCAGGTTTTTTGATGACGTGGAGTGCGGTTTGATAACATTGGACAATATCGAAGAACACATTAGCTCAGCTCCAGAAATAGTTATCAATTTGACCTTGTTATGGGTTGCATTTTTAGCCCGCGATGAGTTGTTACCCGCTATCCTTGAAGCTGGAGCTGATATGCACTTCTCAGATACATCTGGCCTGACCGCGCTGCACATGTCAGCTTTCAGTGGAGCAGGCAGAGCGGCTGGATTCCTGATTTCGAGAGGAGCAGACGTCGACTATGCTCCAAAGTTTTTTACCCCATTACATTGTGCAGCGTTTGGAAACTCCTTGGAGATCGCTGAGTTGTTGATATCCCAGGGCGCATCGCTACATTCTGTGGTGCAAAGAGCAGGATGTGAAGATAATCTAGTCCATTGTGCAGTTCGCGCTGATGCCGTGGAGTGTATGGAGTTCTTCATAGAAAAAGGTGTCGATCCTGGCTATGTGACATCCGGTGGACAAAACGCTTTACATCTTGCAGCGGATTTAGGGGCCCAGCGTTGTTTATCTTATTTGTTAAAGAATACGAAAATAAGTGTTAACGGTATGACAAAACAAAGAGAAAAGGAATGTACTGCGCTCCATCTAGCGGCTGCTAGAGGCTATGCGGAATGCGTTGAACACTTGCTTTCGGAAGGTGCTAAAGCTAACACAAAAAATTATAGGGGTTCAACAGCTCTCCATCTTGCAGCGCGTTGTTCTAGTATTGAATGCGTTGAAGTTCTGTTGCGAGATGGTAATGCCGATCCTAATATCGAAGATAATGAAAAACGAACGTCGCTACACGCCGCAGTGAGTCGTTCGGATAGATCTTGTGATATTATCGACATGTTGGTGAGTTGGGGTGCTCAAGTGAACAAGAAAGATGATTATGGATACTCTCCACTGCATGTCGCTGCAATGGATGGTTTGACGCCATGCGTTGAAACGTTAATATTTCTCGGCGCAGATGTTACATCAAAATCGAAAAAAGGGCACACAGCTCTGAGTGTGATTGCGAGAAAGACACCTAAATCACTAGCAATTTTAAGGCATAATTTAGATTGTGGTATTTCGTTGAGCAGGCCCATGGAAGGCAATGAAGAAGTTCAAATTGAATTTGATTTCGGAAGGCTCCTGAAATATTCTTACCCAAGAGAAATAACATACTTAAACAGTTTAGTAGACGAGGGTCAGAAGGACATATTGCTACATCCTCTTTGTTCAGCATTTTTATTTATGAAATGGCGGAAGATAAGAAAGTTCTACCTCGCAAGGCTTATCTTTTGTTTCTTGTTTGTTTCATTCTTATCAATTTATGTTTTGACAGCGGTGGTGAAGACTTGCCAAGGAAAGTATTCGAAGAAATATGGCGTTTTAAACGAGCTTTGTCAAAAACAATCTTTACTCGGAGATATTTTAGAAGAAAATCCTATAGAATGTGAACGTTGGTTTTTGATAGCGATCACAGCTTTCGAGATAGTGAGGAAGCTTACGGGAATAACTGGTTATTCTAGCTTTCAACAATACTTCACGTCTTTTGAGAATCTCATGGAATGGTTTGTTCTTCTCTCTGTATTTTCTTTATACAACATCCACAACGACTACAGTTGGCAGAACCATGTTGGAGGATATGCTGTACTCGGAGCCTGGACTAACCTCATGCTGATGATGGGACAGCTGCCTATGTTTGGTGACTACGTGGCCATGTATCAAAAAGTTTTGACGGAATTCCTCAAACTACTCCTTGCCTACATGTGCCTGCTGCTTGGATTCACTATTTGTTTTTGCGTCGTATTCCCCAACGAGGAAATGTTCTCTAATCCTTTAATGGGATTTATCAGTACGTTATCTATGATGGTTGGAGAACTTAATTTGAACATTTTGATCAACGATCCTCAGCAAGATGACCCACCTTTAGTTTTTGAACTTTCAGCTCAAATCATTTTCATTCTGTTTCTTATGTTTGTTACGATAATTCTCATGAATCTACTCGTTGGTATTGCGGTTCATGATATTCAAGGACTTCGGAAGACTGCTGGGTTGTCGAAGCTGGTGAGGCAAACAAAACTGATTCTGTTCGTTGAAATGGGCATGTTTAGCGCTTGGCTGCCAAAATGTCTTCACAAATACGTCTATCGCACAGCCTTGGTGTCACCAGAGGCTGGGAAAGTGATATTAAGCGTAAAACCATTAAACCCTCGAGAGAATCGTTTACCTACAGACATCATGATGGCTGCTTACGAAATGGCGCAGCTAAACAAAGTCAAGTCCGGGAGATCAGTTAAAGAAATACTTTACAACAACAAGTTCTCCTCCAAATTCAAGAATGAAGCTCAGACAAACTACCACAACTTCAACATTGAGATTCGAGGGATGCAAGAGAAGGTGGATCAGACGACCTTCAATCTGAAGAAGATCGACCAAGAGATGAGGCATTTGAACGTCCTGCTGATGGAACAACAGACGTTGTTGCAGAATCTTGTGAAAAATTCCGCGGAAAGAACGTACTTCCAACATACGCCGGCGCCCTATGTCACTGACTCGCCAGTTTTCTTCAATAGCAACTCTTCAGACATCGTCATGCCTTAACAGACAATTGGTTGGTTACAAAGTATAACTAAGTACTGGAAGCCACACATGTAGCTCCACGTAAAAAGTGCAATGTCAATTCTTATGCTGTAAAACTTAAAAACTGTACTTAAGTTCAAAAAGTTTACGTTGATCATGTTCGTGTTACACTTAATAAAAATGTTGAATAATAAAGCAGGAAGATAATTTTATATCAGGGTATTGATTGATTTAGAATAAAATGATTCGAGGACTGAATTTTGTAAAAGTCTTAATAAAAGTGCATCATATTTAAAATGTTTTATATTTATTTTTTCAATGAAATTGTATAACATGATATTCATTTTGTATTGTGATTTTTTTGTTTTTGATTAATTTTCGAGATGTTATTACAGTATTTTAAATTGAATTGCTTCAAATCTCATGATAGTGTATTTAAGGGGCCGAATTTCATACTTACGAGATTAAGAGGGATTTGATAAGAATGATACGGTTCTGTTTACATTACCTTGCTAGCTTCAAGGTAGACATTTAAACTTGTAACTAATTATATAATGTTAAAATAAATTTTTGTATTTTACTCCTGACTTTCATTGTTTGAAGGACATTTTGTGGAGTTTAAGAAATTTCATTTAAATTAAATATTTTATGTCTATCTAATTTTATCATTTGTGATTTCGCTTTACTTTCTCTACGTAACCTATTTAATACGATTCAGTGTTTTTTGTCTAATAATTTTTAAGGTATTTTTGATAAGGTTTTTGATTTCAATACTCGTTAGAAATTGAAAAATATAGGGCGCCAAAACTATTTTGGAACTTTAAAAAATCCCACTGAACACTATAGTGAACACTTTTTTTAAACTTTGAAATGTGCCAGATAATAGGAATACAAAATCAATACAAGTTTTAAAGTGTTTAATTAAAAAGTATAAACAAAAATACTTATTATGACATTTACAAGAAAAACTTGTTGTTTTATTCTCTCAGTTAGTTTCCGCGTGCACCGCGATTTTCAACAATTAATCAACGACTTGTTTGTTCTACAAATAGAAGCCAACTTAGACAGCAGTCGCCAAAATCCAGTTGGTATACCACGCGATCTTAGTGGCCACTCCTGGGTACACTGGGTCACCACAATTGGCTCCCCACGAGACCACTCCTACGACCAGGTCACCATAGTACATGGGACCGCCAGAATCCATCTGGCAGGCGTCCTTGCCTCCAACATCCAGGATGCCAGCGCAGATCATGTTGTCGGTCACTGGAAGGAAAATCATGGAGCTGTACCGCTGCTTGCAGATGTCGTGGTTGATGGTGAATACCACAACGTGCTGCAGCACTTCGGATGGTGATCCCAGAAACTATAAGTTAAATATTAAAATGATTCATACTCTCTTTTAAATTTAAGGGTAAAATTAATTGGCTTCGACTAGCGAATTGATCAATCCACTAGATGGCGTTGTTTTTAATTAAATTTCTGGACTAGGTTTTCAGATTTATTTCCCGATTAAAAATGTCCATTTAAAGTCTCTTCTGTTTATTGGTATTTACTATTAACGCTGATGGTGTTTACCTCATTAGCGCCCCACCCGGCGTACACAACCGGCATGTTTTCTGGCAAAGTGGCGCCGTGGGAGATGATGGTGGCACGCTGGACGACGTCGGAGTAGGTGATGATGTCACTGAGTTGTACCACGGTGATGTCACCATCATAGCCATTGCTGCGCCACGTAGGGTGGTTGATCTCGCGCGCCACGGAGATGACCGTGCCTCCGGTGTGGATGTAGGTGGAACCGAGGCGGACACGGCGGTTCGATGGTGAGTAGCCACTGGGAAAATAGATAGAACTTATTATAATATTATAATAACCACGCCACGACACATACATCGACTCAGCCCTACAGTAAGATCAAATAATTTTATGTCGCAGTTGCTTAATATGGATATGATAAGAATACTACATCCAAAACCAGTAAGCGAAACAATGCCTCTTGCACAATACAGTTCCGTCCTTGCCGGGCTTCAAACCCTCTCGGGAATCTCTAGTGTAGTAGTCGTCTGATTCATCACTGCGCCACAGAGGCCATCAAATTTCCTTAGTTAAAAAGTATGGTAAGTTGGTTGGTGTGAAACTAGAAGAAAGAGGTTTGATTAATACTTTGCTAGGAGATAAGTTTGTTGGATACCAGAACCTTGAACAATTTGTGTAGTTTTCGGCCGTACTGATTACACAGGGTCACGTATTCAATACCAAATAACGGATTGGAAAAATATTTACGTGCTAAGCTTGAGTATATTGAAAGTTAAGTATATGTCTTTATCTTACAGTATATTTCTGATTTTAATACACATGCAATTATTGTGAAAAGTATTTTAATTAAATATATTGTTTAATACGAGTTGACTAACGGTCCTTCGAAGCAATGTGCAGCAGACAGAATGTATCGGTTGTTGATGATGGTGGCACCGCAAGAGTGCCTCCAGCTGTTCAAGCTGTTCTCCCAGTTCTCCACAGAGACGATGGTCGGGTACTCCTCAATGGTGGTCGGCTCACCGCCCATGATGCGAGCAGGGAGCTTTGCGGAGTGTGCACCTAGATTAACAAATCGATTGGTTAGGAAAGAAAGGAAAGAATTGCAAGAAGTCTTTTATAATTGTTTTTAAATTTTTAGTGACTCAAGCTCAAGTCCTATAACATAAACTTTCGCCATTATCCCTCGTGTGTGGTTGACAGAGGTTTTTTTTATAATGTGAGGACTTTGAGAAAATTGGCGTTGACAATCTTTACTTATTGATGTACTGCATAAATCTTTAGCAAAAAAATTTGGAACACTGTAACTTTTTGCATAGGTGAGACAAAAAAATGGGCGTTGAAAAGAAAATGCATCAACCTGCACATAGCAGCAGAGCCAAAAAAACCAATCTAGCCATGTTTCCAACACGCAAGAACACCTCGAACTAATTGCTGATGTATTGGTCTTAAGTTGGTGCTCTACCACTATCTGGGATTGTAAATTATGCGATTGTTTATCAAATACGTATTTCAAAGTACATTAGCCGTACAGTTTTGGACTCGTGCGATAATTTTTAATAAATACTTAAGCTTGTTTGTATTCATGACAGCATTTTTTAAATAAACTAGACATCTTAAAAATGCAAATATTGTGATCTGATTGTGCAGAATTGTGTACTCAAATTAAAAAAACGAAAACGATGACAAAACTGACATGGATTTCTGGACTGAAAGATATCTGCTCCACAGACTCCGGGGGACCCATTTATAATAATGGCATCTTATTTAGGACATGATTCAATTGGGCAATCCAAAAGGCTTCGACCAAGGTTACTTCCTACAGAATCTGTTTAGTAGTTGCATGCTGTTTGATTAAATATTGTTTATTATACAGCGAAAATTTTGCGCAGTTGTCAGCAAGATACATACAAGCACCACGATGCCTACGATGCAGAGGGAGAGCTATGCGGAGTGTGCACCTGGATTGGAGAGAAGACTGGTTACAAAAAAAGAAAGGTACGTTTCATTGCAAGAAGCCTTTCATAATTGCATTAGTAAATTTTTAGGAGTTTGTGTATTTCAATGAAGACTTCTTTTGCGCTGATATGGAAACTTTAGCTAAACCAAAATTTCTTCAGCGACTTTGCCTTAGTTGTTAGAAATCATACTAAAATCGCAGTCAGACTTCTTTTAAAGCATGAAAATGGAAAAACAATAAATAATCTTTTATAATTGATAGCGGTTCTTAGATATTTCGACGATGATAATAACTCGTGCCGACGTAAGTATTTAAGTCTAAATACAACAATTTCTGAATAGTGATAATTATGTTTCGGTGAATTACCTATAAATAAGGCGGTGAAAGATGTCGAATTTGTTTTTTTTAACCTTGATATTCCTTGCAGGTATGTTATAGTGAGAATTAAAAAAAAAAGGTAGATTAGTTACTTTTAAAAATCGTCATAGTAATTTCTTTTTATTTCTTTATCTGCAATATGGAATGAAATCTAGCCCAAAGGGTTAATTAAATAGAGTATATTTAATGAGCTTTAAACTGTACCAAGGAAACGTGTTGAAACTTGAATTTTAGTTTATTTCTGACAAAGCATCAACAAGTTTAGCACATTCTTTTAAATTTATAGGAGTGAACTCCGCGAAAATCCCGTCTCGCATTATTGGCGGAGATCCAGCTACTATAGAAGAATATCCCAGCATTGTATCCGTGGAGATTTGGTTCTCTGAAGTAGCTATCTGGAGCCACAATTGTGGAGGCAGCATCCTCAACAACAGATATATTCTCTCAGCTGCACATTGCTTCGACGGGCCGTAAGTTAATATTTGGTTTAAGCAAAATATATTTTTAACAGATTTAAGTAAATTTCAAATTATTCTGAAGTGTTTTGAGGTATTTATGACCAGAAATTGAAATTGTTTCGAGATTGCGGCAAAAATTTACCCTTTTATTTTTTTAATTTACAGGAATTTTGAACATGATTTAATTTGATCACTTTCATATTTCCAGAATATTCGCAGTGGCTCGCATCCGTCTTGGATCTACCTATTCTAATGTTGGTGGCACCGTGATATCGGTTGATCGTGCCATTATCCATCCTAACTGGGATGAGGTTAGCTTAACCAGCGACATCTGCTTGGTCTACCTGAGCAACACCATCGTTTACTCTAACGTCATTCAACGTGCCACGATCCCCTCGGCAGGCAGCGTAGTGCCTAACAACGCACCTGTAATTTACGCCGGTTGGGGCTTCATTTCGGTAAATATTTGATTAGCATACACTATTCAGGAACAAAATAGCATTAAGGCTTCTTAAAACCCTTAGGTTTTGATGATAGGCTATATCACAGACAGTTCCAAATGAGGAAGTGGCCGAAATTGAGTCAAGTGTTACTTTTGACCGGGATACACAGTCGCGTCCTTTAAAAATATATTTTAAAGGCACAAGCTACATGTCTACATATAACGGATGCTATCATGAAGAAGTCAATAGATTTCTCTTCCATTTGAAATCGAAAATAAATGACTAAAGTAATATGTGATATTTTTCCTTTTTTAAAAGAGTTCAGGTCCAATTTCCGAGTATCTTCGGCATATCATGGTCTTCACGGTCGACAATCGGACCTGCAGAGAAAGATATGGTGGTTTCGTCAACGATGACATGATCTGCGCTGGGCTTCTGGACGTTGGAGGCAAGGATGTTTGCTCCACAGACTCCGGTGGGCCCATGTATTATAATGGCATACTTGTCGGAGTTATCTCATTTGGGACATGCATAAATAGGTCAATACCAAGCGTATCGACCAAGGTATCCTCCTACACAGACTGGATAGAAAGGAATGCAGTTTGATTAAATATAGTTTATAGATTTTTATTTTGAATTATCATTTACTTTTGGTTTCCCTTTCATCCTTTTAAGCGTATAAACCGTCTTATCATTTCCCCCTTGATAAAGTCCGTTGCAACTATTAGCTTACAGACAATGTTTTAGAAACAAAAGCAACTTAAGGCGTTTACTAAAATGTTGTTATTTGACGAGCTTGATGGAGCAGTGGTGTTCGCCCGACTGCTACGCTAGAGGTTTCGGGTTAAAATCCCAGCGGGGGCGCAGTTGCGGAAAGGTCTTGGATGCAGTATTATTATCTATGTTGGTTATACCATATCGTTGCTTAGCACCTGCGATACAAGATTCTTGAATATGTCTGTGTTATTTTATATTGAAGGACGGGATAGTAACAGCATGTAGTATAGCAGACAGTTTTCGAATTAAGACGACAATTAATGGCCATTGCATCCATGTAGCATTGAACAGTGTATGGCACAAACATTTCTGAGCTCAGATTTAACACATACTTAACACACACAGACTCATATTTAAAAAAATTATAAACAAATACATATAGATTCTACACTAGCCTATTAATATAAAATAATAAAATTAATATTAATGAAGTACATTTGATTAGACTTTTAGTGTTTAAAGTAAATTATATCAATGGAATGTCTTATGATGTATTCAACTATCTTTTTTTCTTCAAATCCAGATTAGAATGATGTGTCACATAAATACTCGCCACCACTACTGCTCGATATCAAACTACTGATGAATATCAGACAAGAATATTTTCTTGTTTCAATATTTTTAGTGAACGATTTGATAGTTTAATAAAATACGCGAAACAAACTTGTATAGAGACTCAAGTCGACTTGATTAAACTTAATTTTTACAGAAGTAAACTCCTCAAAACTTCCAACCCGCATCCTTCGATTATAAACCTGTCTAGATAATGTCAAACAACTAACAAGAACAGTTAATTTTTAGAAGGCTTGTGTGCGTAATACCCACACAAGTAGTCGCCGCATCTTCTATCTTACAAGCATGCCGAGTGATACTAGTTTTTGAATATTTCCCATTTTGTATGCGAATGTGTTTTGTGTTTTGTATTTAATCAATATTTTTGCGTTCAATAAGTCTCTACTTAAAATGTATATACTAAAAATGTAAGTTTTAAATCTAAGGGGATACTAATATATCGATTTGAAAAGCAATCGTTTATAGTAAAAATTACGACCATTTTAGTCATTGTAGACTAAAAATACTAGACTAGACAGGTTAATAATCATAATAATCGAAGGGAACCAATCTGTTGATTTCAACGTTAGAAAAAAAAGGAAATATGTGATCGAAGATCTTTATTATATAAAAGAAAAGAATGTAAAATTCAAAACAAGAAGTATTAGAATGTACGCTATACAATATAAGAAATTGTTAACGCTATAGATATTGTCAAAACATCTTTTGGAAATCCAGCATCACCAAGTGTTTCGACCAGGGTTGCTTCTTAAACTGACTGGATAGCCAAGGTGGCAGTTTAATAAAATGATTTATTATTATGTTTTCTAAATTCAATCCTCGACTAAACATTTCCTTGTTATTTACGCCCTGAATGTCTAGCGCGTGTAAAATTGAAAAGAATATCGTTTTCAAAGTGCTTTCCTTACGACGATAGCAATTTTTAGTTTTGTATAAAACAATGCTTTGATTTGAATGTTTTGTTGTGTTTATAAGTACTGAAAATATCGTAAAAATGATAATACATATGTAGATGAAATAGATGACAGATCGCGTTCAGTTAAGGAAAAGTTAAACTATAAACATGTGTACCTGCGAGACAGGTTTTGCCTAGTGCGGGACTCATTCAACTCAGTAGTCATTGCAACAATGCTTTTTTTCTATGTTATGTGTAACCTCTATAATAATGGTGAATATAAAAAAATGGATTTTTTTGATTTATTAAAACTTTAAAATATGCAGAAGGTTATAAGGTATTTATAGGGAAACGTATTAAATCACTCTACTGTCTGTCCATTTTTCGACCAAATCAAAATCTATTGACCGCTTCTCGTTGATCGAGCATCATAAATATGGGAAGACAAAGAAATTATGTCTTAGCACAAGTAAAGAATAACTTTAAAAAAATGTGTTACCACGTGTCATTTATTTGGGGAAATCCACCCTAATCTTTCGATTAATTAGGCTGATATAGACATTATTTTTATTTTCAATGATAAGATTGTATATAAGACATTATCACAAATATTTTACTTAAGTTATTCAGAATTTTAGAGGTTTCTAATTTTAGTTTTGGTATCCCTCGCAGGTATGTTTTGGTTTTATTTATTTTGTTTTAAAAATCTTTGGCAAATATAATAACCATTAATAAATTATTATTTTTATATCCATTACATATATAAAAATGGAAAAATTCACGTCGTAATCCTTGGAGAGGAGTAGGCAGAGGTGTTTAACACCGCAATTTCGCATGTTTTTGTTGAATCCCAGTGTGACAGGTTGCGAATCTATCACCACTATCCGGGCACAATGAGGAACGTGGCAACTTTAACTTACAGACCCGAGACTCGAATTTTCGACCTGTCAGGTCGGGCAAGGCACGTAACAAACTGAGCTACCACGTCCTCCATTACTCGTATCCATTGCATTAATTAATTTCGCTACTAATATTTTTAATAAAGATGTAATGTTATCTGTTTTTCACCTGTCTGAGTCGAATGTGGCAAGATAGTAATCGTGAATTTCTTAAAAACGATGTTTCTACCCAGAAAAGAATAGACAATTATTGATATTTAATGGTAGAAGTTGGAAATGGAAATGAGAACAACCTCTTACAGGAAAGAAGAAAGTAACGAAGGCTTACTATTACTATGTTTAGTGGAGTGAACTCCGTATTGGAGAAATTCCTAGTAAGATACTAGGAATCTCCGTTTTGCCTCTGCATATGAACTCTACAGGAACCTTCAATTTCAATGTGGGTGACATCTTCGTAGTTTACCTAAGCAGCGCCATCGTCTACTCCGACGACCTCATAAAACATGACACGGTTTCCTCAAGGCAGCGTGTTACCTGATAACCTGATAACTCTGTTGTTATTTTTGCCAGTATGGGTACTACCTACTACTATTGCAAATGCCGCTACTATCCCTAGGGCTTGTTCATTGGTTGAATATTGGATGTGTCTAAGGATGAAAAATGGGACCTTATTCGTAGTTGGGGAGCCGATGATGCTAAATGTGGATTTACTCGAGCGCCACGGAAACCTATCAGACCTGGTAGGTTAGATGTCAGGAAGAATAAATGGTTCTATAAAGTTTTCACTTTTAGCGGTGGGGAAAGCGTCTAGAGACTTGACAAGAGTGTAAAAAAAAAGAGGACATGGAAAAACCCAAGTGTGTCTGTTATTTATATTTTTCATGCTCCAGCATGTGTTTAAAATGAGATGTTTAATAAATCTGCTGATTACCTATTGGGGTTTTCCATGCAGATTACAGTAAAATTATCAGATTAGCCAAATTTTATCTAATGTTTGATGCCCTTATGGTTAACAGCTTCTTTCGGCTGGGGATTGATGCATTTTGCTTTACAGGCACAAATGTCAGGCATCTCAAAAACAACTTTTCCAGCGATTGTATCATTACTTGAAATTTCAAATTTTATGTAGTACATAAATATTCCATTGGCGTTAAAAATATAAAAATTGGTAGGGACTTAATATTTAATCTTTTAATTGGACTGGTTTAGATATTATAGTTATTGTCAATGATAAGCTTGTATATAAAACATTTGCACGTAGGTTTAATTAATTTAATTCTTTAGTTTTATAGAATTTGGGTGAGATGTCAAGGATTTTAATTTTATTTTTGTTATTCCTTGCAGGTAAGTTTTTAAAATATTTTAATATAGTTTATAAAATCATTCTTCACTAAATTTTACTTAATATTAATTAATATACTTAGTTAATACGTTGATGAACCAATACATGCGGATAAAAATTTAAAACTAATGTTGTTTCTGCTAACCATTACGCCTAAATCGCAAAATAAAATTATTCGGACGTTTTCGTAGGTAGAATAATAAAATGAAAATCGGTCGCCCACTAACCTGTACTAAAATAGCTTCAGGATTTTTTCAAAATATATAAAAACAACCTCCTACCAAGTAAACAAGTTCTCACAGGAATTGTGAGTACAGACAGCAAACGGTACACCTGATGGAAACGAAAGTCGCTGCCAGTTGACTTGACGCTGCTCTTTATGTCAAACGAGGTTCCAGAGCATCACCAATGCTTTGCCCACGTACAGGCAAAAGATGTTATAACTCGACGGTAATTACAATAACTTGTATCTATTGCAGGAGTTAACTCCTCAAAACTTCCAACCCGCATCGTTGGTGGTGAACCTGCCACAATTGAAGAGCATCCCAGTATTGTGTCGGTAGAGTTCTGGTTCTCTTGGCTGAACGCCTTCACCCATAGCTGTGGAGGCACCATCATCAACAACAAATACATACTCTCGGCTGCACATTGCTTCGATGGACCGTAAGTTCTTTTCTTTCGCCTGAAAAAAAGTAGTGGGCAACATGCAAAATAAAATGAAAAGTTTTTAAGGAAAGGTTAAACTTTGTTTCTTTGGAGAAATTTTTCGCCAATTAAAATTTTTTGGCAAATGATTTTCGTAGTGAGGCGGTTTGTTGTAAAATTTCACTTGAGAATTTTTAACTTTGTTCTTTCTAGTGAGTTCGCAGTGGGTCGAGTTCGTCTTGGATCTACATACTCCAACTTCGGAGGCACCGTGATTTCAATAGATCGAGTGATCATACACCCTGACTGGAACTTTATAACGTCAGCTGGTGACATCTGCCTGGCCTACCTGAGCAACACCATCGTCTACTCCGACGTCATTCAACGCGCCACCATCCCTCCTCAAGGCTTCGAATTGCCTGATAATTTACCTGTCGTTTTCGCCGGTTGGGGCTTCATATCGGTAATTATTTTTTTTGACATTACCTTTACCACCTAACCTGATTTTATTGACCTTTTTAGTACACTTCACTATGCTTCTGGTCGTCTCTTTGAATTGAGGCAAATTTTTGTATACCTACATATTTTATTTAATGTCGTTTACATTCGTTGTTGCGCTACCTCATAAATAGTTTTCCATCTATTTCAGCACAGAAGTTCAAATAGTAAATCTGAAAAATGACAGTGAAAATATGTACGTGTACGTGAAAGTTAATTATTCTTTGCACTAATTATTTGAAAGGAAAAACAAATAACTTATCAGGATCTTTTCAAAAGATTTCAGGGCCGATATCTGAGTACCTTCGACGCGTGACCGTGAACACCATCAACGATGGAATCTGCAAGGACCAGCTTGGAGGTATGATAGAAGTTACAGACGGTATGCTCTGCGCTGGAATTTTGGGCGGTTGGGGCCAAGACTTCTGTTCCACTGATTCAGGTGGACCCACTTACTACAACGATATGCTTGTTGGAGTCATTTCAATTAGTACCTGTTCCGGAGGACTGCCAAGTGTGTCCACCAAGGTGTCTGCTTATACGAACTGGATTGTTGAAAACGCAGTTTAGTAAACAGTTTATACGATCAATTCTGTTTTTTTATTTCTCGACTCCCCATACTCAATCATACAATCTTAAAATCTTTATGGGAGGTATTCAATATTATCACGCATTCCGCGATATTCATATACTATTTTAATATCACGATACCAGGAATACCAATTAAGTTTTAAGATGGTTTTGATCAAATATTTTTATTTTTCAAAAAATACCATGCTCTCTCACTACTCACCTTGTTTGGTCCGTTAGTTTTATTGCTCCAAGATTTCTACATCGAATAAAGGACTTAACAGATCAATTGATATAGCTTCGAATGCTTTGTGAAAATTCATATTGTTTTTAAGTTTCCCTTCATTAGCTATTGTATCTTTAACAAATATCCATTGGAACTATTCCAAAATTTTGTACCAAATTATAAACATGTACTGTATCTTCAACAACTTTTTTCAAACAAAGTATTATAAAAGCGTTTGATCTTATATAAATTCAAAAGTTACCTAATCCTGATACCAACTACTAATAGCAACCAACCAGCTATTAATAGTAAGTCTTAACAATTATCAATTATTTTATATTTTTTTCCTCTTAACTATCTCTATTATTCTATTACAGTTTATCTTTAGCTATTGTTAGTAGGTAATTGATTATCAATTAATCCAAGTCAAGCGGAAAACTATTGCTTTGTTTATAGATTTGAGGACGTATCAAATTATTTAGGGATACTTGTGAAAATGTGACACGAAATGTTTTTTTTTCGACTGGTGCGGTTGAAGGTGCATTTTATATAGATATCGATCTATTGAAATAAAAAATCTGGAGGGAAACAAAATAGTAAGAAAGTTAAGATTTTCTAAAAACTATATTTTAAAGTTTACAAAAAAAAATCATTACTTTTAATCAAATAAATAATTGTTATCGAGGTAAAAGTAATGTAATTTATATTGTCTAAAAAGCCAGATTCTCATTTAAACATGCCAGTCATCAAATACTCAAGTGTGATAGAAATAGGTAATTCCTTTAATTTTAATCTTTTATGGCTTTGGATGTTTACGATAAGCTTGTATATAAATTAATATCGGTTAGAAGAATGGATACCAGTGATCAGTGAGTTGGGAATTGAACAATGTCGAAATATTTATTTCTAGCTTTGGTGCTTCTTGCGGGTAAGATTTTTTTATATTTTCATCTTTGTGGACTTCAATGTGGAGTTTTCTTTACTGTGGCATTTCTAACAATGTTTAAAGTTAAGGTTTTTGTGTAATACTTTCAATTATTTATGAGATTTCCGAGGATACTAATTTTAACGTTTGTTGAATCAATCCACCTTATTTTTAATATACGTAAATTTTTGCTGTGAAAATAAATAAATTAGAATATAAATAAGTAATCATTTTATTTATTAAGATACTAGCAGTATTAATAGTAATTTGATGGAAAACAAAACATCTTTATGGTGCTAATTATTGGGTATAACATCTTTACCTGTACATGGGCAACGCATAGGCGGTGCTCTTGGCGTTCCAGACATCAAGAGCATCGTCCTGTCAATAGGCGGCGGTATCACTTTCCACTAGATGAACCATCTGCTCTTTTGTCCAAGACATTGTAACAAAAAGGAATCACGTTTATTTTTGCTACAGGAGCGAGTGCCTCCAAGCTTCCAGCTCGTGTCATTGGTGGTGAGGCCACCACAATCGAACAGTACCCTAGCATTGTATCGGTGGAATCCTGGTCCGCTCAACTGACATCTTGGCATCACGTCTGTGCTGGAACCATCCTGAACAACAGATACATTCTGTCAGCAGCTCACTGCTTCTATGGACCGTATGTTTCTTTTTAAATTTAATTATTTGTAACTTGCTGAATTTTATCTTCGTAAAACAAAATTTTTTGCATTTTCTGAAACAATTAGTAGCCTATAAACACCCTGAAAGTATGTTCTAAATAATGGTAATCAACTCCTTGTTTAATCTTTATCTTTTCTGAATATTAGTATAGATTGTTCATAGCTCATAATTTAATTAACATTGCGGATTTATGGAAAAATCTTTTTTTGTGCTCAATTATGGTGGTGTCATTAAAGAAAAAGTTTGAGTTGCTAATGGAAATACGAAGTAATTTTACAATTAAACAACAAACTAGCTAGATTTCTCTAAGAAAAGTCGGTAGAGTTGTGTTGAAATTAGGTCTGTTTGACCTATAATAATGCAGCAATTCATTTTAGTTATAGATCTCCATTTTGTTTACAGTGAATTCGTAGAATCCAACGGCCGTGTCCGTCTTGGTTCCACCACATCCAATGTCGGCGGCACTGTCATTCCCATCGAAAGAGTGATCAACCACCCCAACTGGAGTTCCTTCTTGATGACTGATGACATTTCCGTCGTCTACTTGAGCAGCAGCATCGTCTACTCTAACACTATTCAGCGAGGTACCATCGTTTCCCAAGGCAGCGTGGTGCCTGACAACGCAGCTGTTATCTACGCCGGTTGGGGAAGCAGTGAGGTAAGAATTTATTTTATAAGATAATTATGAAAAAAATACTGGAGACTAGCAAGCTTTTTCGCTAAGCGACAATATCACACTGTAAAGGCAAGGAATACAGTGTCCACTAACGGTTCATTTCAGTAGCATTGTCCCCCACAGGGAGAAATCGCAGCTTTTTCTCCCGATGTCCTCTAGCAGAGAACAAATCGTCTATCCCCAAATTTTTTAAAAGATCAGTTTTTAAATTAGTTAACCTGGTATAACTTAAATGTAGATGTTTACCCAATTTAAGCGTATGCCAATTTGAATACGAAGAAAATTTTAAATTAGATCTCTCGTTTTTGCTTATCAAAATAAAGTACTGTTTTTCGGTTGCGGTTTTTTGTAAACGTTTTAAGTGTTTTTGATTAAATTCGTTTATCCAAAAAAAATTGACTAAAGGTTTCAGGTGGAGTTTCCGAAGTTCTCCAACACGTGACTGTGAACACAATCCCCTACGCTACCTGCAAGGAGAGGTACGGAGACATCATCAATCAAGACGTGATCTGCGCCGGAGTCCTCGACGTCGGCGGCCAGGACATCTGCGAAAACGACTCTGGTGGCCCTATGTTCTACAACGGATGGATCGTAGGTGTCATCTCCTTTGGCTTCTGCGGCAACCCGAACCTCCCCAGCGTCGCTTCCAAGGTCGCGTCCTACACTAACTGGATAATCCAGACAGCTGTTTAAATCATCGTCAGCTTTAACGTCCTTTGCTTTTTAAAGGCCTCAAATATCATCAAGGTCTAGGCTGCTTGCATCTCAAAAAGATTCTTGATTGAAAAGATGAGTAAAAAACATTTACTGAAAACATTAAATAAAGTATTAAATTTATTTTGTGTTTATTTTGTCCTCTGGCTATTCAAAGGCTGCTTTTTTATTTGGTACTTACGATGAAGTATGATGTGTATGAGATGGACAAATCTATAAATTTTGAAATGATGCTTTCCAATTTATAGTTTATTTAACCTCTCTAAAAATAAAACATAAACTCACGTTGTAATTAATCCCTCGAGAGAACTCCGCACTTCGCATGTTTATGTTGAGTCCCAGTGTGACAGGTTGCGAATCTCTCGCTGCTATCCGGGCACAATGAGGAACATGGCAGCTACACTGTACGACAACCCAAAACTCGAACTCTCGACTTGTCGGGTCGATTCGGTAGGTTTAGCAAGGCACGTAACAAACTGAGCTACCACTTCTCAAAAATATATCTTATGATTTTCCGTTAGCAACAACTACTAGTATATTTTACAATGTATTGTTTATCAATTTTATAATTTATGTTTGTTATTAAATTGGGTCATAAAACTTAGCTACTGACTCAAATGTCTAATCTAAAGCCGTGTAGATAAATCCTGAAATAGATTCAAATGTTTTATAAATGTAAAGCAGACTTGCGCTATAATACGAGTATATCATAAAATATCACACACATCGTGAAACGCTTTTCAGACTGCCGTTACAGATATAGGTGCGACACTGTTACTTGTTTTTCAGGAGAAGCATTTGAAACTTTGACACTTCACATAATAATGACTTAAGAAGATATAGATGAGATGAACCACAACTATACTACAACGTCAACTTTTAACTTTACTATACGGAAACTATGCGTACTACAAAAGTAACGTTATCGCAACAACAAGTAATTTTAAGTGCTTTAGGATCATTTTTAGATATTTAATTTACTTTAAAATTTTTTGCAAAAGTGACAGTGTTATGTACATAGCGGTCATCTGTGATCTCTTTTTCCGGTTTGTATGCGATATCTTACGATACCACGCTATATATTATTGCGCAATAGAACTCCAACCTTTTTGTTGACTTTAAACATTGATCTGCGATTATAATCAACGACAAAATTGAATAATTCTTTATTTTGTTCAGTAGAAGTTTGCCTCGGGAAATGACGAATAAAAAGTGCTGTTTTTGTGTAAAACAGTATAAGAATTAATAATATAATACTTTCAGCCTCTATGCAAACGTCTATATTGTATCGAATACAAGCCATTAATGATTATTATATTCTCATGCATACCAATTACCGGTCAGAAAATATATTGTTACTATCATATTTGTATTGCTTTTTTTACTTAAAATAAAATTAAGGACTGAAGGAGCGGAGTCTTCTGACACAAGTAAAAAATAACATAATATAAGGATCCAGTTGTCATGCTAACGGTGTACTGATTTTGTGTAAACACACAAATAATATAAACTCACGTCGAAATCACTCGGGAGAGGTTGCCAGGGGTGTTAAACACCGCATTTCGAATGTTTATGTTGAGTCCCAGTGTGACAGGTTGCGAATCTGTCGCCACTATCCGGGCTCATTGAGAAACATGGCAGCTACAACTTACGGCAACCCGAGACTCGAACCCTCAACCTTTCGGGTCGGATCGGTCGGTTGACCAAGGCACGTAACGAACTGAGCTACCACGTCCTCCAACAAACAACAACAGCCTAAAAACAAAATGTTTATTTGTAATAATAAACAATTTTGATTTTGATTTTTTTGACAAAATTTAGCAAACGGCTATTGTGTCTGATTGCAGCCGTCGGATTAAGGAACTTCGGTTTCCTATGAAAAAAGTTACTTGTATTTGAGACAAGTCAAACGTTTGCGCATCGCAGTGATATACAGGTAGTTCGATGTGTTGACGTGGTAGCATAGTCTTTTACATACCTTGGTTAACCAACCGACTCAACCCGACTGGTTAAGGGTTCGAGTCTCGGGTTGCCGTAAATTGTAGCTACCATGTTCCTCATTGTGCTCGGATTGTGGCGACAGATTCGCAACCTGTCACCTGTGACTCAACATACATGCGGTGTGCCACACCTTTTTTTTTTTTTTTTTTTTTTTTTTTTTTTTTTTTTTTTTTTTTTTTTTTTTTTTAACTGGGGAAATCCTCATGGATCTCCTTCAGCCCGGGGGGACCGAAGGAGTATGTCGGACTCACGAAGAACCCGTGCCTACCGACTAAAACCCCACGTTCCGCCAACGCCGTTAGCTATTAGAGCATTACGGGATAGAGGGAAGCCAGAGGAACCCTCAGACACCGCACTACTCCAACGGCTGGCCCGTCTTAAGAACCACCGCCAGTGAGCCCTGAAAACAAGCAGGCTACACCATCTCAGTAGTCTCAAAACGGGCCTTCATCCAGTGGGCCTTTTACGGGTGCAGGGTCCCCCGACCCAGCACCCCGGCCACACTATCACGGCGGAGGCAGAAGATGCGCATATCGGCGCCTTCGCAGGCCCAACCTGCGTCTTCGGAGTGGATCAGCGTTGGCGTCGACCTCTCTGTCCCGCTCCGCAGCCTCCTTCTGCGAAATTACTGACTCGCAAAAGGTAGCTACCGCGTCCCAACACCTCTCGCTGCCAAGCATGACATTGATCATGCCTGGCAGCGAGAGGTCACTGCCTATGATCTGCGTTAGGTCGTGCCTTTGAGGCCCCCACGCTGCGCACTCCTCTACCGTGTGGCGCACGGTATCCTCCACTGCTCCACACTCATGGCAGACCATGTCCACCTCTCTCCTGGCTATCTTATGCAGGTACTCACCGAAGCACCCATGCCCGGTAAGCACCTGCGTAAGTCTGTAGCTCAGGACTCCGTGTCTCCTGCCAACCCAGCGACGTAACTGAGGTTTGATGGCCTCAATCGTCGCTAGGCCGAAGGACGAAGCCCCGAGCTGCTCCTCCCATTTTTCCAGGACCGCATTCCTTGCCACCCTTCTTGTCCTGGCTACCGCCTCCCAGTCTAGCGCCCTATTTCCAGCGCGATGGCCAGCCCTGTATCGGTACACCTCTGCGAGAACCTCAGCCTGAAGTTCCCACGGAGGGTCCGCCGCCAGCAGTGTTGCTGCAGACCAGGAAACGGTCCGGTAGCCTCTGATGGCTCTTATAGCCACAATCCTTTGCGGCCTTCTTAGAAGCGCCCTGTTGGTGGAGTCTAGTGCATCAACCCAAATGGGTGCACCGTACAGGGCCATACTCCGGATGACTCCAGAGTACAGGCGCCTGCAGGACCCATTGGGTCCCCCCACATTGGGCATAAGTCTCCCCAAGGCAGCAGCCGCCGATACCAACCGCGGACCCAGCTGGGCAAAGTGTGCCGCAAATTTCCAACGACCGTCCAGGACAAGACCCAAATATTTCATCTGGGCCCTTACCGGGACCACCGTTCCCCTGATGACCAACTGGGCACCCCGCGGGGGTCCTCTGCGTGGTCCATGAAAAAGAAGGGCCTCCGTCTTGGACAAGGCCACCTCAAGTCCAAGCTGACGGATCCTGTCCACCGTCAACCCTGCACCAACCGTGGCCTTCATCGCTGCCTCCTCGTACGTCTTCCCTCGGACAGTGACAAGAGTGTCATCAGCATAACAGATGACCTTCATCCCAGGGAGAACCGACTGCCGGAGAAGCCAGTCAAATCCGATATTCCACAGGATTGGTCCAAGGACCGAACCCTGTGGAACACCGCAGCAGACAAGACGCCTGGTAAGTGTCCCGCTCCCTCCTTCCCACAAGACCTCCCGGTCTTCAAGGTATGCTGCCACCACCGCCTGCAGGTAGAGGGGCACTCCGTGATAACGGAGCGCCTCTCTCAACGTCTCGAAAGGAAGGGAGTTAAATGCATTGGCTACGTCCAAAGATATAGCCAGCACAACCTCCCCCCCATTAACAGCCTCCACGGCCAGCCCTCTTAGCTGGGTAAGGGCGTCAAGGGTTGAGCGACCCACCCTGAATCCATACTGCGCATCTGATAAATTTGGGCCCACCCCCTCGAGATGCTGGATAAGGCGAGCAGCAAGTATCCTCTCGAATACCTTACCCACCTCATCCAGCAAGACGATTGGCCTATAAGCTGAAGGATCCTCCGGTGGGCGACCCACTTTAGGTAGCAAGCATACCCGTCCCTCCTTCCAGGGCTTCGGAAACTGTCCCTCGCGAATACACGCGTTGAACAGTTCCCGAAGCCTGTCCCCAAGAAACTCCGCTGCAATCAAGAGCACCCGACCCGGAACCCCATCCGGACCAGGCGCCCTCTTCCGACCCCGGAGTTTTCCCAGGGCCACCAGCAACTCGTCTTCAGTGACTTGGGGTACTTCCTCTCCCACCTGCGTTCCAACGGCCGAGGTCGGCCTCATTCTCGGAGGACTGTGAGCCCGAGCAGCCGGAAACAGAGCCTCCATTACTCTCCCTGCGGTGTGCCACACCTCTGCCAACCCCTGTCGAGGGTTTACAGCTTGAGTTTATGTGTTCGTGTGTACATTTTACCCGTAATTTTTTATAAGGGTTTAATGGTTTTGGTCTAGGTCTCAAATAAATAGAACATATTGTCTGATGGACTTTGCCATGTTCTACTGCACTGCTGAATAAGCCGCGAACATTCCTTCTCGGTTCATAAATCAAGTCATGAAAAGCTCTTTTGAATGTTAATAACTAATAAATATACGTCATAAAGGTATTCGAATAGGTTGGCGCCGAAATTATTTTAGGCCTAGTTTCGCACTGCCGTCAATCAAAATAAGCTTCATTTATTCTAATCTGACATACCAGAGTTATGAATGCTTTTCATTTGAATCAGAACTAAAATCTATTAGTCAACTCATGAAGACGGTTTGACTTATTTTGTACTAACGTATTGTCACGTGTACGTGAATATTGTTTTAGTGTGTAACATATAGTTTGCTGAGTAAAGACGATAGGCACACTAAGGAGATGCATGTATACACGTCTTATCACAACCATGAGCGAACTGTCTTCGTGAAATGGAATGACTAAGCATACACAGTTTAGTTTAGTCATTCTTTTGCAAAACGGAATTAGCTATGGAAAGAAAATGTTAATTTTTAACCTCTTTTCACATTAGGTATATCCAATTGACTGGCCTGGTGAAATAACCCTACCTTCGGTTATACTTTTATTCAAGAATCCCCTCCCTTCATTACACCAATAGTCATTTTTATGGTAATTACTAGACCACGTTTTAAAAATTGTTTCATATAAAAGATTTCAATAATTCCAAAGACACTAGCGCTACTCGAAACTGCAAAGATAAATTAGTAACCCAATGACAAGAGCATAAAGTACGAGTTGACCTGAATCGTTCTCCGGACAGGTGATTTGAATTCTGTTTATAATTGTTGTGGAATGCTGCAAGAACAGGTCTAAAATTGACCATCCGTTATGGATAAAGTATGGTGAAGGTGACTTTTTTAATAGCAATAAAAAAGTAAAACAATTAAATCGTAAGCAAACACGAATGCCTGAAATTTTTAAAAAGCAAAAAAAATTCAACTTATTTGGCAATATGGAATCGCATGAAATTTAATTTGATAATTCGGTCGATTTGTCGTAAAATATGTGGCAATAGTATATATACAGTGAAAATAGAATTAGAAGTGAACGATAAACTAAAGAGATTTAACAATTAAAAGAAAATATATCTATCTCGCTCATCAATACAACCTTTTCTATGGAAGTTGTACGGCGCCCGTGTACTTTGACGTCATTGTACATATCGGATCTCTGTGTCTAACCGACGACTTTGAAGCTTTATAACTCAGATAATAAGTCAGAAATTTGAAAAAAAATACAGATTTTTGTGTAAATATGGTATCGAATTATAATTAATGAATAAACACACTACACGTGTAAATCACACGTTGTCATCTTCTTTACATTTCTAGCGCCCTACTTGTACAGTAAATTAAACCTTAAATTAATTTTATACGATATGACTTATTGTAATTGCAAAAAGCAAGTCAGCAATGCCTTAATGAACATGTCATATGATGAAACTGAGGAGTTATTAATTGCTGCCAAGTAGGTTTATGTTTATCTATTTTTTTATAATAATAATAATAATATCTTTAATAATAATAATATCTTTTTAATAATAATAATAATAATAAAAAAATATATGCCTATTGTTTTGTTTTAGTGTCAGTGTATTTTGTAATTTAATGAGTTTTCAAATGTTTTTAATTTTATTTGCTGACATATTTAATGTTTAGCTTTTACTTTCGCCCGAGACACAGGTTTTCCTAGTTCGGGCATAGTTTATTTATAATTACTTCATTTAAAGTGTTTTGTTAATATTTTTAGACCTCAGAAAAACAACAAAATTATTATTTATTATTATACCTTCCTTTTGTAAATTATTTATATATAGTAAATTTAGACCTAAGAAATTCAATAAAGATTATTATTATTATCAAAAAAGTCTTGCATATTCCCTATTGTACCCAGTGGCGTGACTAGACTGTACCTACGGGTCTCGTAGCAAATGACCTAGGTGGAGCTATACCTAAAAATCTGGCAACATTTTAAGGTATTCATTACCATGAATGGATTTTTTGGGCCTCATGGCCTATTTTGCTCTCATCAACCTCGGGCCCCTTTCAGCTTGGCCCTTGGCACTTGCCTTCATGCCACCCTATACGCCACTGATTGCACCATTAACTCTTATAGTATCTTATAGCCGGTATCTTCCCCGACATAAATTTTCCGAACCGGTGGTCGAGTCATTTTTAAGAAAAAATTAAATTCATTTGACGATTCTAAGTACTTTCTTTTAAGTTCATGGAATAAAGTTATTTTGATTTTATTTGAAGAACCTTCTTATCCGAAGTGTTTCTACTTGTAACAGTCACTCAAATCTTTGTTGCGTGCCTACTTCAGTATTTACAAGCTTTACCTAAAGCGTCGATTTTAAGGACCTGTCAGGTATGAGCAGCTGACGTAGTATTCTTTTTTCCTTCCAGTCCATCCGACAAAAGCACTATGGCCCGCTTACGTCTGCAGCGCTGCGCTGTCTCGTGAAGACACCGGCTACTTTTTGCTGTTGACACCGCACGCCGTCAATTGGAAACTGTAGTTGCGGTGTCCAATGGCGGCTATCAAACTCGGTCGTCAGTGTCTTCTTACTGGTTTGTATGAGAATATGCTGGTAGCTAGTGTCCGACATAAGATACAAGTTTGCGCAGCGCCTATGGTTTGAAATTCGAGCACAGTACAAATGAGCAACTCTTTCCAGAAAGTATGAAGCGTCTACTTCATACTGCATCTGTTTTTATTCATAAAGAAGTTATAAATTTTGATGCAAAAAAAATATCGATTAAACTTACATTAACTAGGGTTAGTGAATTGGTACATTTTCTTAAATTTGCTGATGGAGTAGTAAAGATGATGAAATATTTTAATAGAAGCTGATCTGTTCACCCCTTGCTTACTAAGAAAAAAAAGTTAGCTTTACCTTTAGGTGCGCAAAAATTTCGATACTGCACTTGTAATTTCTCTTATCTAATAAAATAAGGAACAAACACTAAAAGCGGGTCTCAGATAAATTTCCGGTCGGAATGCAATAAATCGAAAAAGTTTTTGATGAAGTCGAAGTTCGTGTCTAAATTGTGACAGGTTGTAAAGTAGTTGAAGATGTTCAGCATATATTGACAACCGGGACAACTCTTGTAGAAAATCTTATTTTGGTAAAAAAATAGTCTCGATCTTGTAAATGGCATCTTTTCCAGTCATACATCGATCGAGGCTAATTTCTGTATCAGTTGGCAGAAAAGATTTTTAAATTATTATTATATATATTTTTGTTGTTGTTGCTACAAACACAACAGTTTGTTGTCACACAGGGCGATAATGTCTTAGTGACAAAGCCCTTTTTACCTCAACTACGGCGAGGGTTATGATTTTGGCACTGTATGTATGTACGTATGTACGTATGAAGCAATTATCCCTCGTAGCGTCCAAACTACAAGTCCGATTTCAACAAACGAGATCATTAGATAGGTCTCATTCGCTCAGGTGACATTGGATACTAAGTTTTTATTAAGTTTAAAGTAGTCGGGGTTTTAGTTTTTAAGGAACTCTTTTTTAATTAAAACTTAATAATGTATAATTTAACAATCTAAATGAAAGTTCGTGGCGTGTAAGTAACCAAACAGGGTGGTCCTCAATTTTCCGTACGCGCATTATTTGTAGATACTGATTCAGCGCACTCGATATTTATAGTCGGGCACGAATCACGGCTTGTCTCGAAATTAATTATAATTAGCGAGCGTATGCGTGTATGCTAAATTAAGATGAAACGACAGTAACATATCGTAGAAGTTATTTTAGCTTTCTCTAGATACAGAAAGTTCACAATTTTTTTCAGTATCGGTATAAGATTCCATTGTGTTGAACAATATCCCTTATATAATCTGAGGACGTGGTAGCTCAGTTTGTTACGTGTCTTGGTTAACCGACCGATCCAACCCGACAGGTCGAGGGTTCGAGTCTCGGGTTGCCGTACATTGTAGCTGCCATGTTCCTCATTGTTCCCGGATAGTGGCGACAGATTCGCAACCTGACACACTGGGACTCAAGATAAATATCCGAAATGCGGTGTGTAACTGCGGTCTGCTAACCCCTCTCGCGGGATTACGGCGAGAGTGTATTTTATGTGTATGAATTAATTGTGTATTTTGACGACCTCGGTGGCGCAGTGGTGTAAACGGCCGACTGCTACGCTAGAGGTTCCGGGTTCGAATCCCGGCGGAGGCGGTACTTTGTGTTATTTGCAAGTCGCATTGTTTCGCTTACCGGTCTTGGATGTTGTATTCATATTTATTTAGTATATACCATATCGTTGCTTAGCACCTGCGATACAAGTACTTACACACCTAGAAACCCATTACATATTTGTCGCATCACCTAAAAGTTTCATCTTAAATCTTCACATCTGAAATCTTTAAGATCACATTGATGTAGAATCAAATACGTTATGAGGATTTAAAACCTTTCTACGGTAGAAGTTAGAAGACTATAACGAAGAAACACGTCAGAACATACACAATTATTACTTACAACATATAACAATTATTAACTTACATATTTTTTACATACAGTATTTAATTTGCAAGGTTGTTTTGACAATTCTGTTGTTATTTAGAATAAATGACAAACATTTAGACCGCGGTCGTGATAATCCAGTCCGTATACGAGGAGATCTTGGTGCTGACTCCTGGATACCTCTCATGGCCGCAGTCCTCGCCCCAGGAGACGATTCCAACCAACAGGTCCCCATAGTACATGGGCCCGCCAGAGTCACCGTTGCAGGCATCTCGACCTCCAACATCCAGGATACCAGCGCATATCATGTTATCAGTCACCACTCTGTTTACTTCTGTGTACCTCTCTCTACAAAGTTCCGTGTTGATGGTGTAGACTGTCACGTCGAGAAGCTCGTTGGACGCTACTGTCCCATCAGGCTGAGGACAGAGAAAATCTTTAACGCAATGTAGAATACCTAAGCATTGATGTGGTCAAAGGTGAACCTATATGCAAAGATGAAAAAACATTTTTGGATATGGATTTTGAAGTAAAAAGTAGGTTTGGTATTGTATAAATGCAGGAAACAATTAAAGAGATTCAATCTACAGTGTACACCGATAGGGACAAATAAGTCTTGGAATAAATTTTGTTTTTCCAAAATTGGAATTGATCTGAATTCACGTCATCTTAAATAGTAAATATGAAAGATCCTCACATTAATTGCTCCCCATCCTGCGTGCACGACCGGGAGATTATCCGGCAGGTCGAACCCTTGAGAGATGATGGTGGCTCGTTGGATAACAGGTGAGTATTCAAGGTTTTCAGTCAGGAGTACCACAGCGATGTCTCCGTTGGCGTAGTTCCAACCGAAGGTCGGGTGGTTGATCCTGCCGGCCACTTGTCTGATAATGCCACCGCTGTTCCGTATGGTGGTTCCAGCTCGGATGCGGCGGAATGACGGATTGTAGTAGCTGGTGGTGAAAAAACGACTAATAATGAAAGTAAAACAATAGTTCAGTTTTAGTCAGGCATCCAGTAGTTCTTAACCTATAGTAGGTCGACTTTTAAAATATTGGGACACGCCCGCCTCTCTGTCCCACCACTGCAACTCCTGTTGACCAGGATCAAAAATGATGTCCTTTGATCGAATAATCGACGAATAATGCAGCTGTGCAATGATGCATTTGTACAATATATATGCGTTATTATATAGCTACATATTATAGCATGGCATATCTCTTTACATCTTTCTTTGCGATTTGACAGGAGATCACACACTATTATTATTATTTTTAGATCATAAGATACCAAAAGATACGAAGACACATTCATAGATCGATATATTGTCATTGACATCTCTTTTTATACAGGGTAAATACCGTATTCACGGGCAAAAAGCAGGCGGTTCATGTAAATACAACACCCAAGGTCAAGGTGGTGGCTTGACAATTGGCAGAGCACTACTGTGCATTTTAACATAAAATTTCTGCCCCGCACCACAAAACTGTGGAATGAGTTGCCGCATGCGGCATTCCCGAACAGATACGACCTGCAGACCTTCAAGATAAGAGCGTACTCTTATTTAACAGGCCGGCAACGCATTTTGTAGCTGCTCTGATGTTGCAAATGTCCATGGGCGGCAGTATTCACTTTCCATCAGGTGATCTGTCAGCTCGTTTGCCCTATCTTATAAAAAATAAAATAAATGTTTACTCAAGTTGCAACAATTTCTAGATAACCTCAAAATTTCATACCAAAACAAACCATCATGACTATGTATTCAAATCACTCACGGTCCAGTGAAGCAGTGGGCAGCTGACAACAAATGCCTTTGCGTCAGGATATTGGCGCCGCAGGAATGGGACCAGGTGAACGTGTAGAGGTTCAGGTAGTCCACTTGCACCAGACTCGGGTACCTATCAATGGTCGTGGGTTCTCCACCTACGATGCGACTGGCAGGGGTTGTTGATACCACGCCTGAAACAAAAAGAAGTAAGGCCACCTGAGCATGAGGCCCTACTCTGAAATCCCGCCACCGAAACTTCAAACTTCGCCACCAAAATCAACGATAACACTTCATTCGAAATCATTGAGTCGGTGTCTCCGGAGTGAGGTTTTTGATATAATATACATCAAACAAAAACCGATAGGAATGAATGTATCTGGGAGCTAGACTGACCCGACCGAAAGACTTTCGTAGTAGAAAATGCACGAGCATTCGTCCGATACTTCGTTTTTCGTTGTTTCGGAGTAAATGCCCTGATCTGACTGTTGGTCGTGATCGATAATTGGTGTCAAAATATTTGTAGGTCAAAAATGTTTCAAACAAATTACAATGTTGAAACAACCACATCCTACTAAAAGTTGGTTACATTAATCAGTCATTAACATCACATCTTCCACAACACAGAGCATCAGGTAAGGCGGTTTTGAATAAAAATCCTGACTAGATTTGCCTGACTAGATTTTTTTAAAATAAAAATGAATCGCAAAATGTGTTGGTAAGCGCATAACTCAACAACGCCTGGACCAATTTGGCCATTTTTTTAAAATATTCGTTGAAGTTCAAGGATGGTTTTTACGGCGACAAAAATTCGAATAATTGCCGGAAAACTATAAAAACAGCCCTTTTATCTTTCCCATACAAAAGGGTTTGTTTTCTATATGACAGGACGAAGTCCGTCGGGTCCGCTAGTATTTATATAATTCTATATATTTTTTATTGGTTATTACTTCTATCAAGTCTATTTTATTATTTACATTAATTAGTATTTTTAATCAATTTCTTTTGTTTTTTTCTACTTTAATTAATATTGTTTTGTTATGCCTGCACCATAAATGTGTGCATCTGTAATTGGCGTGTACACTCGACTATCAACCCTTGTAAATATAATATGGTATGATCTTATGTAAACGTTGTTATGTGCCTATTTCAATATATAAATAAAATAAAATAAGGCTAAAAGAAAAAAATAACCAATCAATCATCATAACAATGTCGTGCGCAGGGACCCTTAACGAATCATTGAAGATAAAGTATTTTTATGTAATTAAAATGTTTCATGCAATTAAATGAAATGTACAAAGAAAGACTAAGTAGATAGTATTTGTAAAAAATTCTATTGTAATCTACATTATAAATGTAGTCATTGTATTTACAAATATTTTATTTTCTATAAATTTACCAAAAAACCACAGCATTAAATAATAAAAAGTTACAGGAAAAATAAGCAAAATTTTGTATAAACTACCTAATCAGGCACCTTACATATTCCAAAACGAAATGAAAAATTATAAGTATGTTTTTGTAAAAAGAAACTGCCAGTAGATAGCATTCCGAACCGGTGGTAATAAAATTTCAATTTAAATTTACAAAATACGCTCGCGTCAATTCATTCATTAAGTTACCTTTAGTCTCCTTGAATTTGTTGCTTAGTAACACAAAATATATTTGCAGTTAAAGGTACAGTATAAATTCTTACCAGCGCATAATATTAGAATTGACACTTTCATGTGCAACATTTTTTCAATACTGTAGAACTGTGTATTTGATGCTAGGACGATGCTTAATCAATAAAATAAATGTAAGATAATCATCTAGTTGTAAATTAAAACAGGTGTTGTTAACCGTTAATTATATTTACGACTCAAGGTAAGTATCACAATATTTTTGTAGGTGGCGAATTAATGAATAATTTACTACATTATTTATATAGTCATATAAAATTTGATTATCATCCATTTATCTAAATTGTTTAAATTCGATTACAGAATCATTATGTGTTTTTCTGTTGCTTTGAAACCCAAACATAGAAAAGTTCGTTCAAACTTAGCCCGTTTCCCAATCTGTCGGTACGGTATCAGTTTTCTTGTTATATGCGGTATCAAAAGCTTCCTAAAGGCTAAACGCCTATATTTTTGGAGCGTTTATGGTTTTTGCGGTACTGAATCTACCGCGCCTACTATGCCAATCTAATAAAGCGCTCTTGCTATATAGAAACAGCGATTATTATTTAGCTTTCGGTTCCGCATATACTAAGAACCGCACGTGATACCGCACCAATACCATACCGACAAATTGGGAAACGGCGTTAGCTTGTAGAAAGGATGTGGCAAAAGTGTGTTACTTTGATAGACTTAACTGTTTGTATTTCATTAAAGTTGCAAAACTAAAGGTCAAGAATAAAGGACGTTTGATTCCAGCTAAGGACCAAATGATCTTCGAAGACACATTTTTGGATGAAAAAGTTCTATAATTGTGTCTTTTTTGGTGAAAAAAATAAAAAAAAAATAATTAAAAATGAGCAAATATTATAAAACTTTGTGTAGTTAACTGATTTAAAAAAGCAGGAGGTAATGTAATCATTCGATGGTGGATACATTAGTCGATTTGAAAGTTCTTATTTTAAGTCTATTCGAATAAAAACATTTATACTTTGATTATTCTATTTATGTTCACCGATTTTTCCAACAATTGAAATTACCATGACAAACTATGATACACCATGAGCCTGTTTCCCATACTTTTGGGTTTACCAAAAAAAAGAACCCCTAACTACTAGGTACACAGGAATTCTTGCTTTTTTTTAACGTAGACAAAAGCATAGACTATCATCAGTCATTATAGTTGGGCAAAAAAAAAGCACAAAAAGAAAACAAATCAATTTATTGACGTTCTCAAACGGCTGTGATGAGGATCCAGTCGGTGTACGACGCGATCTTAGTGGAGACGCCAGGGTACCTCTCGTGGCCGCAGTCCTCGCCCCACGATATGATACCAACTAGAAGGTCTCCGTAGAACAAACCGCCTCCGGAGTCGCCTTGGCAGGCGTCCTTGCCACCAGCGTCTAGGATGCCGTGGCAGATCATGTTGTCGGTGACCACGTAGTCAAGGTCAGTGTAGCGTTCAGTGCAGAGTTGCGTATCAATGGTGAACATTATCACGTCTTGGAGCTGTTCGGAAGCTGACCCTTGATACTGGAATCGGAACGGTAATTTCTTGTATATAATAAACATAAACTGCCGTAATTAATCCCTCCAGAGGGGTAGAAGGTGTTTAACATCGCATTTCGCAAGTTTATGTTGAGTTGTGTGATGCTGTGTGTGATTGCGAATCTGTCGCCACTATCCGGAAACAATAATGAACAACTTACAAGTAACCCGAGACTCGAACCCTTCACCTGTCGGGTCGGATCGAACAGTAAAGTAAGCCACGTAACAAACTGAGCTACCACGTATATTAAAATAATTTCTTGTATTATTTCATAATGATATTTACTTCGGAGCAGTTCAATACAGTGTCGTAATTAAATGATCAAATAACAAAAGTAAAACATTCGCGAATTTGAAGGCAAAAAATGGAGGAAGTCAATTAAGAGAAGTATCTACATGAAAAACAATGAATTATAAAATGTTCAAGTATGTACGAAGTCGCTTTTACTAACCAAACTATTTATTAGGGTTTTTAATTCATAGTATTCAAGAGATGAGTTCTTATATAAATTTTAATATTGTTTTGTGATAATTTTTTAATGTTTTTATTATTTGTTAATTTAGCGGCAACAGAAATAGACATTCTCTGAAAATTTGAAGAGCTGCTATGGTTTATGAGACGCAGCCCGCTGACAGACGAATGGATGGGCAGGTGAGGCTTAGTAAGAGGGTCCCGTTTACCCTATGGGTTCGGAACCCTAAAATTCCTGGTATCCTCACCTTAACGGCGCCCCAACCAGCTGCAACCACAGGCATGTTGTACGGGATAGCAGATCCATGAGAAATGATGGTCGCTCGCTGGATCACGGTGGAGAACTCCAGGGATTCAGCCAGCAGTACCACGGAGATGTCCCCGTCAGCGCCGTTCATGCCAAAGGTGGGGTTGTTGAACTCCCTCTCCACGTCAACGATGATGCCCCCGGTGTTACGGAATGTGCTTCCAGCTCGGATGCGGCGGAACGATGGTTGGTACAGGCTAGAGGAAATTTACCCTTATTTTTCTTTTAATGATAGAGAAATACACATTCACTAACTCGGTGGCGCAGTGGTATTAACAACAGACAGCTACGCTTGAGGTTTCGGGTTCGAATCCGGGCGGGGGCGGAACTTTGTATTATTTGCAAGATGAATTGTTTTGGTTACCGGTCTTGGATGTTGTATTATCTATGTAGTTTATACCGTAACGTTGCTTATTACCTGTGATACAAGATTATATCTTAGTGCAATGATGACTCTATGTGTGTGTCTTGATGTGGTTATTATTATATTTACCAATTCAGAAAAATGTTTCGGAACGAATATTGGTATTCGTCACACAAAATCTCTTTTGATTTTGATATACTTTTTCCTGATAATCTGTTATTTGTTATAGTAATTGTCACACGACTTGACCTCTTATAACCAAGAGTAATCAGACATTTTTAACATAGCCACTTTCAATTCAGTGAAATTCTGCCTGAAACTTATACATGAATTATACACAGATTAATCTGTTTTTTAATATAATAATATCTTCGTACATTCCGTAGAAGCAGTGTGCCGCAGAGAGCACATATTTGGTGGTCAATACGTTAGCAGCGCAGGATTGACTCCAAGTCCTCGTCCAGACGTTCCAGTAGTCCACCTGGACTAATGAGGGGTACTTGTCGATGGTGGTGTCTGAACCCCCCACGATCCTTGTAGCTGGGGATGCTGCTGCTATCCCTGGAAATGATTTGGTAATCTGAATTTGTGCGAGAAGTATTCACGCGTTTTTTTGCTTCCCAGAGTGAAGGATTTGTTTTTTTTTTGGCACAATGCACAATGTGCGTAACCTTAAGTTCGCTCAGTAAAGACGCACGCTAGGACAATGTGCAATTGTGCATGTGCAAGTCTATTCACTACTATCACCGAACCGTCTTCGTCAGATGGATTTTACATACATGATACATTGATATCTAGAATGCTAAGAGCACTGTCAATGCATGGCCAATGAAGAGTTAATGATGTTATAATTCTCGAGACGGTAATTACACTTGCTCTCCAATCCTTCGAACCGAAACACAGCGAACGAATCCAGAAGATCTCGCACGTAGATCTATCACCAGTTACACTGTGTACTGAATGACAGTACAGTGTACAGCCCAGTGGTATTACTTGGTGATCCTACCTTAGTCTCTACTACGACGTTTCCTTCTGCTTCGCTTACGACTGCAGTGACAAATTTGTATGAACCTTTGTAAAGCGCCTCTAACGGATTTATAAGGAATTTAGTTTACTAGTACAAATTACTGTAGTGGTTGGATTATCGGTCGTGTCATGAATCCTTTCACTCTTAAATAATAACAAATTTGTTATTCAGCAACTTCGGTCTAATTGTTAACTTTCAATTCAGGTTTAATATCAGGTAAAATTTATTTCACACAACATCTTCAGCGACGTAATAAGCGACTTAGATAAATATAAGACTACTTTTTAACCGACTTCGAAAAAGGGAGAAGGTTCTTAATTCGACATGTTTTTGTACATTTCCAAAGTTGGTCCTGAAACTCTTAAATTCAACAAATGACATTGGCTAAGCATAAGCAGAAACTTATCGTTATGCTAAGCTAGAAACACTCTACTGTGTCGTGGCGTGTCGTAGCGCGTCATAATCATATCGATTAAGTATGGTTGGAAACACATTATTGGGGAAACTTATGTCGCAGAGTAGTGTGTGTAGCTTTAGTTTACTTTCACTTATATACCTACTTCTCTACATAAACTATCTTATATCAGGTTGCTAAAATAGGTGCGATATCTTATTAAAGACGCCAAGATGAAAAATGACAAACGTTTTATTGTACAAATTACAATTTACGCTATTTCTGACAAGTGACTCTGACGCGAGAATATCGCAGCATTACTTTCAATTTAAAGAAGAAACAGTAAATTTAAATTATCAAATCATAACCCTTCTTGGCTCTGCTAACCGTAGTCGGGTAAAAAACTAGAAAATAGATACAAACATTTAAAAATAAACTTACCAGCGCAAAAAAGAATTGCCACAGCTCCAAAAGACACCATGATTAACGCGAAACAATCTAAACCTCAAAGATCAGGTTACCTATAAAAGAGCTATCAATAAATTTCGGTGGGCACTGTAAAATTTTATTGGTTATAAAATAATTTAAATCCTTTGAAAAAACCCGCTGCAGATAGCGTCAACTTACACTGATACTATTAAAAGATAAAAATTGTTTGTCTTAATGTAATGGATAAATGAATTTAGAATTTTCTAGAACAGTTCTTAAAATTATTTACATGACACAAAACCTTGTGTCTCATTTTTGGAGAGTCCTTAGGAATTGAACGAGATGATGCCCACCTGCACCTGACTGATGTTGCCTTAACCATCTCACCGCTCATCATTGTCACGAGTTCTTTCCACAAAGAGTAGAGTCGGTGACCACTGATGTTGTGCCTCTTTTATTTGAATTCATTCACTCTTAATACTCTTGAATTCATACCTTGGAGCCCAAATAGTCGCGAAACGTCTACTTTCAAAGAAGCTTCCGCCGGCAAACGCTCAGGCTATGGAATATACTCCCTGCCATGGGTTTTCCACAGCATGGGGTGCTTCAAGATGGGGCGTTGAAAGGCTTTTCCAGGGCAATGCCAGCATATATATATGATTTAACTCTGTAGGTATGCATCAAATTCCTATATGAGTCGTGTAGTAAATAAGTAGAATGAAGATTTTGAATCCATTGATATATTTCATGAATCATGTATTAGATATAAAGGCAAAATTCTGGAGTGTTTCAGCACTGTTGATTTTTGATTATGTGAGTCAGTGAATTAGAACATTCCTGATTAGTTGTATGAAAATGGCAGGTGTATGTTATTGTATGTTATGTTATATTTTATATTGCGTTGTAATTAAAATGTATTCCTTTGTTAGAAATGTTTAATATTGCCATAGTTGTGTCATTGTATTCTTGTTTATTACCTTCATTAGTTTGTCTGTATATTGTATTATCGAGTTGTGGAAACTATTTTGGTTTGTCAATTTCGTATGATAAATTTATAAAAAAGAGTTATATAAAACTGTTTGTTTCCCATAATGTAAATAAAAAATAAAATAAAAATGTCACCCGTTTTACAAATGTCCATAGGCTACGGTGACCGCTTACCAGCAGGCGGGTTGTTGCATGTCTTTACCTTTTTTTATTTTGATGGCAATAACTCTGAGTAAATTGCTAGTGTCAAGTAATATTTATCCTCGATAAAATAATGAAGAGATTAATTAGAAAAGGACGAAAATGATAGTTGGAATGAAGAATCTACTCACAGTAAAATGCAAGTACTGTTACTGTAGGCTTTATTGAGTTACTTCGGAGATGACGAAAAGAGCAGCCAAATCGTCGTATTTCACTTTTTCCACACTTGTACAGCACTACAGATATTTACTGATTAAAACACTGGCATTTGACACATTTTATTCTGCTGAATTACGAGAGAAGACAATTTAAAAAAAAATAACTGACAGTTCTCGTTCCCGCCAAGTAACCTCGTTTGCCATCTAAGTGGTATAAAATTTAGGTACTAATCCATTCCATTACCTAATCACAATTTTTATACCGTTCGCTTTCCAGAAATTCAGAATTTTCAGTTGCTAGATTGTAGTAACCTTAAATAATAAATAAATTTATTAATTGAGATAAACATAATTACAGATTTCTATGAAGTCTCTAACACTCAAACTGCCTGTATCTCAAGAGACAGCGGCTTCTCCCATTTTTTGTAACAGATACATCTGTCAGGAAAGCTTATTATTTACTTTACTCTGCACTTTATGTGAATAATATAATATGTCTAACGATAATAAACAATGTATTAATAAAGAGATAGATAGTTTACATTTTTATATATATAAATATACATAAATACGCGAAAACATACATACTAAAACTTATGTATTTGTATTTTTGACCGTTAGCTAAATAGATCTTCTGTTTCTTTATAGTCTAAGGACAAAAGCCAGGTCTTAACAAATCATTTGCATTCCTGAAGTGAAAGAGGATAGAAGTTTAATTTTCATTCATTTTATAATAAAGATAAACTGCGAGATATGCAGGTTGTCTCCTTGGAAGGAAACTAACTGTGAAGATTACATTCGATGTAACACGTTTATTACGGCATATCTCGGGGTTGTAAAGGGTGTGAAGATGTTGATGGGTTAAAATATTAAAAACAAATAATTGTCTAACAGTAAGAAAGAAGTTCACACTGTTCATACAAGAGTTTAGTTCTTAATCTATAGGGCTTAAAAGTCATTACTATTAGTAAAGATCTTTGTGCTCTTTCCTGCTGTATGAGATATGTCTTGCAAGCTCCTCCCCACACGGTCACACAGTATCCAACAACCGATTGTACTGGGGCAAAGTAGATAGTACGGAGGAGTTCAAATCCAGCAGTACAACGCAATGTTTTACAGGTCCAAATTAATTTTCGTGTGCGGGCCGTTACAGGTACAATTTGTGAAAGCCATCCCATCTTACTATCCAGCATAACGCCAAGATAATGAACAGTCTCGGATTTCTCATGCAACGACATTTACTCTCTTGGTCACATGTGTGTATTTTAAGATAAATATCAGCCACATAGGAGTTTACCGTGTGAAATTGTACATTATATGTATATTCATGGTATATGCACATTGCACATGCTTGTCTTAAAGTAATGTATCGGTGTCTTCAGAGTAAGGTTTTTGATGCAATATATGTCAAACAAAGTTCGATCGGAATGAATGGACCTGCGACCCAGACTGACCCGACTGAAAGACTTTCGTAGCAGGAAACATGCGAACATCCGGCCGATACTTCGTTTTTCGTCTTTTCATGGCATGACAGGGTTTTCCACTTCATACCAAAATAAGCTGTAAAATATTATCCATCGAAATAAAATAAAAGATTGATCAAATTAATGCAGCTCTTAACACAAACAGCTTTATCTGATTTATGATTTTCAAAACGTAATTTCCGATTATGTTTTTTTTCGCTTTAAAAATTCCATTGAATTGTATTAACTGTACTGTTATATGGATTTACCTAAAGCCTTTATTTAGAATTAAAAACGGTTTAAATAATTTCTGTGCTATTTATTTTTGGTTACATCATCTACTACTAACTGAAAAATGTTATTACAGTGTTAAAGAATATTTTGACGACAAAAACCTCCAATAAGGATCTTTCTTCATTTTAATAAAAATGCTCTGATTGATGTTTGGCATGCTTGACACAAATGAAATATGTATAGCTACCTATTTATAAAACTTAACACCTCCTGTATGGTCATATTTCGTGCAAATAAATTAATCCAAATTCTAAATTCATCAAACCATCGAGAAACAATATGATTAAGTCTTATTGCTTGTCTTTAACACCTACATTAAAAATGATTGAAAATAAGAAGAAACAACGGTGTAACAGATTTAATTTAATTTATTTATCACAATTCAAATGTTTGTTGACGTTCTGAAAAATGAAAAGTTCGAATGTAGGTGTCGAGTGTTAGTACAGTATACCGTCATTCACGACAGAACTAAAAAACAAACATGGCCCCTCCTTCTTGTCCTTTTTCGAGCGTTGAAGTTTCTCTGACATCTGCCCAGCGTCAAAGCAACGTTAACCTGTTTCAACCGTTGACTGTAACCATACCATCACAGACCAAATGGATTGCTATTGGCCGAAACCCCGGCTCACGTCTTAACGACTATAGCGTGATGGTTTTGCCAAAAAAGTTTCGTGATAAACGCGAAGTTAACGTGGCGTAACCGCTAGATAGGAGTCACGGTCAACGCTCGGAAAATGCCAAGTGGGATAGGGGCCTAAAAAAAATCAATGGGAAACCTAGACCGCAGTTTTTACTATCCAGTCGGTGTACGATGCGACCTTGGTGGAGACACCAGGGTACTTGGCTTCAGCACAGCCCTGAGCCCAGGACACTACTCCGACGACCACGCCTCCATAGTACATGGGACCGCCGGAGTCACCGCCGCAAGTGTTCTTGCCCTCGACGTCCAGGATACCAGCGCATATCATGTTCTCAGTGACCACCTTCTCGACGTCTTTGTATCTATCCGCGCATACTTGGGTATCGATGGTGAATATTGTCAAGTCCAGGAGTTGTTCCGAAGCGTCCTCTCCGTCCTAGAATTGAGATTTTACAGTGAACTCATGAAGCATCTTATTTGACACGCTATGGCAGGCGTTTAAACATTACGCATCAAGTTTGGTACAGAAGATTTGGATTCTCTACAATTTATGCCAGATGATAATAATAATGATGAAGTCTACATAACAACAGAGGCCTTGAGCCCTATACCACAACCGTATCGTCGGAAGATATGCCACTGCTGTAGATAAGAATATTTGATCCATCGCTCACTTCAACACAGCCCGACAGGGTCCATATTTGTCACTTTTATATTATCAAACATAAGACCAGCAGGGCTCGTTCATTCACAATCGTCTCGGAACACGGAATCGACTCGTATTCGACAACTTCTCGAAGGGAACGCTATTTACATTCACCGTTCAGCGACTAATTTAACATTCGTTTTCAGAAATGTGACAGTTCGCATCGGCAACTTTCCAACGTAGAAAACTTTCGGAAGCATTGTGAATAGCCCTCCTGTATTGTAAAAATATGGAGTTCAGTAAAGATTTGATTTGACTTGGAGCGAAGCAATGCATCTTTTAAAGAACAAAGTGAACAGAACAAACTTCATGTATACCGACTCACACAATGGTCGTAACATAGAAGCTAACAGAGATCTATGATCAGTCAAGGCCATAAGATAAACAAAAAGAAAATTTAACATAAACATAAGACTTTTAAGATGCGTTGTTTCGCCTACCGTCCTTGGGAGTTTTATTCTTATCTATGTAGTTTATACCATATCGTAGCTTACCACTAGCGATACAAGATTATACCTTAGTGCAGGGCTGAGTCAATGTTGTTGTCGTGATGTGGATATTATTATTTTAAACTCACCGCAGTTGCTCCCCAACCAGCAAACGTCACTGGCACGTTGTATGGTACAACCGACCCCTGGGCAACGATGGTCGCTCTCTGGATCACCGGGGTGTAGACTATGTCTTCAGCAAGACGGATCACAGAGATATCGCCATCAGCAGTCCTCCAGTCAAAGGTGGGGTTGTTGAACTCTCTGTCAATTGGGATGATGACACCACCAGTGTTACGGAAGGTGGCTCCAGCGCGGACGCGGCGGTAGACGGAGTGGTAGAAGCTGAGGAATATAAAACCTAGATTATGCATTACAGTTACTAGAGTAAGTGTTGATTAAATCAGATACCAAGTTTTTTTTTGGTTCTCTTGAAAACTAATCAGAGAAGAGAGATCGAGAAAGATATTTATCCAGTTTTTTTGCCATGACCCGGCTCAATCTAACAAATTAATTCCTTGTTGGTAAATCAGGTAAGCGAGTTGCCTATTTCATTGCTTATTTTCCAAAATTATAGTCGTTTTTATATGCCTTTAAATCAACTTTTTGTAATCCCGAACATTAAAGTAATTTTCCGAAAACTTACGGGCCATCGAAGCAGTGAGCAGCGGACAAGACGTATCTAATGTTTAAGATGCTGGCTCCACAGAATTGATCCCAGTATCTTAAATGTGGGTTGTAAATGTCAATCTGCACCATGGAGGGGTACTTGTCGATAGTGGCTTCCGTACCCCCCACAATCCTTGTAGCTGGTGATGCTGCCGCTACCACTATTGAAGAAAATTCGAACATTAATTAAGTAAACTATTCTGCTAACACATGAACTGATAAACTATTGTGAATAAAAATGTGAGTGATATTGTGTATAGAGGAGGGATAGTAGTGGATTTAATAATTAACAAAAATTATGTAAATCCTTGAACTTTTCAAAAAAAACGCCATTAAGTAATATTACAAACCTGCACACAACAGCAAGCCCAATAGAATTGTTGACCTCATGATTGCAAAACACTAATGACGAATTGAATTTCTTTAATCATTTCGTTCGTTATATAAACATGTTATCTTTTTATCTATTGTAAACATTAGCTAAATTACTGATTAAGTCAGGACGATTTTTTGTTTGAGGATAAATCGTTAATTATTAAATTAATGAGCTAATTTCAACAGGTGCTTTATGTATCTCATTATGGTGTCGGTTTTTGGTTCTGTACATCAGAATGAAAAAACGGAATTAGGGCTCATTCAATTTAGGCGTTTCGTATCGGTTCCATAAAAATGAATACTTCAGAACAGCCCATTGTGAGTAGAAGCTGCCCTCTATTATGGTCTGTCTACAGGAGACGATAGAGTGAATAGGAGGCTTCGGTAATTGTTATGCAACTTTTTTATTAGACAAGACTTCAGGAGATATAGGTTACAAACTAAACACCAGAATGAGATAGCTTGCTCATATACCTATTTAGTCAAATGTACATTACGATATGTGTCTCTTAATGAACTATTGAATGGTGCAATAACGAGTGTTTAATACTATTTTAGCACGTAGTGTAATAAACCCACCATTCTCATATTTCTTCCCTATAACAATAACAATATTCTGATGTCAAATGTTACTATCGAATTATAAAATTATTGTAAAAGCCTACACATTACCGTGGCTTTAACATCTCTCTATAAATCTACAAGCTACAATGAACGCCTATCGTCAGCAAAGGTATTCGTATTGTGACCAGCTTCAAATTGTGAAATCTAGATTGAACTAATCTCAAAAAAAATTGTAAGCTTGAATGGAGATACGATACCGGTCCCCATTTTTCAATAATAATAAACGTTTTTAAAGATTTATTTGAATTTTACACTACAAAAAGAGTAAATTCAATTTAATTTCATATTCATGTCAATTGAGTTAAAGCAGGAAACTAAAGATGTTTTTTTTTGCTCTATATTGAGTGGTATTTTAAAAACAATCCAATGAAACTACAGATAAATGCCGTGCAATAACAAGTCAATTCGGTCACGCATTACTGTTACCTAAACGCGGGCTTAGGTCACACGATGCTAAAGAAAGCATAAATCATTGACATTGCTTTAGTTAATTGATAATAATTTCGATATATGAGTATTCTTAATGTAAAAAGTTGTTTGAAGCGGCAGGTTTGGGACACGCCACCATAATGAGAAATTCGTCACATAAAAATTATTTGGAGTAATTAGTAATACAATTTTTTTAACAATTATACAGTAGAATCAAGTTATTCTAAACATCTGAATATATGCATGACCTCATTTTGTTTGAGATTAAATGGTAATGCATTAGGCTAAACAAATACATATTTCATCAAAATTTAAAGAACAATTTGTTGATCGAACAATCAATTAGATAATATCAGTAAAATTTTCGACGTTGCCACACCAAAAATGCGATCGGGGTATAACCCCACCCTAAACTCTAAAACATAATTTATTGCGTTGATAATGAAGCATTGGTTTAAGTTTTTAATGTATTAAATATAATTAATTTAGTTACAATGCATTTAAATTAATAGAAAGAACGAAATGTTAAATTTCCTGTCTTAGTTAAAATTATCCAATGTCAATATTCAAATTCCATTATTGTGATGAATGTTTCAAATCGGTTGAGCAGTTTCTAATCTATCCACTCTAAACTTTTACCGTTTATAATATTTGTAATGCTATGTACGTTCCACGTGGCTTAGCAATTAATTTTGTTTATTCTTTTGACAAAATTTTTCTATGTTTAACGAATAAAAAAATGCGTTATTTGCGTGGATGCGTTGATATTTTTAAATAATAAAATATCCTAAAATTGTTTTTTTTTTCAGGGAAATTATGTTCTTTTAAGAAAATTATTTATTTACCTTGCTTTATTGCGACGAAATAATACTGTAAAAATGTTTTTTATATATATATTTTTTAAATTAAAATCATCATCATCAGTATCCAGAGAACGTTCACTGCTGCTCCTCCTCCAAGGTTCTCCACACCGATCGGTGATCTGCTGACTGCATCCAGTGGTTTTCGAACCTTTACAAGATCATCAGTCCACCTTGCGGGAGAGCTGCTTACGCGTTTTCTTCCAGGACACGATAGGTTTTTTGGAGTGGTGACCGCGTACCGGTTTTAAAATATTTGTTTTTATTGGTTGTACATGTGTTGTTTCTAATTAGTTGACACAATTTTAGTAAGTTGACTGCTTTATAATGACTTATTGTAATAGCTGTGACATTCCATAATGATTTCATTTTTTCTCATGTATCGTACGGTCTAATAATACCTAGTAATTTGTATGCCTTTATTGGTAGAACCATGTTGGAAACCTACTCTTAAAAGTAACACCTAAGCATTGTAACATGCGTTCTGACAGCAAATAAATGATTGTGAATACATTTTGGTAATCCTATAAACTGACAAGTGATCCCCACTTATATTTCGTAATATCTGGAGAGGGGTTGGCAGGGGTGTAAAACACCGCATTTCACATGTTTATATTTAGTCCCTTATTGACAATATAATCGAAATAATTATTCAATGAATTAATATATCTGACTATTTTTTTTTCTGTGTGTATTTAGGTACAATAAAAAAGGTGTGTAATGTGTGTTTTTCAATTCAAATTCTTTTTTTTATATCGTATTTGTACGCCTCCTTGGGGCAGGTTTTTTAGGGACCTTTAAAACGATTGTAAAGATCTTGCACCGAGCGAAACCCTGACAAAGGACGATCTTGTGAGAGTAGCAGGGACCAAACCGAGATGCAAGTGGTAAACTTTTCGAAACAAACGTGCTACTGCCATAACATCAATTGCTATGTCTAATCATATTGTGGCATATGGTTTGGCAATTTTGAGATGGGTAAAAACAATAAAACACAAAAAGGGTATGAAAACGTGATACATATTAAATAACTCGTAATTAATTTTGATTTTTTTATTTAAAAATGCGTTTATCGTTAACGTGTGCCCAGTTTGGGACGATTCGTCTTACTGTCTCAAAATATTATAACGTAAAATTCATTAAAGTAAAAAATAACATTTTATTTTTCTATGATCAAATATTGAACTACGTGAAAACATTTTTTTTCAGGGCATCCAGTGATATTCATTGTCAAAATTTCAATGATTAAATTAGACCGCAGTCTTTACGATCCAGTCGGTGTACGACGAGACTTTGGCGGTGACCCCAGGGTACTTCGCTTCAGCACAGCCCTGAGCCCAGGACACTACTCCGACGATCACGCCTCGATAGTACATGGGACCTCCGGAGTCACCACCGCAAGCGTCCTTGCCACCGACGTCCAGGATACCAGCGCATATCATGTTCTCAGTGACCACCTTCTGGATGTCAAGGTATCGCTCCGCGCACAACTGAGTGTCGATTGTGAATACAGTTACGTCCAAAAGCTGTTCAGAAGCTTCCATACCCGACTGAAATTATTAAAATAGTCATATTAAACCAAAGAAGCGCAACGAAATCAAGAAACTCTAGACCAGTGGTTTTCAAACTTCTTTTATAACCCCAATTTCAATTTCTTTCACTGGTGGATGGTATGATAAATGAGGTGATGGCGAGTGATATGATGTAATGGTTATTGGATGGATGAAAACTATCAATAGAAATGAACCACTCTCAATGTCATGTTAGTGGCCTCTACTGCATCATCAAATGTGTAATTAAAATATTTTCTTTTAGATTAATTTCTTGACGGAGCCCTAGAAGAGGGGTTACGGAACCCCAGGTTTCCACGGAACATAGTTTGATAATGGCTGCCCTAGACTATCATCATCAATAGGAATAGAGTAAAAAAATTATAGCCAAATGTAATTTATGTACGGTATTTTATATATGCAATTTAATTCATTAATAATTTTTGTACTGTAATTTATGTATTGTAGGCTTGCATTAAAAAAAAGGGAAACTCTATTCTTGTACGTTAAACCTAAATTCTTGTATCCGATACTCTTGTTGAGCAGTTCCCGTTATAGCAATAGCTGCAATCAAAGAAAACATACAACTTAAATTGAAGATCAATTAGGAGAAAAAGGTACAACATACATACCCCAATAGAACCCCAACCAGCATACGTCACTGGCACGTTGTATGGCACAACCGACCCCTGGGAAACGATGGTCGCTCTCTGGATCACCGGAGTGTAGACTATGTCTTCAGCAAGGCGGATGACAGAGATATCGCCATCAGCAGTATTATAATCATAGGTCGGGCTGTTGAACTCCCTGTCAACGGGGATGATGACGCCACCAGTGTTGCGGAAGGTGGATCCAGCGCGGATTCGGCGGTATTCGGCGTGGTAGAAGCTGAGGAAAGATAATATCCAGCTAGACTCTGTATTCCAGTAAGGAAAGTAAGCTTTGTTTACAGACCAAACATCTATTAAATATCTAGTAATATTGTACCAATTTTTTTGCCATCTTGAAAACTAATAAGAGAAGAGAAGTTTGATTCAGCAAGGTTTTTACGGCTATGGTTGGAGTATTGCTGTCACCTCTGGTCCTGTCAAGTACCAGCTAGCAGCTTTAGAGTCTATTGAAGAGCGAGCTCGAAGACTCATCGGCCTTGATGATGAAAAGGCAAATTTTCAAGACCTCAGCCAACGCGGTAAGGTTGCATGTTTTTTGGTATTATATAAGACACATTTCGGAGAGTGTGCGCAAGAATTGTACAATTTAATTCCACCGGACAAACTTCATCATTAGGACACAAGATGCAGGCGGAAATTTCATCCTTTCGTCGTGGATATTCCAACCTTCCGGACTAAACACTTCGAGAATTATTTTATAATGCGTACTGCAAAGGAGTGGAGTTCTTTGCCTGCCGATGTGTTCCCTGATAAATATATATATAACCTGGGGCTTCTTAAGGCAAGAGTGAATGGGCTTCTCCTTGGTAGGTATGGTCCACCTTGGGCTCCATCGCGGCTTAATATCAGGGGGATTGGAGTCAAATGCTTGCCTAGTGTTAATAAAAAATCGATTCCGGCTCCATCTCAAGTTTGTTGCGTGCCTGCTTGGTTAATCAATACTACAAGTATTACATATTGTCGTTTTAATAACCTTATCAAAAAAAAAATTGATTAAATTTCCGAAACTTACGGGCCGTCGAAGCAGTGAGCAGCGGACAAGACGTATCTAATGTTTAAGATGCTGCCTCCACAGAAATGATCCCAGTTTCGTAAATGTGGGCTGTAAATGTCAACCTGCACGATGGAAGGGTACTGGTCGATGGTGGTCTCTGAACCCCCCACAATCCTTGTAGCTGGTGATGCTGCCGCTACAACTATGGAAGAAAATTCGTACACATTTGAAAGCAAACAATTTAAAATACTCTTCAAAATGAAGGTGGTATAAAGCCATGACTCCTTCGATATAACCAAGACGTGATATTATTATTTTGACGACCTTGGTTGCGCAGTGGTAAAACTGCCGACTGCTACGCTAGAGGTTCCGGGTTCGAATCCCGTCGTGAGCGGAACATTGTGTTATTTGCAAGACTTATTCCGCTGACCAGTATTGGATTTAGTATTCTTATAAATGTAGTTTAATAATATATACATTATATGTCAGTGCAGGACTCAGAGTGTGGATTTATTATTATTGACTTAAGCAAACCTGCACAAAGCATCAAGCCCGATAGAATTATTGATCTCATTTTTGTGAACAATTAAAGCAAATTAGTATTTAGTTAATCATTTCAGTAGTTATATAAACATTGATATCTTATTATCTACATGTATTAGTTAAAATTAAAATAAAAGGAAAAAAAAATAATCATTCCTTCTTTGCGGATATTTTGTTAATTTATAGATTATTAGCGGTCCTAATGTATAAATGCGTATTTGAAAATTCAGTTAGTTTTATGTAAAAAAAATAATCTCATTTTGCTGTATTTGTCTATTAAAGAAACTAGTTTTATTTTCAATTCCATCTTAAAGAACCAATATTGCTTATAATATTTTGTTGCAGAAGCTATCGTTCATTACAAACGATTTTTTTTTCAAATGTAACCTGGACTGACCTTATTGTATGCAGCTCATCATTATCGACAGATTTTTATACGTTTTTTTCATAGCTCCAATTATTACTAACCACTAGTGGCAGTTTCCAGTAATCAGCGCCCCAAAATCTATTAAAATCAGTCATCAAATTTCAAAAGAGGAAGCCATTGCAGTCCTGTGCTATTATCATCGTGTTTGTGTAATATTATTTCGCTCTGTATTGGTAACATTTTACATGATTTTTTTTTCTTAAATTAAACACCCAAGAAACAACGAGGAATACGTACCATAACATAAATGTCGTAATTAATCCCTCGAGATGGGTAGGCAGAGGTGTTAAACACCGCTTTTCGCATGTTCACAACAATAACTCACAAATATTAATTTGGGTGTAGTAAATTTGTCATTTTGCAATTACGCCATTATACGAAAAAGGTGCCGATTACTGTTTTAATAACAAGCTAATCCCGTCAGGAAGCTTATCTTTAAAAAAACCCTATTTTCTTCGTCAGCGGTTTAAGTAATATCTTAATATCTTAAATCCTACAAACTCTTTTAAAAGATAAAGTACTTGTTTTTTACACATTTTTACTCCTATTAGGATACTGTCCACATAATTTAAAAATGAGTATTTCTTCCTAAAGAATGAAATTGATTTGTTAAATTTGGTTTTGGTGTCATGGGTAAACATTTTTTAAAACCAAATATTCAGCTGAGATCATTTTAATGACACTACAGTAAAATCTTTCATGACTGCAGGGTTAAAAAAGCCATTTCGACATATTACATGTGACTATATACGTGCGTCAAGTCATAAAATATCAACTTCTTGCTTTTGAACTGAAGTGTCAGTACTGAGCGGCCATCTTGTAAAATTAAGATGACATGGTTTACGATATGGGTATTATTACAAAATCAAAATCAAAATTACTTTATTCCAAAAACTTAAAATAATGTCCTTAGAATCATTAAATGAATTCGGAAAATTTATGTCGGGGAAGATACCGGCAAAAAACCCCAGATTCTGTAATTTGTTTGTACAGAAAATGAAAACTCAAAATAACAGTATGGTATTAAAATTATAACTTTATAATGTGAAACGTAGAGTTGATTTTTGAATGGTAAAGTGACACGTTGACAACGCATGGACTGGAGTCGGTATTTGTTATGACAGGTACCTCTTATCTAATAATCTTAATTAATTCAATTTGTTATAACAATTTAATTTGGTGATAATCAAATAGATAAAACAGCAGTTGCTACTAATGAAATTGTAAATAGGTCTAAAGGAAAAAAATAAATCCATTCTCATGCCTACGACAGTACATCTTTTCATAGTTGTATACCAGGCTAAATGCTTGCTGGTCATCTACGTATCAGATCGTCTGGGTTGGTACCACACTACGGTGAGTAAAGGGCGTCTTTAAGCTGGTTAATTAGTATTACCAATGCAGATAATAATAATTGGAAGGGATAATTGGTAAATTTATGTTTTTTTTATAGTACAGCCATAGCTTATGGAAACAACTACATGATTCTTCTTTACTGCAATCTGTTTCGTATATACATACTAAACAGACAAATAAATATTGGATGTGGAATAATACCAACAACTTTCAATATATGTTTAATTCGAAAACTTATTATCAATTTTAGACGAAGAACTTCGAACGAGCTCCGGATTAATTATGCGCGCCCAACGTCTTTTTTTCATTGACGCACCTTTCGCGCCAAGCATAGATTTACCGGAAGTGTAAGGTTATCGGTGTTCAATTGAAAAACAATTAATGTTGTATTTCAATATAACTAAACACCAAAATTATGTAAAATCAGGAATGTTAATAATCAATATAAATCTATGTAAATCTCTTAATAAATAATTAGTGTTACAATAGCTTATTCTACCTAGCACTATTTGAGTACCGTCAGATACAAGCTAACATAAATAAAGAGTATTTTTGCTACCAAAGCATCTCTGTGGAGTACATTATTAAGTTTCTAACTTAAGCTAGGCACACAACTTTCAATTTTGCCGTTCGCTGTGTTTCGGTTCGAAGGATTGGAGAGCCAGTGTAATCACCGGCACGAGATACATCTTTACCTTTACATGGGCAACGCATAGGCAGTGCTTTTGGCGTTCTAAGACATCAAGGACTTCGTCGTGTCAATAGGTGACGGTATCTTTTCCATTAGGTGAAAAAAACAGCAACAAGATCTGAAAATGATGAAGTATGAACCTTGGCAAGTGCCAATATTAAGAACTTTTAAAATTAAAATGTGCCAGTTGTAGATAATGTAGGTTAGGTAAATAATACTCAAAAACCGGTGTAGGACCCAATCGAACGCTATGTGTAGGATAACACAAACTTAGCTAATTAAAACAACATTCTCCGTTTCTTTTTGCTCATCATTTTGAGGAAAATAACTAAAATATTTGAACTGTGACATTTTATTTTTAAAGAGACATCTATTGGGTCTTACTAACACTTACTAAAGGGCATCACTAACTCTAATTTATGTGTGCAACTGATATAAACTAGATGGCGCTACTAGTCTCGAATAAAATATGTTTCACTAAACTAGGTAACATAAATAGCTTTTTATCTATTAAAAATACTTAGGTACAAATTACTGATTTTTGTTTCAAGAAAGTTAAAATCACTGGAGCGAGAGATTCATTCGATACGTCTCACAGATTTGGAAATGAAGCTTGCACCACGAACTTTATACCTTTAGTATTGCAATCAAACTTCAGCTGCTTAGGATCAGGTATATTCTTTTTGCCACTTTCCTTACTAACAAAGAAATATTTTGAAATTTCTTTCTTAGTGCGTACATTTAGCTGTGGTATTCCCTGGATAAAACAATACATATTAAAACCAACAAATACTGTGTATTTATGGTTTTCCCTAGAGGCTACAGCAAGGATTCTTCAAGGAGCCGGCAACGCGTGGTATTTCAAACGTTCTTATGCTATGGTGACTTCTTACAATAAGGCAGGCCGCAAGTCATTGCCTGCCGTCTCATTGGAATAAAAAATAAAGTCAAATTTAGGTAGTTTATTATTATCCCTACATGTGTTAAGTAGGAAAGCGTATTATGGAGGCCTGACAAAAAAGTATGTACGAATTCTGAGCTTTTATTAAATTTGTTAAATATTTATTAATAATAACATTATTTTAAATAATCATCTGTTTTCAATCAAGGGTTTTGATACATTTGTAATTATAAGGTTTTCAATATAACTCAAGTTTTCTAATGCCATTTCACTTTCGCCTAAAGTCGACACGTAGCGTCTTAGACTATTGACAGCTGATAGTGCTTGGGCCTTCGACAAAATCGGAGTTGACTCTTCGTCATCATCCTCATCACTAAAGGCATCTTTTTGGGTGTTTACATCTTCAGTGAGATCTTTAATAGGGTAGGGTGCAACATTGTCATCAAAAGAAGAATATCCCGGGAAATCCTCCAGAGTCTCGGGTTCTTCCACCACGTCAGCGTTCTCGTTTTGGAATGATTTCATGAAACTGTTCTGTATTGTTTCAGGTTTGATTGCTTGCCATGCAGCTGCGATGTTTAGGATCGCATCGTGAAGAGTTAGTGGACATTTGCTGTCAGTATCATCATTGAGATGTATCAGTCGTGTTCTGTAGCCTTGTTTAAGGACTTTTATAATTCCCTGTTCCATCGGCTGCAGCTTCGTAGGTAAGAAAACTAGCTTGATGATCTTCAGCTCAACATTTTTAGGGTGAATGGGGCAGTCATCTATTATGAGAATAATGCGTCTTTTTTGAATATGGAAATGATCATCTAAAGCCTTCAACCAGTCGATAAAACGAAGTTCAGTCATCCAAGCTAGAGAATGTGCATCATATGTTACAGGAAACGATTTAACGTTTCTAAAGCTACGAGGATTATCCGCCTTACCAATGACCAGCAAACGTAACCTTTCTGAGCCATCGGAATTGGCACAGGCTAGGACAGTTATCCTCTCTTTACTTGCTTTCCCATCATCGCAAATATCTCCTTCGAAGTCATGGTATTTATCTGGCATTAGTTTATAAAATAAACCGAATTCGTCTGCGTTAAAAATGTCTCGCGGTTCATAATTTTGTGACAGTGCAACAAGCTGTTCCGTCAATGTATCGACTTCTTTCTCTACCTCTACCTCTGATCCCCCACTGATTCGACGATACACAATGTCGTGACGGTTTTTAAAACGATTTAACCAACCATTCGAGCCGGTGAAATCAGTGATTTGTAAGCTCTCAGCAATTTCTCGCGCCTTTTCGCACAGCACAGGGCCATTTATAGGTAGATTTAAAACTCTTGCTTGATGAAGCCAATCCAATAACACTTTCTCTAAGTTATCGAACTTCCCCGCCTTCTGTTTTTTTCTCTTCACACCTCCCAACGTGTACTTTTCCTCGATATCGTATCTATTCTTTAAAATTGTTCGTAACGTTGAAACTGGTAAGTTAAGTTCTGCAGCTAGTTCTGTTTGATTTTTCGTTTGAGATTTTGCATCGAAAACCTCAAGTATCTTTATTTTATCTTCAAGTGACAATGCCTTTCGCTTAATTGACGTCATTCTTAAACTTAAATAGAATCAATGGATACAATACTTAATTAAACTGATAGAAGACGAATAATGACGCGTAGCAAATCGAGTAGGAAACAAAAAAACATGAATTAATTAAAAAATTGCAAAGCGGCGCCAGAGTGAGTTAGCCCCTGAGATTTGGTAGGAATTGCTTTAGTTTATTACTTATTATGGATCTTTCGGTGCTAGCTGTGAAAATAACTAGACGTATTGTCGTTCGCTCCAACAATTATATTCATTTTTACCCTAATATTTAGTGTAAAAAGTCAACAAAAACATATCACACTAGAAGATACTAACTATATACTGAAGAAATACAACAATATTTGTCAAAGTAGAGGAAATAAAAGAACTCAAAACATTTGCAGTTATTCAAAACAAAAAAAATACAATAATTCACAACAGAGCTAGATTGACAACTGTCAAAAAATAGTGTTGCCGTCACAAGATTTTAAAATCTACTATTTAATCAGTGTTTACAGATAAAAGTTTAAATTAACCTTTGAAATTCCATAAACAAAAAATAATTATTTTGAAAGTCAGAAAATATTTGAAAAAAAAAATCAAGTACAAATAAAATAACAGACAATTACTATGACAGAAACTGTGACAAAAATTTTTATACAACAATTTGATGAACGATTAAAAAAATCACTGGAATCGTTCTGGAGAAAAAAGGAAATATAGAAATCTAAAACTGAATTACCTCAAAGCACATAAATTACGCTAATCAAGGAAACATGACGGCCTCCGTGGCGCAATGGTCTTAACCAATGGCACGTGAGATCCCGAGTTCGAATCCCGGTTCCGTAAGGTATTTGTGTTATAAACACGAGTATTTGCTCTGAGGTCTTAAATGTTTTCTGTGTGTTTAAGTATCGTACCTATCTATTTATATGTCATTATGTACCTTTTTTCTAAGTAAGTTTCTACCTAAGTACATAGCACAAGCTTTGTTATCTTAAAATGGAACTAAGTCAATTTGTGTGAATTGTCCCGATTTATTATTATTGTTATATAAGAAATGGAAAAACGAAGGAACTCTTAGATTTGCAGACGGTATGGTCCTATTCGCGAAAAACAGCCGAAAACAGGAGAAAATGATAAATCTGTTAACCGAATAAAGCGGAAAAGTGGATTTTAGGATGATTAAAGATACGACAAAAATGGTGACAAACAACTTTAAATTTACACTACTAGAAGGACAGACATTTAAATAATTAGTTACATTTATCAAGGAAACGAAGTATTATTTAGAGATAGAAATTAACAAGAGATTTTCTTTTATGCCTCCCGAATTCCTTCGCTATCGTTCACTATGAAATGGATCAGACTGTATCGTCTTTATAAAGACAACACAACAAGACGGAAAGCATAAGACCATTTTAACTGTACATCTCGCCATCGAGGCTAGTACAGACCCGGTCGGGAGCCAAACTATCGAGTCACATTTGGGGTTTCAAAAAATCAAAACTTATCAACTTGTTTTTACAGGTGGTAGATCTACGTGTGAGATCGTCTGGTTTGGTACCACCATCCTTTCTGTTTCTCCGAAGCAGTAAGATTTGAGAGCCAGTGTTACCGGCAGAATGGTATAACCTCTTTACCTCTACATGGGCAAGACAAGGCGATGCTAATAGTGTTTTAGACATCAACAGCATCGAAGTGTCAATAGGCGGCGGTATCACTTTCCATCGGGTAAACCATCGGATTGTCCGCCCATGATGTTGTATCACAAAATTTCAAGAAACCAATGGAAGGAAGCTTTCTAAAATAAGAAGAAAACATACGGTCAGAAGGGAATCTCCAAGAAGAAACGTCATTGATAGTCGTCATAAACTACAGCCAATATTTGAAATTGTGACGGGCTGGCCTCCTGGCACGATGCAGCGAAGGACAATAGGAGCGGCGAGATGGATAAAACCCAGTGGGAATGATGAAAAAGATGACCGATAAGATGATGGAGTGATGGCATCGTAACTGCAGCAGGAAAGGAGTTGAACAAACTAGCTCAGGAGAGGGAAAACTGACTAAAGCTGGAGGAGGCCTACAAAATATCTGTACAGGATATTGAACATGTTAACATGCGTTTTTTTTTTAATTCAAGACCAGGCAGGCATTTGACCCCAAGCCCGCCTGATGTTAAGCGGCGATGAGGTCTAAGGTGGATCATGCCTGCCTAGGAGAAACCTATTCACTCTTGTAGCTGGTGATGCTGCCGCTACAACTGTGGAAGAAAATTCGTACACATTTGAAAGCAAACAATTTAAAATACTCTTCAAAATGAAGGTGGTATAAAGCCATGACTCCTTCGATATAACCAAGACGTGATATTATTATTTTGACGACCTTGGTGGCGCAGTGGTAAAACTGCCGACTGCTACGCTAGAGGTTCCGGGTTCGAATCCCGTCGTGAGCGGAACATTGTGTTATTTGCAAGACTTATTCCGCTGACCAGTATTGGATTTAGTATTCTTATAAATGTAGTTTAATAATATATACATTATATGTCAGTGCAGGACTCAGAGTGTGGCTTTATTATTATTGACTTAAGCAAACCTGCACAAAGCATCAAGCCCGATAGAATTATTGATCTCATTTTTGTGAACAATTAAAGCAAATTAGTATTTAGTTAATCATTTCAGTAGTTATATAAACATTGATATCTTATTATCTACATGTATTAGTTACAATTAAAATAAAAGGAAAAAAAATAATCATTCCTTCTTTGCGGATATTTTGTTAATTTATAGATTATTAGCGGTCCTAATGTATAAATGCGTATTTGAAAATTCAGTTAGTTTTATGTAAAAAAAATAATCTCATTTTGCTGTATTTGTCTATTAAAGAAACTAGTTTTATTTTCAATTCCATCTTAAAGAACCAATATTGCTTATAATATTTTTTTGCAGAAGCTATCGTTCATTACAAACGATTTTTTTTTCAAATGTAACCTGGACTGACCTTATTGTATGCAGCTCATCACTATCGACAGATTTTTTTACGTTTTTTTCATAGCTCCAATTATTACTAACCACTAGTGGCAGCTTCCAGTAATCAGCGCCCCAAAGTCTATTAAAATCAGTCATCAAATTTCAAAAGAGGAAGCCATTGCAGTCCTGTGCTATTATCATCGTGTTTGTGTAATATTATTTCGCTCTGTATTGGTAACATTTTACATGATTTTTTTTTTCTTAAATTAAACACCCAAGAAACAACGAGGAATACGTACCATAACATAAATGTCGTAATTAATCCCTCGAGATGGGTAGGCAGAGGTGTTAAACACCGCTTTTCGCATGTTCACAACAATAACTCACAAATATTAATTTGGGTGTAGTAAATTTGTCATTTTGCAATTACGCCATTATACGAAAAAGGTGCCGATTACTATTTTAATAACAAGCTAATCCCGTCAGGAAGCTTATCTTTAAAAAAACCCTATATTTTCTTCGTCAGCGGTTTAAGTAATATCTTGATATCTTAAATCCTACAAACTCTTTTAAAAGATAAAGTACTTGTTTTTTACAAATTTGTACTCCTATTAGGATACTGTCCACATAATTTAAAAATGAGTATTTCTTCCTAAAGAATGAAATTGATTTGTTAAATTTGGTTTTGGTGTCATGGGTAAAAAAATTTTAAAACCAAATATTCAGCTGAGATCATTTTAATGACACTACAGTAAAATCTTTCATGACTGCAGGGTTAAAAAAGCCATTTCGACATATTACATGTGACTATATACGTGCGTCAAGTCATAAAATATCAACTTCTTGCTTTTGAACTGAAGTGTCAGTACTGAGCGGCCATCTTGTAAAATTAAGATGACATGGTTTACGATATGGGTATGATTACAAAATCAAAATCAAAATTACTTTATTCCAAAAACTTGAAATAATGTCCTTAGAATCATTAAATGAATTCGGAAAATTTATGTCGGGGAAGATACCGGCAAAAAACCCCAGATTCTGTAATTTGTTTTTACAGAAAATGAAAACTCAAAATAACAGTATGGTATTAAAATTATAACTTTATAATGTGAAACGTAGAGTTGATTTTTGAATGGTAAAGTGACACGTTGACAACGCATGGACTGGAGTCGGTATTTGTTATGACAGGTACCTCTTATCTAATAATCTTAATTAATTTAATTTGTTATAACAATTTAATTTGGTGATAATCAAATAGATAAAACAGCAGTTGCTACTAATGAAATTGTAAATAGGTCTAAAGGAAAAAAATTAATCCATTCTCATGCCTACGACAGTACATCTTTTCATAGTTGTATACCAGGCTAAATGCTTGCTGGTCATCTACGTATCAGATCGTCTGGGTTGGTACCACACTACGGTGAGTAAAGGGCGTCTTTAAGCTGGTTAATTAGTATTACCGATGCAGATAATAATAATTGGAAGGGATAATTGGTAAATTTATGTTTTTTTATAGTACAGCCATAGCTCATGGAAACAACTACATGATTCTTCTTTACTGCAATCTGTTTCGTATATACATACTAAACAGACAAATAAATATTGGATAACAGGTCAGGATGTGGAATAATACCAACAACTTTCAATCTATGTTTAATTCGAAAACTTATTATCAATTTTAGACGAAGAACTTCGAACGAGCTCCGGATTAATTATGCGCGCCCAACGTCTTTTTTTCATTGACGCACCTTTCGCGCCGAGCATAGATTTAACGGAAGTGTAAGGTTATCGGTGTTCAATTGAAAAACAATTAATGTTGTATTTCAATATAACTAAACACCAAAATTATGTAAAATCAGGAATGTTAATAATCAATATAAATCTATGTAAATCTCTTAATAAATAATTAGTGTTACAAATCCTTATTCTACCTAGCACTATTTGAGTACCGTCAGATACAAGCAAACATAAATAAAGAGTACTTTTGCTACCAAAGCATCTCTGTGGAGTACATTATTAAGTTTCTAACTTAAGCTAGGCACACAACTTTCAATTTTGCCGTTCGCTGTGTTTCGGTTCGAAGGATTGGAGAGCCAGTGTAATTACCGGCACGAGATACATCTTTACCTTTACATGGGCAACGCATAGGCAGTGCTTTTGGCGTTCTAAAACATCAAGGACTTCGTCGTGTCAATAGGTGACGGTATCTTTTCCATTAGGTGAAAAAAACAGCAACAAAGATCTGAAAATGATGAAGTATGAACCTTGGCAAGTGCCAATATTAAGAACTTTTAAAATTAAAATGTGCCAGTTGTAGATAATGTAGGTTAGGTAAATAATACTCAAAAACCGGTGTAGGACCCAATCGAACGCTATGTGTAGGATAACACATACTTAGCTAATTAAAACAACATTCTCCGTTTCTTTTTGCTCATCATTTTGAGGAAAATAACTAAAATATTTGAACTGTGACATTTTATTTTTAAAGAGACATCTATTGGGTCTTACTAACACTTACTAAAGGGCATCACTAACTCTAATTTATGTGTGCAACTGATATAAACTAGATGGCGCTACTAGTCTCGAATAAAATATGTTTCACTAAACTAGGTAACATAAATAGCTTTTTATCTATTAAAAATACTTAGCTACAAATTACTGATTTTTGTTACAAGAAAGTTAAAATCACTGGAGCGAGAGATTCATTCGATACGTCTCACAGATTTGGAAATGAAGCTTGCACCACGAACTTTATACCTTTAGTATTGCAATCAAACTTCAGCTGCTTAGGATCAGGTATATTCCTTTTGCCACTTTCCTTACTAACAAAGAAATATTTTGATATTTCTTTCTTAGTGCGTACATTTAGCTATGGTATTCCCTGGATAAAACAATACAAATTAAAACCAACAAATACTGTGTATTTATGGTTTTCCCTAGAGGCTACAGCAAGGATTCTTCAAGGAGTCGGCAACGCGTGGTATTTCAAACGTTCTTATGCTATGGTGACTTCTTACAATAAGGCAGGCCGCAAGTCATTGCCTGCCGTCTCATTGGAATAAAAAATAAAGTCAAATTTAGATAGTTTATTATTATCCCTACATGTGTTAAGTAGGAAAGCGTATTATGGAGGCCTGACAAAAAAGTATGTACGAATTCTGAGCTTTTATTAAATTTGTTAAATATTTATTAATAATAACATTATTTTAAATAATCATCTGTTTTCAATCAAGGGTTTTGATACATTTGTAATTATAAGGTTTTCAACATAACTCAAGTTTTCTAATGCCATTTCACTTTCGCCTAAAGTCGACACGTAGCGTCTTAGACTATTGACAGCTGATAGTGCTTGGGCCTTCGACAAAATCGGAGTTGACTCTTCGTCATCATCCTCATCACTAAAGGCATCTTTTTGGGTGTTTACATCTTCAGTGAGATCTTTAATAGGGTAGGGTGCAACATTGTCATCAAAAGAAGAATATCCCGGGAAATCCTCCAGAGTCTCGGGTTCTTCCACCACGTCAGCGTTCTCGTTTTGGAATGATTTCATGAAACTGTTCTGTATTGTTTCAGGTTTGATTGCTTGCCATGCAGCTGCGATGTTTAGGATCGCATCGTGAAGAGTTAGTGGACATTTGCTGTCAGTATCATCATTGAGATGTATCAGTCGTGTTCTGTAGCCTTGTTTAAGGACTTTTATAATTCCCTGTTCCATCGGCTGCAGCTTCGTAGGTAAGAAAACTAGCTTGATGTTCTTCAGCTCAACATTTTTAGGGTGAATGGGGCAGTCATCTATTATGAGAATAATGCGTCTTTTTTCAATATGGAAATGATCATCTAAAGCCTTCAACCAGTCGATAAAACGAAGTTCAGTCATCCAAGCTAGAGAATGTGCATCATATGTTACAGGAAACGATTTAACGTTTCTAAAGCTACGAGGATTATCCGCCTTACCAATGACCAGCAAACGTAACCTTTCTGAGCCATCGGAATTGGCACAGGCTAGGACAGTTATCCTCTCTTTACTTGCTTTCCCATCATCGCAAATATCTCCTTCGAAATCATGGTATTTATCTGGCATTAGTTTATAAAATAAACCGAATTCGTCTGCGTTAAAAATGTCTCGCGGTTCATAATTTTGTGACAGTGCAACAAGCTGTTCCGTCAATGTATCGACTTCTTTCTCTACCTCTACCTCTGATCCCCCACTGATTCGACGATACACAATGTCGTGACGGTTTTTAAAACGATTTAACCAACCATTCGAGCCGGTGAAATCAGTGATTTGTAAGCTCTCAGCAATTTCTCGCGCCTTTTCGCACAGCACAGGGCCATTTATAGGTAGATTTAAAACTCTTGCTTGATGAAGCCAATCCAATAACACTTTCTCTAAGTTATCGAACTTCCCCGCCTTCTGTTTTTTTCTCTTCACACCTCCCAACGTGTACTTTTCCTCGATATCGTATCTATTCTTTAAAATGGTTCGTAACGTTGAAACTGGTAAGTTAAGTTCTGCAGCTAGTTCTGTTTGATTTTTCGTTTGAGATTTTGCATCGAAAACCTCAAGTATCTTTATTTTATCTTCAAGTGACAATGCCTTTCGCTTAATTGACGTCATTCTTAAACTTAAATAGAATCAATGGATACAATACGATTCATTCAATACGCGTAGCAAATCGAGTAGGTAACAAAAAAACATGAATTAATAAAAAAATTGCAAAGCGGCGCCAGAGTGAGTTAGCCCTTGAGATTTGGTAGGAATTGCTTTAGTTTATTACTCATTATGGATCTTTCGGTGCTAGCTGTGAAAATAACTAGACGTATTGTCGTTCGCTCCAACAATTATATTCATTTTTACCCTAATATTTAGTGTAAAAAGTCAACAAAAACATATTACACTAGAAGATACTAACTATATACTGAAGAAATACAACAATATTTGTCAAAGTAGAGGAAATAAAAGAACTCAAAACATTTGCAGTTATTCAAAACAAAAAAATACAACAATTCACAACAGAGCTAGATTGACAACTGTCAAAAAATAGTGTTGCCGTCACAAGATTTTAAAATCTACTATTTAATCAGTGTTTACAGATAAAAGTTTAAATTAACCTTTGAAATTCCATAAACAAAAAATAATTATTTTGAAAGACAGAAAATATTTGAAAAAAAGTACAAATAAAATAACAGACAATTACTATGACAGAAACTGTGACAAAAATTTTTTATACAACAATTTGATGAACGATTAAAAAAATCACTGGAATCGTTCTGGAGAAAAAAGGAAATATAGAAATCTAAAACTGAATTACCTCAAAGCACATAAATTACGCTAATCAAGGAAACATGACGGCCTCCGTGGCGCAATGGTCTTAACCAATGGCACGTGAGATCCCGAGTTCGAATCCCGGTTCCGTAAGGTATTTGTGTTATAAACACGAGTATTTGCTCTGAGGTCTTAAATGTTTTCTGTGTGTTTTAGTATCGTACCTATCTATTTATATGTCATTATGTACCTTTTTTCTAAGTAAGTTTCTACCTAAGTACATAGCACAAGCTTTGTTATCTTAAAATGGAACTAAGTCAATTTGTGTGAATTGTCCCGATTTATTATTATTGTTATATAAGAAATGGAAAAACGAAGGAACTCTTAGATTTGCAGACGGTATGGTCCTATTCGCGAAAAACAGCCGAAAACAGGAGAAAATGATAAATCTGTTAACCGAATAAAGCGGAAAAGTGGATTTTAGGATGATTAAAGATACGACAAAAATGGTGACAAACAACTTTAAATTTACACTACTAGAAGGACAGACATTTAAATAATTAGTTACATTTATCAAGGAAACGAAGTATTATTTAGAGATAGAAATTAACAAGAGATTTTCTTTTATGCCTCCCGAATTCCTTCGCTATCGTTCACTATGAAATGGATCAGACTGTATCGTCTTTATAAAGACAACACAACAAGACGGAAAGCATAAGACCATTTTAACTGTACATCTCGCCATCGAGGCTAGTACAGACCCGGTCGGGAGCCAAACTATCGAGTCACATTTGGGGTTTCAAAAAATCAAAACTTATCAACTTGTTTTTACAGGTGGTAGATCTACGTGTGAGATCGTCTGGTTTGGTACCACCATCCTTTCTGTTTCTCCGAAGCAGTAAGATTTGAGAGCCAGTGTTACCGGCAGAAAGGTATAACCTCTTTACCTCTACATGGGCAAGACAAGGCGATGCTAATAGTGTTTTAGACATCAACAGCATCGAAGTGTCAATAGGCGGCGGTATCACTTTCCATCGGGTAAACCATCGGATTGTCCGCCCATGATGTTGTATCACAAAATTTCAAGAAACCAATGGAAGGAAGCTTTCTAAAATAAGAAGAAAACATACGGTCAGAAGGGAATCTCCAAGAAGAAACGTCATTGATAGTCGTCATAAACTACAGCCAATATTTGAAATTGTGACGGGCTGGCCTCCTGGCACGATGCAGCGAAGGACAATAGGACCGGCGAGATGGATAAAACCCAGTGGGAATGATGAAAAAGATGACCGATAAGATGATGGAGTGATGGCATCGTAACTGCAGCAGGAAAGGAGTTGAACAAACTAGCTCAGGAGAGGGAAAACTGACTAAAGCTGGAGGAGGCCTACAAAATATCTGTACAGGATATTGAACATGTTAACATGCGTTTTTTTTTTTAATTCAAGACCAGGCAGGCATTTGACCCCAAACCCGCCTGATGTTAAGCGGCGATGAGGTCTAAGGTGGATCATGCCTGCCTAGGAGAAACCTATTCACTCTTGCCTAACATGTGGTGATGGAAAATAAAAGTTCTTATTACTTATTATGTTGAATAAGAGTCATGGGAATCGTCCCTTAACATTTAATCGCACTAGCATAAATTAATAAAAGAAAGTGCATATTTTTGCCACTTTTGTTGAACAAAAACAAAGTTTGCCCTTCCATTCGAACTAATATTACGATCAGAAAGACTTCAATAATCTGATTTAATCAAAATAGAGCTCTATACACTCGCCAGCGTATCTAGCTGTGAATTCACGCCGCGAAAGCTACGAGTATAAGTACTACATGCTTTCGCGATCGCGCACTGTTAATTGAGTGCGAATCCTTTGACGCGGAATAAAAGCCGACACCTAACTGGGAACTGCGCGAAGCTAGTACTCCCGCTACACAGCTTTCGCGCTGCAAGTGTACAGCGCACTTTTAGGTTATAGGCCAACCTAGCTTACCAATATTCCATTCTGTCAATAACTAGAAAATATTTTTAAAATAATCCCCTCCAATCAGAAAGGAACTTTTCCAACCATATTAGATTTTGATCAAATAAATTATTATAAAGGTATTGTTAACCTGTTTATTAGAGTATCAACCCCCGACATTGTATTTCACGAAAATGCTCTAGCATTATTATTGATTGAGTGAATCAAAGTGCATATAAATAAACTGACACATTCTAGACATTCCCGGGATAGAATCAATATCAGTCCCGTCCTATCCCGACCCACACGGCGCATGCTCCAACCTCCATTTTGAAGACACAATAGACCGGGATAAAATTTTGAGGTTATAACCTAAATACTATTTTATTTAAGTGTGTGTCGATCTGTTTTTGTCGAAATGAGCCCAGAGAGAGAAACCGAAAGTAAGTATCTAAGGAATTGAAAATAATTTATTTTTCTGCTTGCCTTTTTTTTGTTTGTATGAATAGATATCTTTTGTTTGTGTTTTGGTATATAATCTTGTTTGCTTATAAATTGATTGGATATGTAATCGTCAGATAAACTCACTTTGTCGTGACGTTATAAAGCTAATTAAAAGAACTTCAAAATTTTACGTTTGAATGGACAAAGGAGATAGCATTTTTTATCAATCAAATTTTGCGTATAGTACTTAAGTTAAGATTTATAAATAATTTTGATAAAATAAAAGCTAATTACGGGTCAGATGAATTTAAAGGACTTATTTTGGAGTTTCAGCTTCGTCATTAATTTTGTAATTTAAACTCTTAAGTACATTGCATTGCAGTTGCTATAGTATATTTTATTTTAACTATTTTATAGGATTATAGGATTAAACTACGGTAATATGAATTTAATATCTGCTATTTCGAGTTTTTTTGTTTTGTTTTTAAATTGTTTTTATTTTAATACAACATATCAAAGTTGCCTTAATTTTAGACAAAGCATTTAAAGCTTTGTTGACTAGTAGTTTTCAAGATTTATTAATTTAATTTAATTTAAATTGATGCCTTATATAACTGAACAAATAAACACCTAAAAAAAGATGGTATAATGTGAAATACTGAAACATTTCTAAGTAGATTGTGTTCACTAAGGCAATTAGACCTGCAACAATAAAGCATACATAACATGTTTTATCGAGTGTTGAACTGACTCCTAAATGGAGTTAAGGGATAGGCAACAAACGTATTGACATTGGCGTTGCAAGCATATTTCTTATCTTTCTTTTTTTTTTATTTTAACAATATCACAGTTTGTTGAACTCTAATATTTAATTGAAAATCAAAATATATATATATGGGTTAGTATGTTTTTACTAATTCCACCTTATCTTTCAGCGTCAGAAGACATGTTGGAATCAATAGACGAGTTGAAAGAACGTCTTTCCTCAATGAAGAAGATGATGGAGGAACGCAAGGCAGCAGGCTCTGGGACGAAAGACCTGTTCCAAGGTCACGCTAAAAGCCTGAAAGGGACCTCCATGATTGATGGAAATTTCCTCAGCTTCGTCTTCGGAGGATCCTTGGTGGTAATCCTAAGTGTCACCGTGTATGCCTTCTACAATTTGTACCATGCTGTGTTGAAGAAATTCCCGTCAAGCCACACTGAACTCTAAATTATTAGATTAAGGTTTAATATAGTAAATAAAGCAGTTTTTTTGTAACGGCGTGTTTTATTGTGGTAATAATATTGCGTAATTTGTAGCTGCCATGTTCCTCATTCCCAGATAGTGGCGACAGATTCGCAACCTTTTACACTGGGACTCAACATAAACAGACGAAATGCCCACCCCTCTCGAGGGATTGCGTCCTGAGTTTATACCATGTTATATAATAGTAACATCTCCGAACCATTCACACAATATTTCCTAGTTCCAAACTAAGACACAGCCTTGTACTGTGGGTACTTAACAACTATGTACGTACATTTATAGATCAATATATACATAAATAGAAAGGAAACAATCATGACCTTAAATCAAATGTTCTTGTTAATCACACAAGTAACTCCGAACCCGTGACCTTACGTGTCATAGCCGAAGGTTTAAGCCGCTGCGCCACGGAGGCCGTCTCCTCCCTAATATCTCCTTAATTCCAATCAATACTACAGTAAATGTAGAAGTTACTCTGTGTCTTTGTGTCTTACATTTTTAAACTACTGAACAAATTTTGTATTGAATTTTATAACTGAGATAAACTGCATTCTGATTCCTGAGTGACATATGTTATGTGGCAACTAGGGCATGTAATACTAGCTGCGTTGTCATTTTTCGAAATGCGATGCAGTAGAACCGGTCATTAAAATAAAAACACAGCCAATTAGAAATACTTAAGATCAACTTTTTGAAGATAATTTTTAAATAAGAACTGTTTTGATAAATAATTTTAATCAACAATTAAAAAATATTGTTTTAAAATAAATTATATGATTATAATTTTTCCTATTAAAAAATTACAAATTCGAAAAAAATAGCTGATAATAAATAATTTAGATATAAAACTTATCCCATTTTGTTACTATTTTATATTTGAGTTTATTTATTTCTAAACTTACAATATACTTAAGGCAAAAATAAATTATAATAAGATTAATTATACTAATTAAAATACGGTAAATCTTAAGACCTTATAATAAATATAAAAAGTAAAAATAAAACAACCACAAAATTCTGAATTGCATGAAAAAATTTCTTTAATTTCCATAATAACTTAATGTTATAAAATAATGCAATGTGTGTGTTAAATATAATGTTATCTTTATATGTTCATGTTAGTATGTTTATATGTTCATGTTAGTATGTTTAAGTCAAGTATAATTTAATAAACAGTTATGATTATTAAAAGTAAATTCGTTTGAACATAATAATAGTAATTATAATAATTATTATGTTAGTAATAATTAATTTGTTATTACGGAACCCGCTTTCAGTGGGGGCCTTAATTGCATTAATGAATGTACACTTGTTCTACATTTATTTAAATTTAATAAGAAGTCATATTCTGTATAAAATCTATTATTATATAATAATAATTCTGACTGATTCTACCAAGTTAGACAAATACTATTTATCGTAAGCGTTCACGTTAACAGAAACAAAAAATGTATTGAAATGACATTTCTTCACGCTCGAATTACCTCATTGTAATGTTTATTATCTTTTAACGTGAACACTAGCGGAAAGTTGTGTTTGTATAAGGGGACTGATCTGATGACCTCGGTAGCGCAGTAGTGTAAACATCCGACTGCTACGCTGGAGGTTCCGGATTTGAATCTCGGCGGGGGTGGAACATTGTGTTATTTGCAAGACGCATTATTTCGCTTAACAGTCTTGGATGTAGTATACTATGTAGTTTATACCATATCGTTGCTTAGCACCTGCGATACAAGATTTTGCAATCTTACTTCAGAACTCTTCTAAGCTGTGTGTCGTGATAAGTTTATTATTATTAATATTAATTAGTTTCTTGTTTCACGATTTTCTTGTATACCTCCGTAAATAGAAAAAGTAAATTAACCTGTAGGTCTAGGCGTTCTTAAACATTAGAAAAAAGTACCTAATGCTTATTACATAAAGCACTGCTTCTCAACCTGTGGTACGCAGACCTTTAGGGGTCCGCGAGAATGTATATTGGAATATGTAGGCTCATGTTTGGACATTTAACAATAATAAATTAGAGGACACAAAATTTTCGTCATCGGTACCTTATATAGTATCTTCAATAGATTACAAATGGAATCTGATTGGTGATTACAACTTACTTAACTTAGTAACTCAATAACATTACATTCGTTGATAATAATTGAATTGTGGTTCCGACCATTAAATATAACAATAATTTAAAATTTATATGTAAATGAAATTTTTAAATTAGTTAAATGAATGTTTGGCAAAAATACACGAGTCTGAAATTTACTGTTAAAAAAAAAATTACAAATAGCGCAGTACTAACGTATGACGTCACATGTGGGAAGCGTTATAGGCTTTCCATAGAAAACCCCGCTTTAGACAGAGACATAAATTTATAAGATTTTCGACGTTTAAAAATTCAACCAAGAAAAAGTAACTGCTTGGTTTGTATTAAAGTAACTGCTTTGCCGATTTTTTTTGTCACTAATGGATTAGTAAAAACGTACAGTTACAGGTGGTAGATCTACGTTCGAGATCGTCTGGGTTGGTACCACCCTCCTTTCTATTTACAACCTGAAGCAGTTTTTCAGTTTGAAGGATTGGAGAGCCAGTGTGATTACGAAATGTATAATATCTTTACTTCTACATTGGCAATGCATAGGGTGTGCTCTTGGTGTTGACATCTGGGGCATAGTCGAGTCCATATGCGGTATCACTTTCCATCAGGAGAACCGTTTGCTTGTTTACGCATAAGTTCTATAAAAAATAGTGCAGTAGCCCAATCTTCAAAGTTCAGATACAAGTATTTTGTTTAGTAGGGGTCCGTGGACGAAATTGGTTAAGAAACGCTGACCTGAAGGAAATTGCTTTCAGCTAATTTGTCTCACGGATGTGTGCTTGACGTTTGTATTAAAAGCTTTTGGTTATTAATCATGACAAAAATAATTATAAATCTCAAAACAAGCTTTTACATTGTATACATTGTGTTTTGATTCAATTTAATGGGTTTGATTTAATTTCTATTTACAACGTGAAGCAGTTTGAAGCGGTTGGAAGCGGTTTGAAGGATCTTGCATCTGGAATAACATATTTACCTCTACATGGGCAAAGCAGCGGTGCTCTTGGCGCTCTAAGACATCAAGGGTATCGTTGTGTTAAAAGGCGGTATCACTTTCCATAAGATGAACCGCCTGCTTGTATACTCACGACGTTGTTTAAAAATATTTTTGAAATTTAGGTTCATTTAAAATTGCTTTCGGTTTCCATGGAAACCATACTAATCTCGTATACATTCATGTGTATGTGTGTGTTTAGTTTGGAATGTATTTTATCTGTGTGTTGAGGTTCCTTACAATCAATGAGCCAAAAGCATATCCGCTCTTTTGCTCAGCAGTATCTAATAGACGCTTGCGACGTAAGAGGTATCCTGCTGTGTTGCCGATTTTTATCCTCTATTTAAATTGTTCTGAAAAACGAGTAAAGGTTCAAATCTTGGCCCGGAATTTGTTTTTTTTTTTTCTTTCTAATATGATTTTTTTTTGGAATAATTGAAATAAATGAATTTTTGATAGCATTACTATACCTTATTTATTTTATATATGAGTAGCATGTATATATGTTACGGGTAAGTATGGTACATATTTATTTTGATTCTACAAGACGTAATTTATAAATAATTTCATTATAATTCTTATATTTCGACATGAGCTTTATCGCATTCTCTCACCCTATTCTGTAAGATGTATAACTGGCTAAGAATAAAACATTTTGACATACTTACATAAATTACAGAATCTGGGGTTACTTGCTGGTATCTTCCCCGACATACATTTTTCGAAACGGTGGTCGAGTCATTTTTAAGTACTTTTTTTATTAACGGAATAAAGTTATTTTGATTTGTTTTATATTAGTACTATTAATGATTATATTCTTTTATTCTTTATTTTATTTTATTTATAAGTACATTCTTCTTACAACCTTCAAATATAGGTGGTACCCACTAATTATAGTAGCTTTGGCTTTTGGCCGCGACTCCGACGTATTTGAATTTTTTAAAGCTAAGAATTTTTATTTTTAAATTTTCTTGGACAAAATGTAGTCTACATCCCTGAATGGTCTAAGTTGGCTACCAAAAAGTGAAATTTTAGGGTTAGAAGGTCTTTTAAAGCATTATTTAAACTTAAAAATTATAATTTGACGAATATTTCGATATTTGTGTCAGTGTAATCAAAACTCACAAACGAATAAAGCGATTTTGATGTAATTTTTATGAAAGGTGACTTAATCGAGCGTGTTCTTAGCTATGATCGATATCGGTTTTCCCATTCAAAATAATGGGGGGATGAATAATCGAATGTATGCAATCGGGGTTTTTAATATTGTAATTAATTTTTTTAATTAAAAAGCTAGAAGAATATTTCAATATTCTTTAACTACTAATATAACTACATAGATATCTAAGCTATTTAGCTAATGTAACTTAATAGTAAGTTCCACAAACGCTTGAAGTTTAAAACTGATAGAACGGTAGGAAACAAGCGAACTGGTAAAGCGGTTTTCAAAGCTAAAAATAATAACCACATCACGACACACACATTGACTCAGTCCTGTAGTAAGTATCGTAAGAACTTGTGTCATAGGAACTAAGGAACTACATAGATAAGAATACAACATCCAAGACCGGTAAGTGAAACAATGCATCTTGCAAATAACACAAAGTCGCGCCCCCGCCGGGATTCAAACCCGAAACCTCTAGCGTAGCAGTCGGCTAAAGCTGATATCACAAATCGACTTTATAATATTAGTGCAAATAACAAGACTGTATTTGTCTTGTCTAGACGGTGGTATTCAGGTTAGATTGTTTAAACTTTAAATAACAGAACCAGTGTTTGTATTATCAGTAAAAATACAACATTCAATTTATTTATCTAAGTTTCTACGGTTGGTATGCTTGGAGGAATACGTTTCTGAAATTCAATGTCCCTACCACAATTCGTCGAATTCGAATTGAATGTACAGAACTTACGCGTCTTTTGTGTCATGAGTTCATATAGTTTATTCCAACCTGTCACTCTGCTCTGTCCGCCTAGGGTGACAGAGAGGGAAATAAGTTCGATCTGTCACCCTGTTACGAGGGGACAGATCGATATTAGCAATCTTAATTCCTCATTAATCCTTAAGAAGTGCTTTGAGAATATACAAGAAATATGGTGTTTTCTGCAAAAATCAAAGCAGAGGGCGCCAGTAGCACCCATATCTGACAAACGTCAAGAATCCCTCCAAAATACAAACTGTCAGATCTTAAAAATTTAAAGCTTAAAAACACTAGAAAAACACGCTTGGAATGCCAGTGTCTATCTTCCGGTTTCACCATCAGACCTTGAAACCAAATATCGTGATCAAAGTTCATTACAAGTCTTTTCTAAGAAATCCAAAACAGCTATGATACGAGTTTCCATCATGAAGCTCCAGTTCATATCTTCCGGTTCCAATATCAGATCAGTTCGACAGTACCATGTTATTGTATCACAAGAACTAAATACAGCTGCCAATTTTCATGACGCTACGACCCTTGGAATATGGTTAAATTAGTTACCTTAGATTCCATTACATAGTTAGTTAAATACAGGTCGACGCTGTCCTGATAATGTGTATATAATCTATCACGTTGTTACAGATTCGGCATCTGATCACTAGTCAGAACACAGAACAAAGTATGACATAGTTTGTTCTCATCACGTGACGTTGGATTAGTCATCTAAATCGATTGTCGACATAAAATATGGATTGATAAAAAAAAATAGAAAAAATAACTGTAAACGTATTTGAACAAATAGTTTACATTTAAGTTGTTCTATTGGCAGATTATCTGTCCATAGACTGTGTTGTTTGCTGAATTGCTGGTGCTGCTGTGAAGCGGAATAAAATCGCATTAAAACACCTTATTTGTAGCTGCAATCGTAAGCGGCAATCAAAGGAAAATTAACTGAAAACGGCCTAAAACAAACTCAGAATTTAAAAGAGAACTTGTTCGAGTCAGCTTATAATAAAAACTAAATTTCTGCAGACAAAAACTTGGGCAAAAGCTAGTAACCCAAATTAAACCCTTGATGGGAAACCACGGTCATTTTGTTCGAAGCAACCAAGTCTGGCCACCATTTCAAATTCCTTCCATTAAATTATGTATCAAAGCCGATAGACTTTGAACTCTATTTCTTAACGATTACGGTTCATATTGCCTTACAGCGATTTATTCCTTAATGCTCGCTTGAAGGTGAATAGATGCATAATGCATTTCACAAATTGCACCTGAAGTTACACGCGAGAAAACTAGTGGTTAATGCTTGTATTGATTTAATAAGGTAAAAGGCTTATTAATTGAGTGATATTAATCATTACCCTTGGTATTGCAAACGTTTGAAAGCTATGGTGATTGCATATCATTAGGGCGAGGATTAAGAAAGGAGATGGCCCAAAAAAAAAACAAAATCGACACGGTCTAAATGGGTACTAATAGGTTCATTTCAACCTCTTTCTTACTACCTCTTATTTCTTCTGATCAAGTTCGTTGCGGGCCCCGCAACAGCCGGTAGGGTGTTCGGATACAGGCTGTGCGTCATTGCACAGCTGTATTATTCGTTGATAATTCGATCAAAGGACGCCACTGTTGATCCTGGGGAACTGGAACTGCAGTGGTGGGACAGAGTGGGTATACCCCGAGGTTCATCTTAATGTAGAAAACCCTTTAAAAAATTAACTTAAAAATATGGAAAACTATGGGGTTAAGGCTGCTGTTAAAGTTTGAAAAGATGTTTAAAAAATCTTGACTAACTGACTTAAAAAGGTTTTTAAGAACCACACAAGTAGTTCCAGATAAAAATACTTTTAATACATTGTTGACGACCTCAGTGGTGCAGTGGTGTAAACAGCCGACAGCTACTTTTTGTTAATTTCAAGACGCATTGTTTCGCCTACCGGTCTTGGATGTTGTTTTCTTTTCAATGTAGTTTATAACAGATCGTTACTTAGTGCCTGCGATACAAGATCATCTTAGTGCAGGGCTGAGTCAATGTGTGTGTGTGTGATTATTTTTATTAAAATTTTCTTAAGGATTTCTCAGGAAGTTATAATATATTTTATGAAAAAATCAAATAAAAACAACGAATCAAACCTACAGTTAATAAATCAAGAAAATTATGATATATTAAAAATATCTTATTATTATTAATTATTATTATATCTTATATCTATTATATCTTGTTTTATAATTAGATTTTTATGTAAGTAAACAAAAAAATACAAATTTATGAGTATATATTAAATATTCGTAGCTTATATACTCGTATAATAAACACATTACATATTATACATGTAATAATAAAAAGTATATCTAACTTGGACGAGGCGCTGTGCGTCAAATTTAATTATACGTACGGGATCGGAACTCGCTCCCGGCGGATGAGATTCCTCAACATTACATGTTTGACCTCTCCAGGTCGACAGTAAATGCATTATTTAGGATATGTGCTCCATCTTCTTGACATGACAACTTTTTTGATTTTCAATGTTATCGGAAAATATTTTTTTCTAGTTTTGTTTTGTTTTTTTTTTTTTTAATAAAGGACAGTGTTAAAGGCTTCAAACATAGAATAGTTCAAAATACAATATAATTCGATTCATTCAACCATAACAGTATTATGCATATATGCTCTGATACCTGAACAATTAATTTGTTTAAAAATTGCAATTTAATTTGTCTGCGTGTTATGTTAATTGAAGATTTGTTCAGGCATGTTTTTGTTATGTCACAGTGCAATCGCAAATGCCGTGGTTTCATAAATTCACTTGTACTTCATGTAAAATTATGCTCAGAATTGCCAGTTTTTATACATCAACCCTTGCTGTTTTTTAGAATTGCGTACACAAATGTTACCAACGGAACCCTATTACTTTTTTTTCGCTATCCGCCTGTCTGTCATGAATCAGCGGGCTGTATCTCATGAACCATTATACACTATATTCCAACGAATAATAATAATTAAACCAATCACCATAAAAGAGACGTCTTCACTTCGACATTATTTTGCTCGTATAATTAAATATTCATAATTCATTGCCATTCGTCGAACTATTTCAAAGATTAGTTTATACTAAGACAGTTATGCGTATTTTTATATCAAGATTTTTTATTGATTTTTCGTCAACTACCTTTAGAATTACAGCTATCGAACTCTGAAGCCTCCTGTTAAGAGTAAATCCTAGAAGAATCCTCCCTTAACGGTAATTCTAATTAGTTGAAACAGAAGAGTTAGCGTACGTGCTGGCGCTGCAGTTCTTGGTCAGCACGTGACGCGCGTGTATATCAGCTGATAGATTAATTGTATAAAGCTAATAGTTACAAGCTATGAGAGAGGAATCAATACTGAGAGTTGTTGAGAATCAGTCGTTTCACTAATTACCACCACCGCGCTACCATTGCGTCCCCACAGGGGTTGACCATGGCGTACGTCAGGAGCGGAGTCCACCCCAGGCATCAACACTTTAGCGGAGTCGCTTAAGACCAGTTTAATATTTAATCATTTATTTAATGAAAAGATATAAAAGACTTTATTTCTAGGCAACTTCCAAAAGTATACATTTTCCGGAAGCAATGCGTCATATGCTACGTGCTACGCTTGGATGGCGAAGTCAAACCGTTCGACCGTACTACGTAGCGCGTAGTCCGTAGTAATTGGTAATGGAAATTCACTTGTTAACAATTTTACGGGTCATACTTTTCAGAATCCGATTTTTTATTATTTAAAAATACTTATGAAATATATTTGCGATACATTAAATGTGGAAAAAGGCAATAATAATTACAATAAAATATTTTTATTATTTATTACAAAAATGCTATTGGTCAGGTTATTTATATATTTAATGATTTTTTATTTTAAATTCAAAACAACTTCCATCGTGCAATGTATTTAAACATAATACATATAACACATTGCTATATATATAAATGTAAAGTAAACTATACATAATAGAACTTTCCTTTGTCCAAGGAACCCTTTGGTAACCTAGAAAATTGTTTTTTTAAGATCTAAAAAAAACAATTCAAACTCAAACATAACCCAATTAGTTAGCAATCCAAGACCGATCCCAAAAGGACAAATGCTCAACACCATTACTAACATATTTCAGCAAAAGGCTATGTTATTAAAACAATGAAATATATTCGTCCCACTCTACCCTATTCATAATTCTCCTCAATGCTACAAGTGCGACAGGGACGACTATAATTTTGTTCAAAGCTTGGGAGAGCGTGACGTGTGGGGAATATTAAATTTATTAGACAGGGTTGCCACTTAATTTAATTTATGTTTTACAAAGCGATGACGTTAATTATGAATTCTGCGATAAAAATATTACAGGTATTTCATTTTTATAAAGTTAGAATGGATCTTTGTAGGTCATGAATTCGTCACCTGTTTCGTCAAAATCACTACCAATTCTATCAAAATATCGTTTTTTAAAGATAATTTCAATCTGAAGAAGATCGGTTATGTATATAGTAAAAAGAAAATTAAATTAAAAAACTGAAACTTACCAACAGATTTTTTATTAATTTCAAATTAATATATTTATCTATCAACATTAGTCGCCTTTTCTTACTCTACTTATTATTTTACATCATTGTAACATTACAAAGTTTGTAGAAACATGACAAAATTATACAATACACAAACAACCTACAATTAGACCTGCAATCCAGTATAATTTGTCGTTTCTTTGTGACACGTTTCCCATTTGTCAGTCGATATCTCTTTGTGACGTTATTTTCCATTAAGTAACATCGTCGCGGCAACCCTACCCCGCCCCCTACAAAGTAACAGGTAAAGTACATTGAAAAGTAGCTACCAGCTTGCAGTCCGGAGCGAACCTTCGTCTTGAACGCACGCGTGTAAAAAGTTATTCATCAAGGGTCAGTGCCTGTCGCGGTACGCAGACTAACAAGGTATGTCAAATAATTCCTATTTAATCTGCTAGTTAGACAAAAAAAATTGTATATATATTTTTTAAACAAAGTACTAACATTGTAAAGGTACAAAAGATTTTTATTACTAAAGTACCGTTAAGGTTTTCGTAAAAAATCCAATGTATTACCGTCTACTCGTAGAACAAAGGACGTGTTGAACGCAACAAGTTCTGGACGCTTCTCGCGGCGCAGTTACATTTTCGTATCGTTTGTTACTTGTTAATTCTACAGTTAAAAGATTCCTCCTAAGCGTAGGGTTCAGTCATTTTTCCCATTTCTAAGGATTGGATATCACGCAGTGGAAGTCTTCAGAGCGTTACAATTTGGACCCCTTCAAATAATAATAATATAATAGCAACATCACGACACACACATTGACTCAGCTCTGCATTAATATGTAATCTTGTATCGCAGGCACCAAGCAACGAAATCGTATATACTACATAGATAAAAACACAACATCCAAGACCGGTAACCGAAATTGCGTCTTGCAAATAACACAAAGTTCCTCCCCCGCCGGGATTCGAACCCGGAACCTCTAGCGTAGCAGTCGGCTGTTTACGCCACTGCTCCACCGAGGTCGTCGCCATAAAGTAAAAAGAATTTACTAGAATACTGCACCTTCGGCCAAATCGTCCCTTACTGCCAAATGTTTGACAATTTTTTAATTGTTACAGAAACAGATTAAAAATAAAAGTTTGTTTTCTAACATTACAATAGCTATTAAATTTTAAACCTACTATCCAATTATCTGTACACGACATCTGCCTGACACTATATGAATGCATTGATTAAAATCACATAGAGAGGAAAACGCTCATTTCTTAAAAAAAATATAGAATGTGATTTAAAAAAATCCAACCTCAAACTTAAATTGGTTTTTATTGAAATTGTCTTAAAATAAGTTATTTTTAAAATAAACTACCACCGGTTCGGAAAATAAAGATAATATATTATGCAAGAAACCTCCGTTCGATCCGTCAAAATCAAATATCAAGAGATCAAATAAAGCTGACATGTTGTCGATCCACTTTATGTGCTACTCGACGTTTTCGAAAAACCAATAACAAATATTTTTCAAAAAAAAAAACAATTCGTTATAAATGAAAAAACATTGAAAACAAACTCAAATAAGTAGCAAGCAATTTCTTCGGTACATTTTCTATTTCTACTTTTGAAATCATTTATTTTATGTTACAAAATAACCTTTTCCAACGAGCTTGCTTGTAATTGTATATATATATATATACAATAAGCGACCAATTTCAAAGAAAACCACCTTGCGGGAAGAAAACAACATATTTTTGACATGCTAGCTTGAAATATTTTTCTGAACCATATATTTTATACAACATGGGCAAACAAACATACAGTTTACCTGTTGGAAAGTAATACCGCCGCCTAATAACATAGCCCGATGTCGGTTAACGCCAAGAGCACCGTCTATGCGTTGACCACGTAGAGGAAAAGATGTTATACTTCTCGTGCCGGTAATTACACAGGCTCTCCAATCCTTCGAACCGAAACACAGCGAACTGCTTCACGGCAGAAAGGAGTGTTACTAACCCAGATGATCTTGCACCGATTAAAATTTTTGACATACAACTAGATCAAAGATAAAATTCAAATATATGTGGAATTTACTATGTATATTCTAAAGTATACTATATTGATCTTTGATTTATTACAATTAAGTATAATTTGTATGCAGTTGTCCACTTAATGTTTTAGTTTCAAAAGATATTAGAGTCTACAACTCGTTAAGGGAAGGAATTTGTATACCGATATAGGTTTTCGCACCCCGACTATACTTTCTACCCCCCATGTTACGTTTGGTAACGAGGTCCTTTAGATACTCGAGCTCTTTGTTACGGAAAAATACGAGTTTAACAATCGTCGATTGTAACGTAGCTTTCGAACGCTTTTCAAGGATTTTGTTCAATGTAAAGGAAATGAAAAGATAATAGGTACCTAAATGTATTGATTTCTAACAAATACTTCATTGTAGATCTGTTTCTTTATACAATGTCATAGGCAAAAAAGTGGACAGATCACTTGTCAAAAAGGCCACTTTGGCATACTGTATTTAATCTAATATATAGTGGGGGCCGTGGTAGCTCAGTTTGTCACGCGCCTTGGTTAACCAACTCGACGGGTCGAGGGTGCGAATCTAGTAAGTTATAGCTGCCATGTTCCTCACTGTGCCTGGACAGTTGTGACAGATTCGCAACCTGTCCTACTGGGACTCCAACATAGACATGTTGCACCTAAGGATTATTTATATTTATTTTGTTTTATTTATATTTTGGCGTGAGTTTTATGTACTTAAATTGTAATGAATATATCGAATAATAAAATAGCTACTGAAATTTAACTGTTGGAGACTAATGAGCGGCCATCTTGAAAGAATTAATTTTTCGATGAAATGTCTACGAAATAAAGTGAAGGCTTTCAGAAGAGTTTCTTGAAACGATATTTTAGGTCTGCTAATGGAAAATGATACCGTCTGTTGACAAAATGCGATTGCAATTGTCAATAGGATTTTTTTTTTTGCGTTTGACATCTTACTATATATCAATATCTTTACATAAAGTCTTGTTACAAAAAGTGTATATAAAAGAATTTTAATTCCAATTTTCTTTAACTTCGCACTTTGTAATTTAAATTCTTGTTTGAACAAGATTTTGTGATAAGCTCAGGGAGTCTTGGAGTCACGTATACGAGGCTATGCTCGGACTAGGTAATCTCTTTTCTTTTGTTATTTTAGGATCCCGTCTGTTATGACAACCTTATTATATAAAGGGACAAGGTTGTCAATGTGAATTAGTTTTATGAAGTAAAATTTGCGGTCGTAGAAGTTTCTGGTATTTTTTAAAAATTAATGTTATTTGAAAATTACCTACTAGTAAATATAGAATATCTGCTCCAAAAAATTTTGTCAAATAATAAAGGTACAAAATATTTTCAGAACCGGTTACCGTATTTCAACGAATTCGAATTTGAATCCGGAAATCAGTCACCGAATGTAGTAACCGGCGATTTTGTTCGATTGCTGGTACCGGATACAGCAGCAACAATTTGCCGCGAAAAAAAAAACGTTGAAGTCTCCGTCGGACTCGCAAAAGGGTTCCGTACCATAAATTAAACCATTAAAAGTACCATCATCGTACAAGATTAACCAATCTGGTTAAATCTGGTTGGTGGTGAAGGTGCTTTTGAGAGAATTTCGGATGAGGAACCAGAACAAGCAAAAAAAAACGAAAAATTCACTTTTCTTGTAGGGGAGCCCCCTTGATTTTTGATTTGTTTAAGTTTTAATTATTTATTGCTATAGAGGCAACAAAAATAGTTATTCACTGAAAATTGAGAGAGTCTAACTATTATGGTTCATGAGATACATCCAGCTGACAGACGGACGGTCTCTTTTACAGCAAAATTGATATTGCCAAAGCTTTAAATTCAATTCATTTATCGAATCGGAACTTATAATGAGATGTCAAAACAAACAGTGACGTTTTCATCTCGTTTAGTAATTAACTATGCATCGGAAAATGCCATTTCAATATTTAATTAAAAGTTACATTTGTTGCACGTTAACAGGGAATATGCATGAAATTAAATTTGATTATTCCATCAGTTTATCGTAAAGTATGTGGAATTAGAATTGAATGATAAATTAGAGAGATGTAACCATTAAAAGTAATTATATCTATCTCGCTCATCAGATCAACATTTTCTGACGTCATAGTACATATTGGATCTCTCTGTCTGACCAACGACTTTAAAAAGTTGTTTTTTTTTTAATTTTAATTAGTTTTTTAAATTAGTTATTAGGTTAAATATTGGAGAAAATCTAAAGATTTCGTGAATCTACGGGGTATCGAATTGTAAAAAAATGTATTTTAAAAATTTGTTTATACTTTACTGTGAACTGGATATTCGAAGTTTTGCGAACGAATCATTGAAATAAAAGATTAATTTAATTTAGTTTTCCTATCGTTAAGTTTTTCTATAAATATTTGGCTCTAATTTCACCTTATGGTAACTGACGATATGGCTTTGGTGAAGCATACTTTGCCTACATAGAAAATGCTTATTTGCTCTCGACCTAAAGAACTTTAAGATTGGATTTTTTCTTTTCTTTTCAATTTTGCTGTCTTCGATTGTTATGTTGACTGTTGACTGCGTTTGTTCAGATTTTCCGTTTGCCATAATATGACATATCATTGTGTTAAAATTTAAAATAATGACCCAAATCAAATGTTGAATTAAATTTTATATTGTTAATTAATAAAAGCAAAATATAACTCACTGATTAACTCATAAATTTTATTACTAACGGTATTGGCCCGAATTTGGAAGGCACTTATTTTGTAGATAGCTAGCAGAGATATTTTTTTCACAACTTTATGTGCGAACAAGCAAACAGTTCGATGGAAAGTGATACCGCCGCCTAACGAAACCAATATGCCCCTGATGTCTTGAAACGCCAAAAGCGTCCCCTATGCGATGCCCATGTAGAAGAAAAGATATACTTCTCGTGCCGATAATTACACTGGTTCTCCAATCCTTCGAAACTAAACACAGCGAATTGCTTCACGGCAGAAATAGAAAGGAGGGTGGTACCAACCCAGACGATCTCTGACGTCGATCTTCCACCTGTGCACTCACGACATCTACTGAATAAAGATAAAAAGATTTTTGAACAGTCAAAAAATTGTAATGAATTACTGTTAGTTTGGTCAGTTCTGGCTACGATATTTATTAGTCTCAAAAGTTGAGGCCATGTATTATAACAGATTAATATTTAAAAGCATGCATTTATCGCCTCTGTTTCATACAATATTTACTTTTATACATAAATCAGATCTACCAAACCTTCGCCTAGTTACCTTTCTGGTTATGTCAGTGGAAGTTACGATATTTGAAAATAGATTTTAAACATAAATTAATGATTGGTCACCGCTGAGGAGCACCGCGACTGCCAATCATTAATCTATGCTTTTAAAGTTTACAGACAACAAATGCAACTAACAATAGATATTCCATAGGTTTATATACTAGATCTGCCCCAAATTAATTCTAAAAGTGAGCCTCAGTTTCAATCCGTAAAAGCCTCAGTTGGTATTAGAGCTAAGGCCAGTGTAATATTTAGACGTCAAACCCTGCGATCAATAAGCTATTCTGGTTCTAGTATTTGGAGAATCGTCTAGCTGTAAGTGCTTTATATAACCTAATTTATTCATATTGAGCATTGTTTATTCTTTCCATATTTTCTTTTATATTGAAGCTATTGTATTTTTATTTGGCTTTCGAAACTAAATCGTGCATGTAATAAGTCTAGGTTTTATTTAAAAAAGGTAAAACCTAGACGTTTTTCCTTTTTAAAAGGGCAGTAAATATATCTTTACTGCGGCAAATTCAAAATAAGGGTATAATTGAATTTTCCCAGCGTAAATACTTATATTTTTATGCAGGGAATGTATGTTTTATGTAAGTAACTAAAATTTTGTATAAAATTTGGCAAAATTAAATAACTTTACTCGTATATCCAAAGATTAATGATTGGTCTCCGCTGATAGAGGCATCGCAACTACAGCATCAGTATCTGATTGTATCTCTGTTTTCTTCACATACATATTACATTTTCCGTTTCTTCTGATGAAGCTTTAAGCTTTTACGTTTCATTAAAAATCTTTGTTTCAATAAACGAACAATGTAGAAATATTCAGTGTGTCTGTCAAGTTGATGTCGTTTACAGTGGAAGTAACATAGTCGTCATACCCCTGTCAAAATTATTAAACTTCCTTTCAAAATAATTACATTTCGCTAAATTGATTGACGGGTGATGGGTTTGAGTTTAATTTATGATCGGAAATGTAATTAATGACTTATAACCTTTTAATTTGTTAGTGATCAGTTTAAAAACAATGTTGAAAATACTAATTACTAATCAATATTAAATTTTATTTAGGTATATTGTACTGAATTACTTAAAAGAGAAACGATTTTTTTTGTCGGATTCTTCTAGATTTATTTTGGCTTGGTAGCCTTATCAGCTTTGCCGTGACTTTACTTAATCGAATCGTTCCTTATGCAATGGGTCGTCTTCCATCACGCTGTATCGTCTTTACAAAGACAACACAACAAGACGGAAAGCATAGGTACGACCACCATGCCTCTCCGCCACCATTGAGCCTGACCTAGTAGCAGGCCCGGTCGGGAGCCAAACTATCCAGGGACATTGGGTTTCCACATAGAAGACGTTTTAAACAAGGACTATAAGCCACGCAGGGGTGCCTCTACCAGCTCGATCTCGGCTGCGTGACTATGCGGGCACGAGGAATCTAACAGTACCAAATAGCAGGTTCCAGACAACAATCAAACGACTTCTTCTAAGAAGATTGATATTGCTAGTCATTTTGATTAAAAAAGCGAGTGAAGTTCGCAGAGTCTACTGGAGTAAGCGTTTGTATTGTATATATGTAAAAATATATATCCGACGATAACTAAAGTATTATTGATCGGATCGTCGTGAAATTTGGTAGACTGCTTATTAACGAGACAAAAAGTATTTTTAACTTCGAACATGAGTCAAACTGGTTTAGGGGTTCTCGAGGAATCATTATCTTCATCAAACAACGTCGTTTACTTAGTCGATTGTGCAGCCCCCTAGCATGATATAATTGAAATGAAACACAAAAATGAATGTTTACGTCTTATGCGCACTTTTGATATTGAATCTTGGAGTTAGATTTTTTGTAAATTTTGTAAAAAGTTATCTGTTTGTCTTATTGTTTTAAAAAAAATAACAAAGTTGGGAATTTAATGTAATCTAACCATTAGATTACATTTCAGATCGAATATCTACATGTCTCAAGTAAAGACAAACAATTACAGTACCTATCTCTATTAATTAACACAGCATCTAATCACATGGTAACTGTATTCCCTTTGATGTGATATCGCTTTTAACTATCCATAGTTTACGTAACAACTAATCAAGTATCAAGTGACAAATTGTGATTACAGGTACTCCATTTCACGAAGATCGTTTGACAGGGTGCTTACTATGACCTTATAAAAAACCATCGCTTTCCCAGGCTGTTCCTATGCTTTTGAATGGTTTCAAAGCATACTTTTTTAATGTAACATCACGGGCAAACAAGCAGACGGCTTATCTGTAACGCATTGGCGTTGCCGATGTTATACCTATCGTGCCAGTAATTTCACTGGCTCTCAATCCTTCGAACCGAAACACAGTGAACTGCTTCACGGCAGAAATAAAAAGAACGGTGTTACCAACCCAGACGATCTCAATACTACAAGCGCCTAAAACAAAAATCAAATGGTGAATGGAAGAGTGAGACAAGGCTAGACAAAAAAAATTCGGTGAATGGTGTTTGACATTACAAATCGGCCTGACGCGAGCACGGCAAACATGGTACAAAAGGTTCATGCAGTTCAATTTTTGACCGGCTATAAAAGGTTGTAGTAAGCACCCTGGTTGTTGTCAGGCGTGTACGGGACTACGGGAGCAATGTTTCACTGTAACATCGAGTGCGCTCAGTAAAACGCACACTAGAGCACTGTGCGTGTACACGTACAAACACTAATATTGCCGAAAGGTCTTCGTGAATTGGAACTTTTGCGACTTAGATTGTCTTGGAGCAGTCTTGAATGTTTTAGTAACGAAAATGTCATAATCGCGTTTGTTAATTGAAGTAGTATTTATGTTGAAGGTAATATTCGAAAATATTTATCTAATATCCCGATTTTTTTTTAAATTCAATTCGGTGTCTAGGGCGTAAATCGTATCGAGCAATACAGATGTTTATTTATAAAATTCATACAAAATAAATAACCAAAAAATTCTGTAAACTAAATATATTAAAATGATTGCACTATAAGATCCTGATCCATGAAAGATCTACACCTCCCAACCTAGAGCAGTACGCGTTGACTACCTCTGCGCCATCGTGTACTGGTTAACAGCCGATTGCTACGCTAGAGGTTCCAGGTTCGAATCCCGGTGGGCGCCGAACTTTGTGTCGTTTGTTTCGCTTTTTTATCTATGTAGTTTATACCATGTCGTTGCTGAGCACCTGCGACACAAGTTCTTACGATACTTCCTGCAGGGTCTGAGTCAATGTGTGTGTCGTGATGTGGTTATTATTATGAAAGACAAATTCTAAACCAATCTCACATGATGAGAATAAACAGTGATTTAATTACAATTGATCGTTGTTCTGACTCATCCAGAAAAAAGCAGAATTAATGAATCAACCCTAAACTAAATAACCAAAAATCTAGTACATTTTTCTGTACTGGTGTTACCTTAACAAAGCCTCACCAAATCAAGCAATTTTATTCATTAAATATTAAAATATACAGAACAAAAAGGAGATTACATTCTATTATCAATGCTATGGTTTCGTGTTAACAAGTTTTACCTTTAAATTATAATTAAGCCTAAAGTAAACAAAGACGGTCTTTACACGAAAACTTTTAATTACCCTCTGATACTTCTTAATGACCCAAGCTCATTGACCTAAGTCGATTTTGCTTCGAATCAAAGAAATTTTAAAAAGCAGAAAAAGTGTAAAGTTAAAAAAATACCTACTAACTAAAAATACCACTCTTTCTAACGAAAATAATTGTCATTTTATTGGAAATGGAACGCAACTATCCTAGTTCCTGTATTTAAGACAGTTAGAGATGGCGCTCGTCCTCTTTTGCTACTCATCTTGTGAACTATTGTAAAACTTAATTTAGCTAATTAAACTACAAATCACGCTGCTAATATTCTTTATTTCGTAAATTCCTACACATTTCAGACAGTTATTGTTTTACGACGAATCGTATTGTATTTCGCCAATGACATAATTATTAATCGATTAACACATTCATCATTTATCAAAATCGGTTCATTCGTTTAGGATTCACTGTGGAACATATAACGTACAAACAAACATACTAGTAGACTCACAAAACCTTCCGATCGGCTCTGCGGCCCGGTAGACAGAAAAAAATGACGTCTCAATTGATTCATTTTTTTTTTCTTCATGTTCCTCAGCCTTGCACTAAGAAATATCATGTATCGCAGGCACTAAGCAACGATATGGTATAAACTATATATACAAGAATACTACATCCAAGGCCGGAAAGCGAAACAATGCGACTTGCAAATAGCACAAATCTCCGACACCGCCGAAATTCGAACCCGGAACCTCTCGCAGATTACACCACTGCTCATCAACTAAATAACAATAATTTTATTATCATATTATGATACTTTATAAAAAGACGGATAAAAAAGTGAAATCTACGCAGATGAAGTCGCGGGAAGAAACTAGTGGATGTGTAAAATGTTTTTCTAACAAAACGACCTAGACAAGGAATGACACATGTGGTGCTCATTTAATATACACGTGCATGCTATTTGTGGGAACGAAGTCATCGTTTCATCGATCCTACTTCGAAAACGTACTGCATATTTAAAGAGCTGTGGCAACTACGTTGGTTTTATCGGGGAGAAATCACGATATGCACTACTTCTACCACTAGATAGGCAACGCATTGGCGGTGCTCTTGGCGTTGTCAGACTTATAGGGCATCTTGGTGTCAAAAGACGATAACTTTCGTGATTCACTACTAAAAATGATAAGAAAATGAAGTAAAAAGGACAGTTTGATGCTTTGATGGATTATTCAATGTCAGTATTTAAATTATTCTCTGTTAGTCAGTAGCATACCGAGGTATTTTGACGGTCTGACTTTCTCCCCCTTTTTCATTTTAATTTCTGTCTCCGCTTTTCTGGGAGGGTAGTCTGAAATGGGTTTCTAAATATCTCAAATTTCTTCTAATTAAGTACGATGCAGGGCCAAAGACAGCCGGTAGGGTGTCTGGGCACAACCTGTGCGTCATTGCACAGCTGCATTATTCGTTGATTATTCGATCAAAGGACGGCACTGTTGATCTTGACAAACAGCGGGTTAGTGTAACGGATTTGCCCCGAATATCCAATGATATTTTGAACTGCAAAAGTAGTTGTTCGTTTTTTATTAAAACCTTTCTTAATTCCAATAATGGTTCAAACTAATGGGGCACACCCACCACTGCACCTCATGTTCACAAGGATCAATAATAGCGTTCTTTCTGAACGAATAATGCAGCAGTGCAATAAAATGCATGTGCTATAATTATTATCTAGTATAAACGCTCATCATTCTAAAAAGCAATTTTTCACTGTTGTTGTTGTTGTTGTTTTTTTAGACGTATATGAGGAAACAGAAAGCATTTTTCGTAATTCGACCCCTTAGGGGGTGAAACAGGAGTTCAAATTTTGAGAGGTCCATCATTTTTGAACGCGTTATCCCAAATTTGAAGATCTCCCTAACGTTTTTATTAATAACTAGACAAGCATTAGACCCCAACCCCACCTGATGTTATGGGGCGATGAAGTCTGAAGACCAACCCAGGAGAAGCCAATAAAAACAACCACTAAACCTACTAAACTACTAAATCTTTATAAACCCACGTCGACATTAATCCTTAATTCCCGTCAAACCCATTTTTATCAGCATCTCCGGTAATCCCGGCGAGTGAAGGCGATGGGTGTAAAATATCGATTCCAAAATTAAACCTTGACCCACTGGTCGTAGCTGGCCATTTCCATAAAGGGGTCACGAAGAATTATGCAACTAATGGCCCTTATTTACAAGAAAACACCCCGTATATCGCTATCTTGCATCTACTTTTAGGGTTCCGTACTCAAAAGGTGAAAAAGGAGACCCCATTTTTAATACTACGCTGTCCGTCCGTCCGTCAGCGGGCTGTATCTCATAAACAATAATAGCTGAACTCTAGAACTATTCAGAAAATATCTATTTCTATTGCCGCTATGATAAAAATACTAAAAAAGTAAAGAAATCAAAAATTTACGGGGTAACGTAATTTTTCGAAAAAAAAAATCTTCGTTTCTTATAGGAAATTTTATAAAAAGTTAAACATATTCATGCATAAAGATGCTACGGAACCCATTATGCGCGAGTTCAACTCACTTTTTAACACCAGCCAGTTTTTATTAATACATTTTGCTTGCGTAAATGGGGTTTTTAAACATATATATATATTTTGTAATTTCACCTTGAAAAGACAGGAAATGCAGTCGCGGTACGGTATCAGATACGAAGAATGACATCAGAAACTCAATGAATGACGTCACACCAAATGCAGTCCTTTGTAAACGAGTCAATTCATATTTAAATAAATAAATATTCAAATAGTATATCAAACATTATTTTTATGCATACATTACTTATTCACTGGAAAATTGATTAATGATGATTTTATTTTTAATTTGGCTATATTTTGTTTTGATTCAATGACGTATTCACATATAGAGATATAATCTTGTTCAGTAACTATAGCAAATACCGAATATAATCATGGTTGTATCTTGCTTTGTGCACAATAAATAAATAAATCATACAGCCGAATCAAGTGCGTTTCAGACTTGACAGTCCATTCTAATTATATGCTAAATAATTGAACGAGCAAGCAAAGCGAGATCTCAAAGTCTACTGAAGTATATATTTGTATTAATGTTTGTCCGTCGATAACTCCAGTATCGTTGATCGGATTCCCGTGAATTTTTGCAGGCGGAACAATGAGGTAAAAATAATTTTCAAATTTTAGCGTGATATTTAGATCAGTCAAGTACTGAAATATTGGGGACCGCGGGTTCATAGTTCGGAGCTAACCTCTGGTTTTTTAATTGAATCAGTCTAGTTAATTCTACATACTTTTGTTCTTAATGTTCATAATATAGATAAGTAATAAAAACGTTGGCAGATTTAAAGGTGACAGCGGGAAGTGAAATTTACTTTTTTTTTTTTTTTATTATCGGGGATTGACGTAGAGGGGACAACATTAATGGATTTTTAATTATTTAAATCAATTCCCGATATCCCCGTCTAGGGGGACACTTCCAACGATGACCACGGGAATAGACCTTATAAATCCCCAGTACCTATGTCTGTGTAGGTACCTACATCTATCGTTTATAAAGACCCCTTCGAGATAACGAGTTTTTCCAATAAATAACGCAAAAGGAAGAAGAAAAATATATTTCTTGCTACAATGAATTACAGACTATTATCAGTAGAGGCCAGAATTAATATAGCAATCTTCGAAAGAGGTTTTTAATCTGGTCTCCACCCATTATTAGCGTTTGCACGAACTTTACGTAGTACTGGTTTTTAAACATAATGTCTTAAAATAAATCCTTTAAAAATCCAGTCAAAAATTAAACACAGTTAATTTTGTATCTGCTTTTTTTGTTTTTTTTTTCATCAGAACTAAAAAAACGAAGATTTTCTTAATGTTTTAACACCCATAAACCAAAGTAAAAAAACCATGACAAAACATATTATTTTCAATTTTTTTTTCACTGAGAACCCAAATAAATTAGGTATTAACAGAATTAAAGATATTAAAAGAAATAAAAGCTCTTAATTTATCATAAATTTAATTAAAATAAAGGGTGGTTCCGACGTGCCTAAATTAAAAAATCATGTCACGTCTCCAACTCATTATTATTTAAGATTAAAACAGGCTTTTCAGAGTTATTAATATTAGTTCCATCAACTCGAACATAAAGCTAGGGCTAGGGAAAAAAAGTTATAATTGTTAAATTTAAAATTTATGAGTTAGGACCATGTCTGAATACTTGAGGCTTTTCAAAACAGAAAGCGTCAGGCTAGAGTAGTTACCGTGCGTCCTGACGCTAGCTTGACGTCGCGCTTTAGCGTCCAACTGTATTGTTCTCTGACGGTACATACTGTCAAACAAAGTGTCGGCACTAGCCGAACGCGATGGTCTGACGCACGCTTTGACGCTTACGTTATATTTAACTAATCTTGTCAGTTTGACCTTAAAAGCGCGATGAGCGATAAAACGCGACGCTGTATGGAGAAGTATTTAATCCTTCGGACCTAGAAAAGCAGCTTAAATTCATTCTTCTGAAAAAATATTTTTTTATTTCTTAAAATATAGACAGTTTCTCTAATTTTTGCAAAATGGCCGCTCATTCAAATTCAAAATCAAAATCGAAATGTTTTTTTATTCGAATATACTTAAAATAAGCACTTTCATTGGTATGAAAATCTGACAGTTCAATTCACAAGCATTATTAGCTTTTTTACGAAATGAATCTTTAAAGACGAGACATCAACTTTATTTAAAAAATTATTGACTGTCACGCCATACTTTAAAGTAAATGAGATACATTCGAAATTAGATTTTAGTATTCTGTCAGTTAGATGTTTAACTCGTTTGAAATTTGTTGAGGATGAATAGAATTATTTTCTTTTGAAAGTCAAACGAGTGAAGGGCAATGTTAAATGAAAAATGTTTCCCTTTTTACTTAGCCTTCACTGTCACAGCTGTATATTTGTTTGTCCGTCCGTCAGCGTGCTGTATAATAATTAGACGATTTAAATCTTCACATTATGTTTATTTACTCTGTCTATTGAAACATATGGTTTCAACTGCCCTATGAGACATAATGAAATGTCAGTTCCCAACAGGATCTCAAGGCGCAAAATCACCAATCTCCTCGCTACGTCTTTCTCCAAAACAAACCTTGGACAACACGCCCCTCTTAATAGGATGATATGAGCGTGTCTTTGAACGGCGACATTGACATCTTCTACGACACTGAGCATCAGATAAGGCGGCTTTTAATTAAAAATCCTGACTCTGATAGCACTTAACACAATTGTTTTAATCCTGGATATTTTTATTATTAATATTATTTGCCATTATTTTAAAGATTCTATTTTTGTTTTATTTTAATTTTAAATGTAGATCGTCTGGGTCGGTACCACCCTCCTTTCTATTTCTGCCGTGAAGCAGTTCGCTGTGTTCCGGTTGGAAGGATTGGAGAGCCAGCGTAATTACCGGCACGGAAGATAACATCTTTACTTCTACATGGACAACGCATTGGCAGTGGTCTTTCCGACCTCCAGGGTGACTTAACGTTTTTCAGCTATGACTTTGCATCAGGTTACCAGTCTGCTTCTTGGCCCATGATATATAAAACTTGATCGTCTTCATTCAAATCACATATCACGCATGTGTGTTTAGTATTCCAGGTGAACATGACTTTTACAAGGGTTTCCAGCTCAAATAAAGTCTGAGATATGACTCAGAAATAAAAATACAGCAACGTATGATTTTATCGACACATCAGCATTTTATTTGTTCTGCACTAAAACGTACATATTGTAACGCTTTAAAACTTCTGACAAGGAAACATTAGGGTTCCGTATGACGAATTTTAAAAATCATTTAAGTCATTAATTGATTATTAAAACGGAATTTACTGTTTTATATAACAAAAAAAAACTATAAAACCTTGAAATAATTATAAAATATTTATTAATTCGATAACTTACAACTTACCTTAAATTAAGGAGTTTGGTGGTTCAGTCTGTTACATGTCTTAGTTTACCGACCGATCCTACCAGACAGGTCGAGGGTTCGAGTCTCGGGATGCTGTAAGTTGTAGCTGCCATGTTTCTCTATGTGCCCGGATAGTGGCAACAGATTTGCAACCTGTCACACTGGGACGAAATGCGGTGTTTAACACCTCTGCCAACCCCTATCGAGGGATTACAGCGAGACTTTACGTTTATGTTTCTGATAACTTACATAAAAATTACTGTGTTATCCAAAATGATATAGACTTGAAAGTTACAAAAAAAAAAGTTGACAGAACCCACCAAGAAATAAACCTATACCGCCTTATTATATAACGCATTAATTAAAATCCAAGACTATTTACAATTTCAAACTTAACAGAAGAAAACGCATAATTTTTGGAGGGAAACTGACCATTAAAATGACATTTGTAATTAGAGAATGGTTTAATGTTTAGTTCGTTCGTATTCCACGTCTTGTATTTTATTTATTATGTCAAATGGTCACAGTTTGTAGTTACTGTCATAGTTTTCGTTCAATACGTAATTAGTTTCTTCGAAATAAATAAACAACCAATAATATTTTATTGACATTATGCATGTATTATATGCATATAACCTTCTTCTTGAATTACTCTTATCTATTAAAAAAAAAACCGAATCAAAATCCGTTTCGTAGTTATAAAGATCTAAGCATACAGGGGCAGACGGCAGGAAGCTTCGTTTTATACTCTGTAGTGATATTGAGTGTAACAAATTAAAAACAATAAAAATGCGTGATGCGGTAAAATTTAAATTTTCTGTAAGCTTTTTTGGCTCATTTTCTTGAATGGTACGTTGATAAATATATAGGGCAGTGTTGTAAACTGCTGACTGCTACGCGTGAGGTTCTGGGTTCAAAACCCGGCGGGGCGGAACGTTGTGTTATTTGCAAGACGCATTGTTTCTCTTACTGGTCTTGGTTGTAGTATTCCTATCTATTTATACCATATTGCTCAGTTCACGTGACACAAGTTCTTAAGAAAGGTACTGCAGGGCTGAGTCAATGTGTTTGCCGTGATGTGGATTATTTATTTATTTATAGTCCATTGTTAGGAGGAGTCTTATAAATTGACCATTGTCTTCAAAAAGTGTTTTTATATTTTTTATGTTTAAACAAAACGTTGGCTTGTATGACGGCAGTGGAGTTACAGCTGGTTGCCTCGCAAGAGGCAATACTGGAATTTTGTGCTATTTGCAATTTTTATAACGAAAATAACCATATAAATACAAACTAATATACTATATTTTTATCATATTAATGTAAGTATATTATAAACAAATAAAAATTACAAGTTTTGCTCTAATTCAGAAAATATTTATTTGAATTTATTTGCCTTTTATTTCTTTTGTTAAAGGCTCAAGTTATGAGTGCTAAAGTAGATTCTACTTCTCTATTTATAACTTCACTTGTATTTGTAAGATATCTGAATAAAATCGACTTGTTTTCCGCCATGTTTCAATACTATTCCATTTCACGAGAAGGCTTTGTCAATATTTGGAAAGGGGTATGGCTTCAATGCAAGCGTTTTACTTTATTAAAACTGTTTAAAAAGTAATATTTTAAGGTATCTTAGGTTTCGCTTACCGGTCTTGGATGTTGTATACTTATCTATATAGTTTATACCATATCGATGCTTAGTGCCTGCAAGATTATATCTTAGTGCAGAGCTGAGTCAATGTGTGTGTCAACAATTGATTAGTAAATCATGCGAAATAAGCAGACAAACATATTCAAAAATAAAAATCCTGCTGCCTCATCCATCAAAATTATAAATCAAAAGCTCTTGGAACGAGAAAGCTATTTAAAATTATAGTTTCTAAGACATAGACGAGGGGTAATAGAGCCGAAAAAGTTTTTATGGAAGCCCGTCATGGATCAAGCAAATTAAATCTATTATAAGTTTAATTTAGCGTGAGCGAAGGGGAGGGCAAAGATTAGTCTCTGAATATTTATTATTTTACACCAATAAAAATATGTTATATTAAATAACATACCTAATAATAATAATAATAATAATATCTTTATTTACTTAAAACATTTAACACAAAATATTTTACCGTGTACCCTGCACTAGGCGAGCCTGTATCGCAGGCGTCCAATTTAATACGCTATGAATTATAATATACTGTACACAAAACAATATAATATACAACAACAGAATAAATCTAGATGGATAAATTAAATAGGTATTATGACAAAACATGAAAATATGAATTAGAGGGTTAATTAATGTACGGGAAATTATATGTAGGAGTGTGGGCGGGTGGGAACGGGGTGGGTACCTAGTAATTTTATTTTATTTTAACAATAGCTATAACTGACAACCCACCCCGTTCCTCCTACACGAGTAACACATACATGACTAAACACGCTTTACATAGAAGTACAGTCAGCAAAAACAGTCAGCAAAGCAGTGAATTAATGCAATATTTTCAGTTTTTACCTCTTTTTCTTTCAATTTATCCACAGAACCGTTTTAAATGTAGATATTAAAAACGAACTTTAAAAATGGATATTGACATTTATATTTAAAAGATGACAGATTATTTAGGTAAATTGTCTACAATGTGCGAATTACCTTATATAGACTAATGGTTCAATCCGAACTGTGAACTCGCCACCCCTGTATTTCGGGAACTCCTCGACCGATCGGGCCTTTATTCGCCTTTATACGAACTTCAAAATTATTTCTTCCTCACTAACCCGCCTTGCGAATTTCACGACGATCCGATCAGCGATACTTGAGTTATCGTCGGACAAACATTTATACATACAGACATACAAACGCCAGATTCCTTCAATAGACTGAAAACTTCACTCGTTTCGCTCGCTTGTGATTCATGTATGTATGGATTTAAAAAATATCCAAATATATTTATATGTATTTATATTTGAGAAACAAACAGTATAAATCAATATCAATTAAAAAAGGATCATTTAAATAAATCATACAGTAAAGTTTTCACTGATATATGTATTTAAGTTTTGAAGAGAGACTTTTCTTCTAACTGTACCTTCACACATGTATATATGTAAGTATATACGAATAGTAAACGTTATATAAGATCTATTTACTAAAGCTCTGTAACATTTGAATACCAAATATGGCGCAAAATTCGTATTTGATAAAAAATAAATACAATATTAGTAAGATTTATATTTTCGTAAACTTATTAAAGAAAAATTATTTAAATGGATGCCTTCTAGTTATGTTTTTGTAACAAAGAATTTGAAATAGCAAATATCATATAGCATTAGCAGAGGTGCTTGCTACAAACCTCATTTCGCATGTTTATGTTGAGTCCCAGTGTAACAGGTTTCGAATCTGTCGCCACTATCAGGGCACAATGAGGAACATGGCGGCTAAAATGTACGGCAACCCTAGACTCGAACACTTGCCCCTCGGGTCGGGACGGTTGGTTATCCAAGACACGTAACAAACTGAGCTACCAACTCCTCTGGAAGCAAATTTTGTTTTAAAAAATAGACCTAGTCTTCGGAAAGTCGAAGTTATTTCTTTTTAGTATCCGATTACGAAGCTAAAAAGAATAGTTATGGTTGTTAATTGACAGATAATAAATTCAAAGTTTCCCCAATATAAATTTGGTTCACATGAAAAACTTCACGTTTTTTTTGGTCGGTTGAAAAATTACCCAAACTTTTTGACACCCAAAGCCTATCTCAAAGAAAATGATTTAATCAACAAATTGGTGTTTACACACCCTTGTCAAGTAAAGATAAAATTATGTCGTCATCTGAAAAGGGTCGAATTGAAAATATAATGTGTCTAACATAAGACATTTCAGCACGAAAAGAATACCTTTTTTTTTTGTTTGTTCTTCCATTTAGTCGAGAGAGGCAAAGAGCATTAGCCCAAACAGCCTTTCGTAATTACAATTTCTTTTTTCTTGAACATAATGAGATGATAGATGATGATAGGATTAAAATGATAGATGAAGTGATGAATCTGCCTTCAGTGACATGCTGAAACAGTTACTGAGTCGATTTGAAAGTGCTTATTTTAAGTCTATTCGAATAAAACATTTTGACATTGACTGTATTAAGTTACTTAGGAGATGACGAAAAGAGCAGCCAAGTCGTCTCATTTCATTACCTCCGAGCTGGTTAAAAACTAGCATTGAACACATTAAATTCTGCTGACATAAAATAAAACAGGCAACTGACACTTCCCATTCCTGCCCAACAACTCCAAAGGAAACTTATTTATCTTTGAAACATCTTTTGACGACCTCTGTGGCGCAGTGGCGTAACAGCCGACTGCTACGCTAGAGGTTCTGGGTCCGAATCCCGGCGGAGGCGAAACTTTGTGTTATTTGCAAGATGCATTGTTTCTCTTACCGATCTTGGATGTAGTATTCTTATCTACGTTGTATATACCATACCGTTGCTTAGCACCTGAGACACAAGTTCTTACGACACTTCAAACCGGGATCCTTTGCCAGGCCGTCAAAACATACAAATTTTTATTAAAATCATCAATCTATTTTCAATCAACTCATTCATAACTGAAACACGAATTACTTACCTAAAGAACTTAATATGATTCCCTATTGTAAGCTTTGAAAATATCCCAATAAATGAAAGCCCGAAGTTTAGTGAGGGATTTATTTAGTTTGTGCAGAAAAAATCCCGTATTAAGCAAGTAGGCCGGTTTATTTGACCGTAAAACCTCTCCAAGAAACCGTTTTACTGCCCACTAAATACTTAAAACTTTATATCCAATTCCCTAAAAAATTCTGAGTGAAAAGCGTATTTGTTGTCATAAAAATAATCCCGAATAAGCACGATTAAGTGGGTTTCCGTTGAAGAAAATCCATTTCAATACCATATAACTGTGTGGAGGGTTACGGGATTGGCGGAGTGATATTTTAAGCGAAAATTAGAACTGTCATCGAGCAGGATATGGAAAATTCTATAATTTTTGTACTATATACGCCATGTCATTTGAAAAAAATTGTACCCACTTTTAAGGTTTGTATCATGAATTTTGTTTTTTTTTAATGGGAAAATTATGTCTTATTATTGAACACGCAAAAGAAAGAAATTCCGGGACAGTCCCGGATGCACCGAACATTTGGCATCCCTACGACATAACACCACTTTGTTTGTCTGGTCTGTGACGTCACCAGATATATTTTTAAACCATCGTCAGAACCAATCAATTCGTTACCGGCGCTCGTCATTTGGCCGCAAACAAATATGGCTGCAACATGACTGGCACCGGTTGATTGGTCTGCGGTTAATCGAAGTGGGGGTTGTAGGGGGCGAGTTAGGGGATGAGGTGGGGGTTAACCCGACCCGTGAACAAAGTGGTTTTGACAAATTAACACAGGTAAAGTTAGCAGTGAATTGATAAGTCGGAAAATTAGTCAGTGTTTTAGGTTAAATGGCAATAGTATCATTTGCGCCGAAAATACTCAATATTTTATTAAACTAGTTAATGAGTAAATGTAACCTTACAAAGTAATCGTTCCATCTCTACTGAATATAAAGCCATTTTTTCTTCCTCTTTTTATATAATAGGCAAGTATTTAATAAAACATCAAAGGCAAACAATACAACGATGCACTTGATGTCTGGGACGCCAAGAGCACCGCCAATGCGTTGCCCATGTAGCGGTAAAGTTATGCCTCTCATACAGGTAATTTGACGACCTCGGTGGCGCATTGGTGTAAACAGCCGACTGCTACGCTAGAGGTTCCGGGTTCGAATCCCGGCGGGCGCGAGACTTTGTGTTATTTGCAAGACGCATTGTTTCGCTTACCGGACTTGGATGTTGCATTCTTATCTATTTAGTATATACCATAGCGTTGCTTAGTTCCTGTGACACAAGTTCTTACGATACTTACTGCTGGGCTGAGTCAATGTGTGATGTGGTTATTATTATTATTATTATTAATTACACTCCAATCCATTGAAAGGAAATACAGCGAACAGCTTTACGATGTACATAATGATAAAGGATAATATAATAGATAAAGGAGGAGGATGGTACCAACCCAGACGATCTCGCATGTAGATCTACGACAAAAAAGTGTCTTGCTGCTTACTGTGACATTCTACGGAAAAGAGCGGGTTAGTTGTGAAAAGTCTACATATTATATGATATGTGAAGACAGCAATTGAAATGGCCCCGAAGGTAAAAAATCTGAAATCAGTTTCTTACTACCTCCTATTTCATCTGATTAAGTTCGTTGCGGGTCCCAAGCCAGCCGGTAGGGAGTCCGGGCACAGCGTGTGTCATTGCACAGCTGCATTTTTCGTTAATTATTCGATCAAAGGACGCCACTGCTGATCCTGGTAAACAGGAGTTCCAGTATAGGTAGTTAATTTAGTATTAATACTTATACAATTTGTTACTTGTGCGATCTTTATTCTTACAGTATCTTTTGTTACAAAATTTATCCCATGTCTAACCTTGAGGCTTATTTTGAAATCAAGTTTAAGTAATGATTTAAATCCAACGAAATTTTTCCTTTCTACTTATTCTTTGAATTACAATTTTGTGTTTTACGTGGTAACTCAGTTTGTTACGCGCCCTGGATAAAAGACTGACCCGACCCGACAGGTCGAGGGTTCGAGTCTCGGGTTGCCATAAGTTGTAGCTGCCATGTATCTCAATTCGCCCGGAGAGTGGCGACAGATTCACAACCTGTCATACTGGGACTCAACATAAACTTGTGAAAATCAGTGTGTAGCAAGCACCTCTGCCAACCCCTCTCGAGGGACTACGGCGTAAGTTATGTTATGTACAACTTTGTCAAGAAAAGTTAGACATTTCAATTATACATAATAAAAAGACAAAGAGAAAACGACCTACTCGTTTTCAAGGTCTCCTCAATCTTTATTTGAATATAAACGGATTTATTTGTATCGTTTTATTTTAGTTTTCCAAGCTAGAAGCCTCGTTACCATTTCGTTATTTTTAGAGAGCTTCAAACAAAGCTGCCCCAACGAGATATTGTCAAGCGACCCTTGGCATACTAACTACGACTTGGTTCTTTGTAAAATTGTCCGACACAAAGCTGTGTTTACACAAACTTTGTAATAATATTGTATTGTTTAGTAACAATAGAAATAAATTATTGTATTAGTCTGTATAGTTTGGGATATTGGAATCGTTAAACTATGCCCGTCCACAATTATCATAACAGGTTTATTGAATACTCATTAAACCTAGTTTACACTGTTACAGGTTGAAGCCCCCTACCAAAAAGAGTTTCGATCTGTCTCCCTGTTCTATCCCCCCACACAGACAATGAGGAAAACATTTTTCGATCTGTCAACCTGTAAACCTCGATGGGACAGCTCGAACTGTTTCCACTCTTTAACGATTTCGTATGTCCCCTTATGACCAACAGGGGGGCAGATCGAACTTTTTTTGCTCATTGTCCCCTACGAATTATCTGTTGTAGGAATAAACCCCAGAAAGCGTTGAAGCGCGAAGAATGTTCTGCTTACTTAAAAAAAACAAAGTAAGGTAAGTGATGCCCCCCTAAAAGCGTTTCTATAAAAACTTCAGTTTTGTACGAGTGTGAACTGTATAACCACCCCAAATTTCTTTGCTGGATCCGCCACTGCTGTTCAATGTGGTTAAATATAAGATTTACAGTACAGAAAGAAGTAGAAAGAGAACGCAGGTGTGTTTCCGACCATTCTCTCTGACTGATGTTTCGTTCTTACAAACTAACAAGTTGCGACTTGCATTTATTTAGTTGTCATAACGCGGCAAGAGTACAGATGTCTTATTAGTTATTTCGAGATCGTTTCTACATAAATATTCTCAATTTACATAAGCTAATGATTAATAATCCTTTATACCTATATAACTAAGTCAGGTTAATAATATATAAATATATTACAATTGAACATTAACTTGACGACTTGAACGAGAATTTGTCTTTACCACGAACAGCGGAATAACTAATAAAAATAAACAAGGAAAAAGTCATTAAAAAAAATCACATGTGCAAAGCGAGATAACACCTAGTTAATAAATTAACCAAAAATCAAAATAACTTAATTCCATAAACTGAAAAAGTACTTAGAATCGTCAAATGAAATTAATAACTTAAAAAAATTCTTAAAAATTACTCGACCAATATTCAGGGACTGCTAAACACAAATAAAAATATACAAAACTAATCTGTGATATGTGCATACCTATAGACTGAAAAAAAATCTATAGATAACTAAATAAATATCATGGCATCCTTTTCACACAAATTATTTTAAAGTTAAAGTCAAAATGTGTTTTATTCGAATGGACTTAAAATAAGCACTTTCAAATCGTCATTTTTTTACTACCACCGGTTCGGAATGCTATTTCTACGGGGAAGAATCCGACAAGAAACCTCCGTAGTTGCTTTTTACAATATTCAAATACAACATTTTCTACTACTTTAATCGTTAACGTTTAATCCCAAACTAAGATCTAACGCTTTCACAGATACCAAACAAGATCATTACAACATTGACATACTTCACATGGAAAACAACGCAATGACAAGCAAAACACTCTAGTTCATTACACGTACAAATCTGTCAGGAGTCCACTGCCGTGACAAGAAGTCTCATGGTCACCACCGACTGGACCGCCACATTGTCTACGTGTCTGTCATAACCCAGATTCCTATCGGCAATTACTGCGGGGAACAACCAACAGTTATGTCTGATAGAATCTATGTATAAGGCGTGAACCGCAAATGACGTCATCCTTTAGTGCCTTGACATTGTGGGGTACAATGTGGGGCGTATAATTTATTGTGATATTTATAAATTAGATAAATCTACAGGACACATACGAAACAAAGAAAATAACTTACATTGGAGAGCTTAATGTATGCTTGTCCCAATTATGGATTTACACAACATCCGTATTTAGAATTAGGTTTAGGGTCGTATTTAGTTTATCCCTTTTAGTTAGTGGCATGTCGTGCCGTTTCGACAGTCTGGCGTCTCCTGAATGTAGTTCTTTTTAGTTTTTTGGCATCTGGGCCATTTCAAATGCTGTCTCCGCTGTGTGGGAGGGAAATCTGAAATCGGTTTCTTACTACCTCCTATTTCTTCTGATTAAGTTCGTTGCGGGTCCCAAGACAGCCGATAGGGTGTCCTGACGCCTATGCGTCATTGCACATCTGGATTATTCGATCGAAGAACGATTTAATCACTGGGTAAATGTTATTACTTGTTTGATAGAATCGAAATAAATTGTCACAAGATACCGTCAATCAAAAAATGTTCTTTAATAGAAATACCGTTGCATTTAGTTCATATATCGATACTGTATTTTCAAACCTCTTAAATGCAATTTTTACATATTAATACCGTGCTTTGAAACTTTAAATACAAAATTTGCTTGACCAGTACCTGTAACCGATTTTTCGTTGTACAACTTTGTAGAAAAGGTCTATGATTGACAGAAATTTGCAGTTTGGACCTCTATGGACATGTAATCTAATAATAGAAGTGAGAGAATACCTATAGGCAATTTTGAGGTTTCTCATACGACGTTTTCACAGTACGGTGTCGATGTTAACTTGATTAGGAAATTTACGCCATTTTGCGTCGTATTTTGCTCTTTGCTCTAAAACCAAGTAAGGATGTACACAAACTTCAAACTCCAAGACTGCTTCAGACACGAGTGGAGGCAAATGCACCAATTAAATTTAATAGTAATCACATGAGTGCTCTTGTGGGATGCCAACTGAAACGTAATTTCAAATTTAATTGTATTTAGTTCAAAGTTACTTTACACGAAGCAAATAATATATATATATACGTAGTTTGAAAACTGAAATTAATATATTTGATCTACTTAGAATTCAAAATTTAATTTAATGAAAAATTTGTTCTTAATCCTACCTAGCCTAGATTTTTACATACATACAGAGGTGTTAAACACCGCATTTCGCATGTTTATGTTGAGTCCCAGTGTGACAGGTTGCGAATCTGTCGCTACTATCCGGGCACAATGAGGAACATGGCAGCTACAAGATACGACACCCAGAGACTCGAACACTCGCCCATCAAACAAACTGACCACGTCCTCGTCGTTGTTATTTTTATTTAGGTTATAAAGAAAGTCCGATAGACTAATGATTGTTCGCGACTACCAATCATTAATATTTGAAAAGTCCTTTATAAAAATTCATGTAAGAAAGACGAAGCAACGACTTACGAAATGTGTTGAAACAGAAAGCTCAGGCGTATTTTCATTTTAAGTATAAATCTAAAACACAGTTTACTATTTTTAACTGACCGTTTTTTGTTTTTATAGATTTAAAGGTACATAAGTCAACCAACGGTGTGTACACCTGGTAATTGGTACCCATTGGTGCGAGATCGTCTGTGTTGGTACCAACCCTCCTTTCTATTACTGCCGTGAAGCAGTTCGCTGTTTTTCGGTTCGGCACCGTAATAATAATTGACCGGTAGTTTAAGATTTTTACCTCTACATGAGCAACGCATTGGCGGCGCTCATGGAGTTCCAGACATCAAGGGTACCGTCGTATCAAGAGACGGCGGTATCACTTTCCATCATGTTAACCGTCTGCCTGTGATGTTGTTAAAACTAAACTTTGTTATAACTTTAAAATAATAATATGATAAAATAGTAATAATATAATAACCACATCACGACACACTGACTCAGTCCTTGCATTAAGATAAACTTGTATTGAAGGAACTAAGCAACGATATGGTATAAACTACATACATAAGAATACAACATCCAAGACCGGAAAGCGAAACAATGCGTCTTGCAAATAACACAAATTCCCGCCCCCACCGGGATTCGAACCCGGAACCTTTACCATGGCAGTCTGCTGTTTACACCACTGCGCCACTGAGGTCGTCAAAATGCTGCAGAAGTGTAAATAAATAAATGAATATTTTAAGTACGACTAGCGTCATTGAATCCACTCCTAATGTTTGTTACGATACACACGGAATATTGCAATAACGTAGATAAATTTTAATGAGGGTTACTAGAAATTTGTAGCACGCTATGTACAAATTAGAATGTTCTTTTTTAAACACGGTTATAAAGTTTACTTAACCTAAAATACTAGAATAATAATCAAACTTCTGAGCGTCATGAGCAAACCAGCAGCCGATTCAGCTAATGGAAATTGATATCGCCGTCTACTGATAACACCTAGAACAGGGCCAATGCGTTGCCCTAAAAGGCATACAAGATTTTATATTTCCTGTGCCGGTAATTACATTGGCTTTCTCATCCTTCAAAATGTAACAGCAAACTGCTTCATAGCAAAAAGGTACCAACTCAGTCGGTTAAATTTGAAAAAAAGCATCATTTTGTTTGGGAAATGTTCTGAAATATGGTTACGGATTTGTAAATATATATATATATATATTTAAGTCACTCATTAATCTTATAGTATAAGATAGAATTAAATAGACATTTTGAATGAATGGTTTGCTTTTGCCTCTGACACAGTAATTTTTATTCGTTCGTTTTATCTATGAAATTATTATATTGAGTTGTTTGTTGTAATTGGTTTACATTATTTAATATTATATTATTTTTTATTTATTATGTATTTGTATGTTTGGACATTGAGTTTTAGTAAAAAAAATTACTCGGTTTTTGATGTTTTAAATGTTTGACTTTTTTTTTTCTCGCACGCTGTCTTCACCTTTTTTATAGTGACATTTGACTTGTTTTTACACTATGATTGTTCTTTAATTGTATGAATAAATGTATACTATGTTGGTGATCTTTTTAATAAAATAATTTAAAAAAAACGCAAAAGTTTGTAAGCATGTACGGATTTTTGTTGCTCTTTCACGCAAAAACTACTGAATTGATTTTAATGAAACTTTACAATAATATGCCATAGATATCTGAATAACGCATAGGCTATAATTTATGAAGATACTGTGAGAAATGTCTAATATAAAACAATGAATGTCAAGTTATTAAAAATGTCTAATATAAATAAATGTCTAATATAAAACAATAAATGTCAAGTTATTAAAAATGTCTACTATAAATAAATGTCTAATATAAAACAATAAATGTCAAGTTATTCAAAATCCCTTTAGAACCATTTTCGACTTCGCGTACGAAGTCGCGGGCAAAAGCTTTTATTATATACGTTGCTTTCTCATAACAATTTTATCGCAGGCGCGACACACAGTCCATTGAAGGCTACATATGATGTGGGTGGCAGTAACTCGATTAGATAGCACTCAATGTAATGCGATGTTTGGGTGGAATGTTCTAAAAATGTTATCATCTTTATCTCGGGACATAAAAGCATAACACTAGAAAGATGACAAGTGAATTTTGAAATCGAGGACGTTTCCACCTTTTGTAATAATTTTATTCACGCAAACAAATGCTTTTAATAAAAATAAAATGCTTCTCCAGAAATTTCCTTATATTTGAATATTCAGTCCGTTAATTAATGTTTAATTAATATTCAAAGTTCTTCGTTTAATTAAATTCAAAGGGATTCTAATAGTATTATAAAAAACTGTGTCCATTTATACTTAATAATTATATTATAAAGAGGAAAGATTTGACTGTTAAACTGAGGCTCCGAAACTACTGGACAGATTTGAAAAATGATTTAACCATGACAATCCTGAATCCCCGATGAACATAAGCTACAGATTTTTTTTTTTTTTACTTATCTACAAATACCCGTGCGAAGCCGGGACGGGGCGCTAGTATTTTATAACTTTAATAAAATAATTTATAAAAGGAAAGTTTGAAAAAGAAACGGTACAGAAGTAAATTAGTACAACTAACTTAATTTAAATCAGTTAGGAAAGAGAAATCCTTAATTGTGAAATTTCTCTTTAATATAAAACGGCTGTGAAACCTAAACTTTGAAAGTCCTAACACTCGTTAAGGCTTTATTGTAATTAAGCCTTTTGGTAACTGGTACAAAGTTTACGCTGTTTCTAAGCGTGTTCGATAAACTTATAGAGTAAAATAAGTGAAGCATTTCGCTGTGTTTCGGTTCGAAGGTTTGAAGAGCTAGTTTAATTCCAACACGAGGTGGTATACATTATTTTTCAATTTCTAATTATGATTTTAAATTTTTTACTGTGTACCAATTTGAGGACGTGGTAGATCAGTTTGTTACGTCCCTTGATTAACCGACCGACCCGACCCGACAGGTCGAGGGTTCGAGTCTCAGGTTGCCGTACATTGTAGCTGCCAGGTTCCATTGTGTCCAGATAGTAGTGACAGGTTCGTAACCTGTCAAACTGTGACTCAATATAAACATGCGAAATGCGGTGTGTAGCACCTCTGCCTACCCCTCTCGAGGGATTAATTACGGCGTGAGTTTATGTGTCATGTCCACTTTGTTTTATATTTATAATTCTGTAAATATAATATATTCAAGATTCATAATGCTTTATTATTCTTTGATTAATGTAACGTACACCGTATTGATAAAATAAAACATATTTACCTCTACATGGGCAACGCAATGGCGGTGCTCTTGGCGTTCCAGACATCAGTGGCATCGTCGTATCAATAAGCGGTATCACTTTCCATCAGGTGACCTGTCTGTTTACCTAAGATGTATAAAAATGTTTTGCTGAATCTAACAACTAAACTCGTTGATTACCTTGTCTCCTGTCGATATTGTAAGATTTTAATTATTCAAGTTTTAAACGATTTCCATAGCCTTGAATTAAAAATAATTTCGCCTGTATAACAGAGAGATAAATTTTTAAACATCATGATAGTTAATTATTTAATGTTTTCTTTACAGGTAAGTGAGCTTTAGTGGTAATGGCGAATCGAAACATCGAAAAAAGGTCTGTTTATTAATTTTTTTGGTTCTCGCCATTTGTATTTCAGCTTGGTCATATAAAATATTTAAGATCAACATAGATCTGACCGCGTCATCTAATAGATTGAAGGAAAAGAAAATGTCTCTAGTCAACACACAATCCGTATAAAATAACACAATTTATAAAAAGGACGACGTTGAGAGGACTTGATGGCTCAGTTTGTTACGTGCCTTGGTTAACCGACCGACCCGACCCGACAGGTCGAGGGTTCGAGTCTCAGGTTGCCGTACATTGTAGCTGCCAGGTTCCTGGTTGTGCCCGGATAGTGGCGACAGATTCGCAACCTGTCTCACTGGGACTCAACATAAACATGCGAAAAGCGGTGTGTATCAAGCGCCTCTGCCAACCCCTCCCGAGAGACACGGCGTGAGTTTATAATATGTTATGTGTTATAAAAAGGTTTCACCGAGTACACACGGCCTTGGATCAACCTTACCAGTTTGGACTTTGTACTATTTTTAATTTGTACAGCATAAGGATAGAAATTGCACTTGTGATGTGAACTGTTGTGTCACACTTCACATATCATCGTTGCTTAGTGCCTGCGATACAAGATTATATCATAGTGCAGGGCTGAGTCAATGTGTGTGTCGTGATGTGGTTATTCTTGTTTTTTTTAGTTTTCCCAGACATTTGTTTTTAGTACAAATCTAATAAAAATATATATAATTATACACATAGGAATACAGCTCTTAATATAACCTAAAAGTAAGAATAAGTAACAAAAATTATCTTACTAATATCATATTTAAAGAACATTGTTCCCTATTAATTATTAATTAAGTTATTAAGCAACCGGTATTAGCAAACAAGATCGTTCCACCAGAGCAAACTAAAGTCATAAGCTTCACGAATCCCCAGTGTACCTTATTCCAAGGGCTTAATGTTTAAATTCGCGTGGGTGTTTGTTAAATTAGAATTAGTTAGAGAGAAATAAGCTTCTATTTGTAAATGTAAATTATCAATTTTCCAATTACTCATCCGCTATGTTTTTGTATAGTAATTAATGTGTAGACAGTGAAAGCCATATAGATATACACTTATATACACATAAAAATTTGATTTAACAATATTGTTATTGAAACCCCGAGGGTTCGAGTCTTTGGTTGCCGTAAGATTTACCTGCCATATCCTCATTGACAGATTCGAAACGAAACACTAGGACTCAACATAAACGTGCAAAACGCAGAGTATTAAAATCCAAAAATAAGGTAACGATAACTGTAAAAGTAAAAAATAAAACATAAAAGGACGCATACAAATTTTACTATCGATTCTCGTAGTCATCGCGTAGTAGGTGCTACGACGTAGCTACTACGCAGTTCATGAAAACATGACTCAACATGTTTTTAATGAAACGTTTTCTAATTACGTGTTTTAATCTTCTTGTAATGTGATTAACGGTTTTAATTAATTCTCTGTTTAATTGTGTTCTATTAAAATAATTAATTTTGTCTAAATATATTTTTAATCAGTATTTTCGTATTTATCGGAGTAAGGAAAACACATTATGGGTAAATAAGATAGGAAATACATTTATTTACCATTATACATAGAGTTACGACTCGAAATTAAACAAACAAATCAATAAATATAGAAATACGTGACCGTCTAAGTAACGATTTTTAAAAAGTCTATATTTTTCTTCTGAATTCCGTTTTCGAATTTTTTTTCGGTCTATTTATTTCCGTTACGGAGGTTTTTAACTAACGAATTGTTTAATAAAATCTTAAGTCTAAATTTCTCATGTCTAATAAATAAATTACATTTTATACAACTTCACGGACGAATACGTAAACGGTTCACCTGATGGAAAGTGAATTTTACACGACAATGCCCCTTATTTGCAACACCAAGAGCACCACTTAAGCGTTGCCCATGTAGAGGTAAAGATGTTATACTTCTCGTGCCGGTAAGAACACTGGCTCTCCAATCCTTCGAACCGAAACACAGCGAACTGCTTCACGGCAGAAATAGAAAGGATGTTGGTACAAACCCAGACGATCTCGAACGTTGATCTGTAAATCTGTAGACACAAATCCGCCATTTTAATTTCAAAGATATTAATTTAAACCGTGTTTTTGATTTAAAACCTTAAGACAGAGCCGTAAGAGTCATAATAAAAAATCTTTATTTACGTAAATAAATTGGATTAATAAGAACTTTCAATATTGAATTTAATTTTAGTAATTTTGTTTTGCCATAATAAGTTTCTATAAAAATTACTGAATAGGAAATCATACCTCACATACATAATATATATATTAAGTACATATATCTTCTTGATGAAAGCTAGATGAAATTTTCGGTCAAGTAATTTATTTGCAGATGACACATCTTTTATTTTAAAAAAAACGAGCTATAAGAGCTCTGTATAACTTAAAGCCGCGACATTCATTACGACAATTATTTAAGGAAATCGATATACTCACCTTACCGTCCCAATATATTTCTGACAATATTATGTAAGTAAGGAAACATCTAAATGAGTTTGATAGACTAGGTCACGGTATAAATACCAGAAATAATGATAAATTACGTATCCCTACAGTTAGATTAGCAAAAACTAGGAAGTCATTTATTGCGAATTTAAGCAATACGTTAAACAATTTTTAATTAAGAAGGCTTACTATAAAATTCAAAATTATGTAGAGGATAAAGATATATGGAAGTAATTTAATTAACTGCACAGGTTTATCTTGTTGACAGTTGGAGTGTAGCTAGAATTATTATGTTGAAAAATTGTAATTTGTAGTAGAAAATATTGTACTTGAATATTGAAAAAAGCAACTACGGAGGTTTCATGCCGTATTCTTCACCGTAGAAATAGCATTCCGAACCGGTGGTAGTAAAAAAAATTACGATTTTAAAATGCTTATATATATTAGTCTATTGGAATAAAAAACATTTTGACTTAGACTTTGACTCCTTTTCTTTTCGTGTCTTTTTTAAAATTGAAAATTCTATTTTAAAAATTCAAAACATTCTTATACGGTGTTTTAGCTCTCGAGTCGAATTTACACATAATAATATTATCTTTTATGGAGATGCCTTTACAACCTGCCTTAATTTTAATATCTCACTCTTATCTAAAAGCGTCAGAGTTTAAAATGGCATGGCAAAATCCTGGTTATATGGAACGTGTTCTTTTTATGTTCGCTCGTAAAATAAGAGTATTTTAATATTTAATTTACCGAAAACAAACGTACGCATATGTTGAATTCGCATATCACTAACCTACGAACGGAAAAAAGCAACTACGGAGGTTTCTTACCGGATTCTCCCCCGTAGAAATAGCGTTCCGAACCGGTGGTAGTAAAAAAATTACGATTTGAAAGTACTTATTTTAAGTCTATTCGAATGAAAAACATTTTGACTTTGACTCTAAAATAACATTAAAATTTTAAAAAAACTGGTCCCCTCACTGAAATGCCGCTACCGAAACTTCGGGCCACCCGATAAACCGACCGAACACAAAATCAACGATTACACTGAAAAAAATATGAAAAAATGTTTATTTACACCAAAACATGTTACATAAACAGCAGTATGTCTTTTGGTCCCCTCACCAGGCAAGCCTGTATCGAGGGAACCTGTTACCAGGTTTAACAATTTTATTCAAACATTCCTTTCGGCAAACATTAATACTTTACATGATAGTAGTTTTGCAAAAAATAAATAATAATAATAAATACAATTAATTCCATGCTTCAGGCAAAAACATAAATAAAAATAAAATTCATCAGGTCGATTCTAATTAGGTACTGTACATAGTTCTATGAGTAGATAGTTAAGAGATTCTCGGTGTCCATATAGGTTAAGGTAACTAGCCATTTAAATAATGGTTTTTAATTCGTGAAGGGGTTTATTTTTTATATTGAAGTGTTTTGCTACTCTGTTGTTAATGATAAATGACTGCTTTCGAAATCAATGTGTCCATGCATTCGGAGTAAGATTTTAGACGCAATGTATGTCAAACAAAGTTCGATCGCAACGAATGTATCTACGAGCCAAACTGACCCGATCGAAAAACTTTCGTAGCAGGATACACAAGAATATTCTGCTGGCACTTAGTTTTTCAACATTTTGGAGTAGACCCCCAGATCTTCACAGCTTTTTTATACCACTAAAGTGGCAAAGCTTACGCCATGACTGATGGTAAGCAGTCACCATAACCTATGGACATTTGCATTAACAGAGGCAGACACGAGTTGCCCTGTTATAACCTTTATTTTTGAAGAACCTCATGCTGTAGTCATCAGGGAAAATCTTTTAATAAATTTTTCGAACATTTTGACACGACACTTGAGAAATCCGTTCCACAGTCTCAGCTTTGTTACATTTACTCATCCACAATAATATTTTGCTGTACCTTTTCTTAAATGTTATGAAAAAGCAGGCACGAGGTCTCCAAGAATCTAAAAAAACAGGTTTACAAAAAAATCCTGTGATTTTATATGGTTGTATGAATTGACAGAGCTTACAATTTTCCCAATCTTTCAACCTTTGCTGAAATTCGTGTGATTTCGTCTCGTAAATTTGTTGTTTTTATGAATATTTCGAAAGAGCCAATTCGATTTCAAACAAGAGATATTATTTATCAAAATATGAGAAGAAAATTGAATAAATTTATATCAATCTTTGATATTAAGGCGCGTTGTACGGTCGACCGGTAAAATAGACTGAGTTATTTTGATATTTTAAATTTTATTATTTTATACACTCAAAATGATTTTTTTGTGTTATTTTAACTGCTACTACTACAATGCGAATCCTTTTAATTTTTTAAAGGATGTACAGATGTGAGTTACACTTTTACGCTAAAACTACTGGATGAATTTTAATGTAATTTATTAATAATATAGCTTGTACATCAGAATTACACGTGGGTTATAAGTTTTACCGATTTTGTATGAATTGTCAAAAATATAACGATAAATGTCAAGTACTTAAAAATCCTATTAGAACCATTTTCAACTACTACGCGAACAAAGTCGCCGGCAAACCCTAGTGTTAGATATATGCTACTCTTTATATTTTTTTCAATTGACCCTTTCTAAAAAATTTAACTCGAATTTATTTTTTCTATTGAACTTGCAGTAATTGATAAATGAAACAAACTTAATCAATTGACTCTATGAATCAACCATTTTTAACGTCGAGTTAAATGGGAAATTCATAGCCTGTTTTCGATTTAAATAAAAAACAGATTCATAACTTATCCAATACCATAGACGAGGAAACTAATTTGTATGAAGTGCTCGTCTTTTGAATTGATTTCGGAACAAAACGTGATATAAACTTTATCAAAAAAGACATGAAACAACATCACAAGGTGCGTATTCCTATAGTCATTCCATCCCACGAAGGCCATTTCATGGTGGTTGTTGTTAATATAGTCAGAGTTACATGCACATTGTTTCAGCGTGCATAACCTCATGTTTGCTCAGCGAACGCACACTAAAACAATGTGTACACACATAGAATCACAACTATATTTCTATTTTGATATTCCTGTGACTTTAATTTAGTTTTGTTTTTCTTTTTTATTAATTCAGATAAAATAACTAATTTTTTAAATTAATGACATTCATACGCCAATAGGGAATATGCATGCAATTTAATTTGATTTATTTTATATATATTTTTATGTTTAATAAATTTATCGTAAAGTTTATTTAAAAAGTATGTTTATATTGAAAACAGAATAGAATTGAACGATAAACCAGGGACTAACCATTCAAAGTAAATATATCTATCTCGCTCACCAGAACAACTTTGTCTATGGAAGTTATATGGCGTCTGTGTACTTTGACGTCACAGTACATATCGGATCTCTCTGTCTAACCAACAACTTTAAAGCTTTATAACAGTTAACAAGTCAGATATTTGAGAAAATCTAACGGATTATAACTATGTGGTATCGAATTATAATAAATAAATTAAAAAAATCATGCATATTCCATATAGAACATAATTGTCTAATTAATGCAACTCCATCTGCAAATGTAGTCCCATGTATGTTCTTGAATATAAATGATTTGATTTGATTTTAACTGAACAGTCTTTGTGAAACGGAACTACTGTAACAGGCGAAATGATATATAGCGTAAAAATAATATCCTGTACCAATTGAATTTGTGCCCAATCCCTTTATCCTAGAGCCTTATTTAGTATGACAGTGATGCTAAAGTGGATTCTTTATGTTCAGCGAAACATCTTACATTATAGAATCATGATTTATTTATTTTCCTTTGTATTTGGCATGAAAAATGGAACGATATAGCGTATTTACTGTTTCTGGTTCAACAAAGAGATATTATATGCTTTTTAGGGTTCCGTATCCGAAGTGTGAAAAATGGAACCCTATCACTTAACCTCCGCTTTCCGTCCGTCCGTCAGCGGGCTGCATCTAATGAACCGTAATAGCCAGAGTCTTGAAATTTTCGGAGAATATATTTTTCTGTTGCCACCATAACAACAAAAACGATTTTTTCGATATTTTTGCTTGTTCTTGTTTCTTTTACGAAATTATTTGAAAAGTGCACATTGTTTAATCTTGTAAGATGCTACGGAATCCTTCGTGTGCTAGTCCGACTGACACTTGACCGATTTATTACTAGCATGATAAAAATAATAGGCTTTAGGGGTTTCAGCGACCTTAGACACAAGAGAGAGAGAGTTTAGTTGACAACAATAATTCATTATTTCTTATTATTTTTTCATATTTTTATTAGATAATATAATTACATTCAGAATTGAGTTTTAAAATTGTGTTTCCATCTCTTTTGAGAAATTATATCTTTCAAGAAGTACATTGTATTGTAGCTGACATATTTTGATAACAATACCTCTGTGTTCCAATTCAAAGGCAAAAAATACTAACTCACCTTTTTTTAATTAAAAATGTTCAATGTTTGTTTAATGTATTATTACATTTGATTTATTAAAATAAACATAAACCACGATTTTATCAAAAAAAAGCACGGATAGTTAATAAATTACAAATATTTACAGTAAAATCACTCGATTAGAAATAATTTTAAAATTCTTCACAATGAATACATTCTTCAGCATCCCTCTTTAGAAGTCCAAATGCTATAATGATGGTTAAATCAGTGTCCAAACAACATTTACCTTTGGTAAGATAAAATAACCGGATCGTGAAAGGAACAAAGGCAATTGTTTCAATATGCGACCTTTCTTAAATCTCTTTCTCGTCAATGATGAAGGATGCCGTAACTTAAGCCCTTCAGGTCCCTTGAAAACCTTTATTTAAGGAAAGGGCAATTCAAATTGTATTCCGGTAAACATCATTCCGAGGAAAGGAAATATTGTAAGTCGAAAACTGTTAGTCGAATCCTTTGAGAGTGAAATTGAATTTTATTTGACTAGTCACCTGCCTGGGTTTGGTTAGGAATGTGAAATTACATTTATATTGGTTCGGTACTAGTAATTACAGTTTAAATTTGCCATTATTTCTATAGTTGTAGTTCATAAAAAGTATGTTACGATATTTAAGTTCTAATTTTAAAACAACAACAAAAAATTGAGACATCAGAAAATCATTGTTAAACATAACATTATTCACCAATTAAGACTTTTTGGGTGTTTGGTTTGAGTAATTTATGAGTGATTACTTTTTTATTTCACAATAGTATCCATAACAATATGAAAATGTAAATGGAGCGAGTCAACTTTGACGTTTACGATTTTTAATTTAATGAGAAAGCCGATACAGTGAATCCTGGTGATATTAAAGAAATATCAGCTAAATTTATATTTACCTGCGTAGCAATTCCCACCACAAATAGCCGAACCAAATGTAATTATGTTTTATTTATTTTCTTTTAATTTTGTCCATAGCTCGAAGCGTGTATGGTAAAACGATTTGACTGTACAGAAACAAAACATTGGCTGAATTAAACGAAGACATTTGTACAGTAATTTTTTTTCGAATTAATTTAAAAGACAAACCCTTGGGAGTTGGGAGTTGCTTGGCGGGAACGGGAAGTGTCAGTTAGAATTTTCTTATTTTATTGTCTTTTCTTTTTATAATAGTAGAATGTAATGAGTAAAATGTTGTTATTTTGACCAATGAATTTCTGTAGTGCTTTACGCGTGTGAAATACGACGAATGGCTGCTCTTTTCGTCATCTCCCAACTGCTTAGAACTGACAGTAATCGTACTAGCATGTTGCTGTAGACAGAATCATCACTCCATCTATCATCATCATTACCCCATCCATCATCTCACCATCCTCAAGAAAGAAGTATTTTTGACTACGGAAGACTTGTGCCGCATGGGATAGTGCTCTTTGCCTTTCCGACTAAAAGGACGAAATAAACCAAAAAAAACAACTTTTTAAGATCCAATTTTTTTCCTGTTTCTTTGTGGCTATTTAATGAGGTTTTTTTCCTATACTTTTAGATTTCCTTAGTATTTCTAAAGAGAGGCAAAATATATATTTTAGCATTCATATTATTTTAGTTTTTGGACATTTCTTCACCTACTTATAAGAGTGTCTTTGAAATCAAAATAATCCAATAAAATATTACTATTATCACAAACATTCACATTCATATAAAAAATACGCACTGTTTTATTAAAATCCACTTTCTTTGTATTTTAGAAAAACTATGTCTTACTAGACCTGTTTTCATAAATGTACAAGAACGCAATTGCTTTCTTTATACATCACAGGCAAACAAGCAGGCGGCTCACCTGATGGATAGTGATGCCTATAGGCACGACTATGCCCTTGTCCCTAGAACATCAAGAGCACCGCCAATGCGTTACCCATGTTAATCTAAAGATGTTATATCTCTTGTGCTAGTCTTTACACTGGCTCTCCAATCCTTCGAGCCGAAAAACAGCGAACTGCTTCACGTTGTAAATAGAAAGGAGGGTGGTACCAACCCAGACGATCTCTCACGTAGATCTACCACCTGCTTCAGACAGTCATTCCACCTCACTAAGACCGTTTGGGTACGGTAAGTAGAAGTGTATATGAACAAAGTCGTAGTGTGGGTATCGCCCTCATTGTGTGAGCTCAGGGTTACACACACTAAAACACTTTGCATGTACACATGAAACTAAGTAAGATGGAATGCTCGTCTACTCCAAAAACCGAAGTATCAGCCGAATCGGAGTATTGGCTGAACGTGACCTCGGTGGCGCAGTGGTGTAACCGCCGACTGCTAAGCTAGAGGTTCCGGGTTCGAATCCCGGCGGGGGCGGGACTTTGTGTTATTGGCAAGACGCATCGTTTCGCTTACCGGTCTTGGATGATGTATTCTTATCTATTTAGTATATACCATAACGTTGGTAAGTGCCTGCGATACAAGATTATCTTCAGGGCTGAGTCAATGTGTGTGTCGTGATGTGTGGTTATTAATGTTTGTTTGTTTCCTACTACGAAAGTCTTTCAGTTGGGTCGGTCTATCTCGCAGGTCCATTTAATGTGATCTAACTTTGTTTGACATGTATTGCATCAAAACCCCTACTCCGAAGACATCGACACATTGATTTTAAAAGCAGTATTTTCGTTGATTCTGTATTAGTTCGATTCGATTCGAACTGTTGGCGGTGCATGCTCATATAAATACTTGTTCTATATGAGTAGCATGTATGTTACGGGCTAGTATGGTACATATTTGTTTTGTCACTACAAGAGGATAATAATTTAATTTAAATTCGTACATTGTGACATGAGCTTTACCGCATTCTTTCACCCTAGACTATATGATCTATTAGTGGCTAAGTATAAAAACATGTTGAAATAATATTAAATTACAGAACCTGGGGTTTCTTTCCGGTATCTTCCCCAACATGCATTTTCCGAACCGGTGGTCGAGTCATTTTAAAGAAAAAATATATTCATTTGACGATTCTATTTAAAATCATTGAGTTATTTTGATTCTTGTTAATCGGTCGGCTCGAAGTTTTAGTAGTGTCATTTCAGAGTAGAGCTCTACTAGGAGCTTAAAACAACCACACTCTCGACAGATCACATCATTGTAGAATCATATTTCCTCTGATAGCTTTCTCGTGTTCCAACAGATGGAAAATTCATTTATAAATGGCGTACTATTGCAGCTCAAAATTCCTTACAGCTCTGTAAAGTTGATAGAATTTGAAATTGATGTTATAAATTGAATTGAAAAGAAAATGTGATAAGTGTACTATAATAAAGTGGTTTTCAAACGACCACCTTCAACGTAACCTGTTTGGACTTTACCGTACTTAAGTTGTACAGCATAAGGATGGATATTGCACTTGTTTTATGTGTGGCCGACTGTACGAGTGTGTATTTTTCGAAACTTGTAGAAATTGAAGTCAGAAAGACTTCAAACTTTTTTTTTCAAAAGTTCAGGTAGAGTTATGCTACATTTTGTGAAAAAAAAAAACGTCAATCTCTGTCTTTTTCAAATTAATCAGACGAATTTGTCTTAACATAAATAATATCTTAACATAATCTATAAAAGGTATTTATTATAAAAATTATATTAAACAAAAGAGATGAAGACGAGAGGAATTTGTATATCTGAACAAGTGTTCTGTGATGTGTGAGTGTATGTGTGAGAAGCGCTAATGTTCTTAGTAAATTAAAAATCTTTAATATTGTAAATTTTAAAAGTTTTTTCAGTACCATCGTTTTTTAACTCACGTACCTACAAATGGAAGAAAAAAAGTTGAAAAACTCCCTCGAGATTATGTAAAAATCTTGAAGTGAGAAATCATGTCGTCGCGATATCGACTTCGATTATATCCTTCCATTTGCATTGAAAGTGTTACCTTTAAATCGGTCGGGGAATTGCTCGATTAAAGATAGAAACCGGTCAAGTGTGAGTCGGACTCGAACATGGTGGGTTCTGTACAATCTTATAAAATTAATATTATTTTTAGATAATTTCCTAAAAGATACAATAGCAAGCAAAAAATGTCTATAAAATCAAGTTTTTTGTATGTGAGCCCCTTTTATTTTTAAGTTCCTTTATATTTTTATTATTGTTATAGCGTCAACAGAAATCAACATTCTCTGAAATTTTTCAAAAGTCTAGCTATTATGGTTTATGAGATACAACCCGCTGACAGATAGAGGCTTAGAAAATGGTTCCCGATTTTACCCTTTAGGTACGGAACCCTAAAAAAAACTGTTGACAAGGGGGAAAAAAATCTTGTTTTATAAACTGTCAACGAGCAACCCTATTTAAAAAGCGTTTAGGTCTACTTTTAAGCAGCAAGCGAAGGGTTCTATTAGTCTACAAAAATACTTTTTACAATTAGCTTGATGGAAGTTCCTAGAACTATTACTATGAATAGTGACTCCATGTTTAAATGATGACGTAATGAGGACGGTGCTGGAAGCAATGATTGATCTGTGTATCAAGAAGTCCCACACCATCCTCCGACGGTACTTCAATCAGTACGCCTAACCCCCGTATTATTTACAGATTTAAGTTAGTATTCATTACAGACATGACTTATGTAATCTTGGACAAACTTTGATACTGCGATCCAGAATACAAACAACGCCATCTATTAATCAACAAATAAATCAATTAGACATTTTTTTTAAAACAAATGTCGTGTAAGTTTAAAAATTGAAATTTAAAAATCTATTTATTTTGAAAGCTGTATTAAATAAATTATTTACAGTCGTGTTTTTCACAAAATTTGATTCAATAGTTAAAAAAGTTAAGGTTGAGCTGTGTTTTTACAAATGTACAAAAATACACCTCGAGGGACAATCCAAAGAAAATATATGAATAAAAATCAAATTTGCCTAAGGAATATCCATAAAATTTAATTTGATCATTCAATCAATTTATTGTTTACATGAAAACAGAATTAGAATTGTACTATAAACCAGGGAGATATAACAAATAAAAGTAAATATACCTATCTCGCTCATATGAACAATCTTTTCTATGGAAGTTATATGGCAACCATGTACTTTGACGTCATTGTACATATTGGATTTCTCTGTCAAACCAACGACTTTAAAGCTTGATAAAGTTATTAAGTCAGATATTGGAGAAATCTAACGAATTTGTATACATATTTGGTATCGAGTTATATTAACTAAATAAAAAAGTCATACATATTCCCTATTAGGTATCTGTTGTGCTCATAAAATAAAACTAACCTGTAATTTTTAAACAAAAACACTCTTTTCAGGCTTCTAAAACGTATGAAACAATTAATGTCCACACTTGCCACCCAACCTTAAACAATCCTTATATCATAGACCGTAGAGTTTAATTTACATTGATTAGCCGAAAAGAGATCGTGGGCGTTTGCTAAATTATAAATTTCAGGCGTTCCAATGACGTCATTCATAGTTTTTCTTTGAAAAGGTTGTTTTCATTAAAAACATTTACCGTCATTTGAATTCAAATGAAATGCATCCAAATTGAAAGTTTATAATTTTTACGCTACAAAATTAAAGAGAATTTTCTCTTCATTTTTGTTCTCAAAGCTTTTTGTACGAAACGAATTATTAATTTAAAAAAACAATTGACCATCGTTTTATGGTGAAGTGATAACTTTTTGGAAAAATTCCTACGTAATTTATAATGTGTAATAAAATAAAACGATTTACGTTTTACAAAGGCTTCTATTTACATACATAACATATACATACATAAACGTAATTACGTAAATAATTCCTCGAGAGTGGTAGGCAGAGGTGTTAAACACCGCATTTTCAATGTTTATGTCGCCACTATCTATTTATTTATTTTGAAAATAAAAAGGTACACAAACAGACAACAACCATAAAGAAACAGTATGATAAATTTAATATTGCAAGACTACATTGAAATCCAGAAAAGTATACACAATCAAATAATATTGAAGAGGCTAATTAAAAAGAAAAAAAAACATAATCAAGACAAAATTTCAAATTGAGGCAAAAATATTAAAATAAAATATGGGAGATATGATTTTGAAAATGTATGCAAGCGGGGGGGGGGGGGAACAAACAAATCTGATCATCTATAATGTCAGGATATCTGCAGTCGAAGCGTGTTTCAATGAAGGTAACCTATGATTGAATACGTCAATATCTACATTGTGTTTACAAATTAGCTCGTTACAAGTGCGACACATTCTCATGATGGTGTGGTGTGGTGGTAGGAAGCGTTGTTCTTATAAAGAGGTATTACAAAATCGTTATTGTGCCTAAACCGGGAATTATATTTAACATTTACGTTAATGGCTGACAGAAGATAGGATGAGTCCATAGATGAGTGCAATATTTTATGTAAACAAATGAGGTTATACCTAGTTCTTCGAGATTCAAGTGACAAAATTTCAAATTTCTTCAATCGGTCATTGTAGCTATTAAGGCTACGTTTGAACTATCCCGGCACATTGAGAAACATGGCAGCTACAACTTACGGCTACCAGAGACTCGAACCCTCGACCTTTTGGGTCGGATCGGTCGGTTAACCTAGGCACGTAACAAACTTAGCTACCACATCCTCAAAAAGTTTTCTATGCACGAATTTTCATTCGCAGACAGTAAAAAAAAAAAAAACCATTTTAGTTTTTTTTAGCATTTAAATAGTAAATTAAGAAAACCTAAGGAAATATGTTATTAAGGGTTTGTGTCTCGGGACGTCTCGTGTCGCAAAGTTCCGGGATTTTTGGTAAATTTAATTATCTTTCGGTTATTTATCGGTCGGTTAACCAAGGCTCGTTACAAACTGAGCTACCATGTCCTCACTGAGCTACCATGTCCTTACTGAGCTACCATGTCCTCACTGAGCTACCATGTCCTCACTGAGCTACCATGTCCTCACTGAGCTACCATGTCCTCACTGAGCTACCACGTCTTAGTAAATAAGTATTTTTATTTATTTACCACATTTATTATACAAGCATAAAAATTAAACATACGGCGTCCTAGGTTAACGGCAATTATCAATAAACGAATACACAAGTATACTTAGCAAGGGGGCTTACTATAACCTTTTGATAAACCAGCCAATTCCCAGGCAGTTCTTAAGTCAATCGTCTTTTGAATGGTTTAAAAGCATACTACAAGAGCCTAAGAAGGAATAACCTGATGAATGGAAGTGAAGACAAAGCTAGACAAAAATTCTTCGGTGAATGGTTGTTGACGTCATCGTTAAACTACGTGACTGCGAGCCCGGCTAATAAAGAATCATAGTACGAAAACTTCATGCAGTTTAATATTCACCCGTTATTATAAATTTTATAGTAAGCACCTTTCTGCCCATGAACTTTTCTACAGAGAGAATATATGGAGGCTCAAATAGATGAAGGCGCTGTAAATCTATAATATAAAATGAATCGCAAAATGTGTTGGTAAGCGCATAACTCAACAACGACTGGACCAATTTGGCCAATTCTTTTTTAAAAATATTCGTTGAAGTTCAAGGATGGTTCTTACGGTGACAAAAATTCGAATAATTGCCGGAAAAACTATAAAAACAGCCCCTTTCTCTTTCCCATACAAAAGGTTTTGTTTTCTATATGACAGGACGAAGTCTGTCGGGTCCGCTAGTTGTTCATAAAAATATGTTCATAATATGGTGGTAATAATAGGTTTAACTCATGGTAGACACAGTAGGTGCTATAAGGCCTAAATAAACTCATTGTAATGTCAGTGTAAATACGCCCTTGTTTAAAACAATAGATCTCCAGTTTTTCCAGCGTAAATTTTCGTTTCGCCTTTTGTCTCTGTAGGAAAAATATTTTTCTCGAAAGAAAGTTATTAAAATACTGTAATTGGAATTTTTTTGACGTTATTTTCAAGGGACTTGGCGAGTGAATTATTTTTAGGGGCCTGAGTTTAGGCATTAAAGCCGCGGCCTTTATCTTTAAACTTTGGTCAGTCTTCTCGGTATTTTATCTGTAATTTAATGTATAAAATTCCTCTGTATGTGTGTTAACCTAACCTAACCCTAACCCTTTTTTTTGTTACGTTGGGAAATCCTCATGGATCTCCTCCAGCCCGGGGGGACCGAAGGAGTATGTCAGACTCACTTAGAACCCGTGCCTACCGACTAAAACCGTTAGCTGTAAGAGCATTACGGGAAAGTGTGAAGCGAAAGGACACCCTCAGACACCGCACTACTCCAACGGCTGGCCGGTCTTAAGAACCACCACCGGCGAGCCTTGCAAACAAGCAGGCCACACCGTCTCAGCAATCTTAAAACGGGCCTTCGTCCAGTGGGCCTTTTACGAGAACAGGGTCCCCCGACCCAGAAACCTAACCCTAACTCCTAAATGGCTGGACCAATTGGAATGAAATTTTAGGTGTTAATCTTCATATGTAATATTTATGTACGTCTATTTATCACCTAACTCCAAAATAACTGGACCGATTGAGATCAAACTTCGTGTGCATATTTCAGTTCCTGGATGGTTTAAGAACACAACTGGACCCTGTAGGTGGCGCTGGTGTATTCATCTAATAATTAAACACGACCTTTGTTAATTCTAAGGCGGTACGAAGTTCGCCGGATCAGCTAGTTTTAACTAAAGATATTAATGTGAAAAATACTATTTTTATGCTTCTTCTGAAAATATTTTTTTTTAGTTGTCGACAATCACAACGAATCAATTCAGACTCATGGGCTTCTCCTGGGGGACAAAGATTTTAGGATTAAAACATTGATCTATTTTATGCTTGTTCTGGAAATAGTTTTTTAGCTGTCGACAATCACAACGAATCAGTTCAGACTCATGGGCTTCACCTGGGGGAAAAAGATAAAAAATTAAATACCGTTCAAAAAATTGTACAGTTACGTGTAACTTCAGATTTCAGATTAAGTGTATGTGGACTTGCACATTAGATTCATATCACAACCACCTAACAATGACTCTAGTTGCAAGTAAAGAGCTACATTTGCTTCTGTATGTGTACCAAATTTCAACTGTCACCCCTAGGCTATCGACCAGCCATTCTCAAACTCCGCTGAACCCCGGGGTTCCGTAAGCCTACTAGGGCTCCTTCAAGAAATTAATGTAAACAAAAAATCTTATAACTAAATATTCAACTATTCAGTAGAGGCCACTAGCATAACGTTGAGAGTCATTACATCACTATTTATAGTTTCCATCCATCCCTATAACCATCAAATCATATCACTCGCTATCGCCTAATTTATCATCTCATCTATCAATGAAAGAAGTTCAAACTGGGATTCCGTAAATTAATTATAGATTCAAAAGATTGTTATAGGTTATCAAGCTATACTAATATTATCAAGAGTTAACGTTTGGTATGCTGGTATCGAAGTGGTAGATAACATTTCATCATCAACCTCTCCAACAGGAATGACTCTGAGCCGCCTACATAGCGGCTCCGAGTGGTCATATCAAGGTCGACTTTATTCGAAAACATCAGTAAAAGATCGACTTTTTATTGGAAAAAGCGGCCCGCCCCCTCTTCTCGCGGGTTGGTATAGGTTCACTGTTTTGAAAATATTCTATCATCTATGATCATCAGGGATAATGTAAGACTCTAATGGTAAAATAAATTTTCAAATGCGTCTTTCGGAGCCTATGCATGTAAAAGGATTTTCAAAGTAAAAGTAAAGTAAAGTTTTTTTTGACGACCTCGGTGGCGCAGTGGTGTAAACAGCTGACTGCTACGCTTGAGGTTCCGGGTTCGAATCCCGGCGGAGGCGGGACTTTGTGTTATTTGCAAGACGCATTGTTTCGCTTACCGGTCTTGGATGTTGTATTCTTATCTATGTAGTTTATACAGTTCCTGTGACACAAGTTCTTACGATACTTACTGCAGGGCTGAGTCAATGTGTGTGTCGTGATGTGGTTTATTATTATTATTATTAAAGTAGACAAAAAAACTAATTTTATACTGACAATAAAAGCTAGTTTTGTAATGATAAGTTTGTAACGTTCCTTGATTAACCGACTGCACCTTTCGAAGTCGAGGGTTCGAGTCTCGGGTTGCAGTAAGTTGTAGCTGCCATGTTCCGCAATGTGCCCGGATAGTGGCGACAGATTCGCAACCTGTCACACAACATAAGCATGCGAAATGTGTGCCTGCCAATCCACCTCGAGGCATTACGGTGTGTGTTTATGTTTTATGATTGTTTTGAGTGTATTATACAACCACAATATGAAAGCTTTAAAAAAAGCAAATATTCAAATCAAACAGTATGTAAATTTTATTAAAACAAACCATACATGGGTACATGGATATGTTTTTAAAACGTTTTCATATTCTTACTTGAATTTTATTACGCCCACGCTGTTGCCTTTTACGCCCACGCCCCAATGAATGAAGGAAAGATTTGCTTTACCATTTTACGATATCAACGTTTGATCTTTTTATATAAAATACACAGTCGAATGAAGAACAGCCTTCTTTTTTTTGAAATGGTTCATGAATTTTATTTCGTTTAATTATCTGGTCATTCACTTGCAAAAAAGAAAAAAAAATGTATGCGAGTAACGAACAGGGCCAGATTTAGAGGTCCGGAGGCCCCGGGGCAACAAAGGAGCGGAGGCCCCTTGTGTCCAAATTATTTTCCAAATTAAATGAATTTTTTTTTTCGAGTGAACAAGTATAGATTAATGAAAAAAAAAGATTTCAAAATTCCATAAAAGGATTCCAACTAGTAAACAACTATTGTTTACTAGTTGGAATTTGAAATATTTTTTTCTAAAAACTCTATTGTGGGGGCCCCCCGTTTGTGGAGGCCCTCCCCTAAATCCGCCCCTGGTAACGATACTTCGGGTACTTGTACAAACAGCCACTCATAAACCTCCCCAACAAGTACAATACCTGACAAACATGATGTATTTTTTTTCTGTCAGGTTTATGATAATCAATTAGGCAGCAATTAACGAAAATAACTAAAATTTCCAAGTATTTTTTATATCTGAATTAGTCGCACCTCAGTCCCAGTAGCCAGTAATTAAATAATAAACTTTATTCGAGACAAAATGAAGGACAAGACATTTAAATTAATTATTCATCGTTGGTTATCCCGAGGCGTTCGCTGTGACAGTAATAAAATAATAACTGAGGCCCTCTTTCCGGCACACTTGTGATATAAAGTGTGTCCAAATTTGCTATGTAGGGCTAGGGCTAGGTAGGGATTTTATAATAATGAAGCCTACGTATTTGTTTTTCTAATTAGGGTCAGGTAGTGATGTAAATAAAATAAAAAACAGATTTTTTTAACACTTCTGTATCGTTTTTATTGTAGGTATTAAAAATAAATACAATAGGGAAATATGCATGAAACTTAATTTGATTATTTATCGGAAATAATAGTAATAACCACATCACGACACACACATTGACTCAGCCCTGCAGCTTACTGCAGGGCCGAAACAAAGTCTTACGATATAAGTATCGTAAGAACTTGTGTCAGAGGAACTAAGCAACGATATGGTATATACTACATAGATAAGAATACAACATCCAAGACCGGTAAGCGAAACAATGTGTCTTACAAATAACACAAAATCCCGCCCCCGCCGGGATTCGAACACGGAACCACTAGCGTAGCAGTCGGCTGTTCACACCACTGCACCACCGAGGTCGTCAAATGGAAATAGTATCTTGATAGTGAAAACAGAATTAGAATTGAACGATAAACCGGGGAGATATAACCATTGAATGGCGCCTTTGTACTTTGAAGTCATAGCACATATCGGATCTCTCTGTCTAACCAACGACTTTGAAGCTTTATAACTTAGTTAATAGGTCAGATATTTGAGAAAATCTAACGGATTTTGGTAAACCTGTGGTATGAAATTATAATAAAAAAATAAAAAAAATCATTCATATACCCTATTAGAACATGTAATTAATGTGTTTTAAATTGTACCAAATTGTTTAACGAGTTAAAAATATCAGAAAAGACAAGTACCGAAGATTTTATTCGCGCAAAAAACTAATCATAGTCAATGTTGCCAGCAATTTAGATATTTTTCTACTTCACATTTCGCATCACACATTTGCATCATTTCATATGTACGTACCAAGTCAGAAATCGTTTCTTACTACCTCCTATTTCTTCTGATTACACACCTGCCTGTGCGTCATTTCACAACTGCATTATTTCAAAGGACGCCACTGTTGATCCTGGTGAACAGGAGTTGCAGTGGTGGGACAGAGTGGCGGGTGTGTCCCGAAAAAATTTGTACTATACATACTGTCTTTTTAAACTACTTAATCATAAATCTTAGATTTTTTACAATAGACTCCCTCTAATAGTCTTTTTTAATTATAATTAATTAAAAAATGATGTAAACTAATAGTTCTGAATAAAAACACGTTCAGGAAAAAAACTTTTTTTTTCAAGTTTTTTTGTCCAACTTAGAAACGATGTTTTACATCACTAGTCACGTAACTTAAAGGAATCGTGATCGAATCTTTATCAGTCTGTCTGTCTATCAAAAGAAAGGGAACTAAAACCTATAGGAAACTGCATAATAATCCGACTCAATGTAATTTGGCAAAAATGGTTGACACAGGTAAAGAAAAAATCCGATAGCTGTTTTTTTCTCATTTGAGCATGTTCTTAATGTTTTAGGGCATTCGTACGGAACACTCGGCATGTGCATTATGTTCTTACGGTTCATATTTATGTCTTAACCGCTAACAGTAAAGCTAAAAATACACTAACGTGCCGCGGATTGTCGTGGCGCGAGACAATCATATCGGTTTCACAATATTTCAATGTGTTGTCTCGCAGAGTAGTGTCGCTAACTAAATGTATGAAACCGTTATTATTCTGAATCACCACGACACAGTAGTGTATTTCTAGCTTAAGCGAGGTCCGGTGATCGGGACCCGCTTCGTCCAGTTGCTTAATTAACACGCGTATTTGTTCTAGGACTTGTCTTTCTAAATCTACACCAATGTTATTCGTTGCTAGTATCCATAATACAGGCCATCTGGCAATTTTTTTATCATCGGGACGTAGATTTTTTTTTTTGTGAATCGTTTCACATTTTTCCTAATATTATTAGTTGGTCCGTTCATTGACAATTACTTAAGGTTACCTAGCTTCTATTATTTACGACAGAGCAGTATAAGTTCGTGGTGGTTCTTAATTCATTCGTTTCCAAGGTGTCATTCTCGGAAGGTCATCATCAGGTCAGGCCCCTTGGGATATGATCCGCATCAATTAACCAAAAGTCCACTCGCTAACAATTCCATTACTCGTGAAATTCTACCCCAATGGGACTCAATTACCTCCGACCCCACTTTGTTCAGTTGATTTGAAAAAGTTAAGTTGTTAGTCAAATTTATTTGAAAATTTAAATGTTAAAGTTTTGCATTACGAGGACGTGGAAGAACAGTTTGTTACGAGCCTTGCTTTACCGACCGATACGAGGCTGCCACGTTCCTCATTGTGCCCGGATAGTGGCGACAGATTCGCAACCTGTCACACTGGGAATCAACATGAACATGCGAAATGCGGTGTGTAACACCTCTGGCAAACTCTCGAGGGATTACGGCGTGAGTTTACATGTTATGTTAAATGATTACGGCGTGAGTTTACATGTTATGTTAAATGATTACGGCGTGAGTTTACATGTTATGTTAAATGATTGGATATTTGTTAATCAATAACGGTTGAAGAGATTGGGATGAAATTTGACAGATAATTGAACACGTTGAACGACACATTCTTGTTATCCCGAAAAAAAGGTTCCTGAGAGTTTTAAAAACAAAACAGACGGAGTCTCAGGCAAAAGCTAGTGATGCTATAATACTGTTAGTTTATTAAAATAAAACATGTTAAGTAAAATCAAATAACAGTAATGTAATGTTATATCACTTTCACTGAAACAATACAATTTGTCCTTAATTATATTTACCTAATAACTAAGAATTTCTTAACCTCGAACTTCGTGTGTATATTTTTATTTAATATTACACAACACTACACATAGGAAAGGATATATACAACATAGGGGCCTTCAAAAAAGGTCCCTTTTTAAAGGTCGGCAATTCATCTGCTGACATCTTTTGCCTGGATGTGTCCATGGGCGTCGGTATCACTTACCTGCAGGAGAGTCACCTGCCCGTTTGCCCTCTATTGAAATCAAAAATATTCATAAATAATATATAAAGAAAGAAACATTTTTACTGTTAATCTTTATTAAATGTACAGTCGGCCACACTAAAAAGCTTCACTTAACTAAAGTGAAATATCGCATATGCTGTACAACAAGAACGTTAGAATACAAAGAGGCTGGGTTGATCCATGGCCGTGTGCACGATGTCTACAGAAAACATGTTTATGAGATTTTTAGCTCTGTTAAAAGTAGTTTCAGTGTTAATTTCTCTGAGAAAATAATAATCAACTTATCATTAACAAGAATTCCTCGGTGGCGCAGTGGTGTAAACAGCCGACTGCTACGCTAGAGGTTCCGGGTTCGAATCCCGGCGGGGGCGGGACTTTGTATTATTTGCAAGACGCATTGTCTCGCTTACCTGTCTTGGATGTTGTATTCTTATTTATTTAGTATATACCATATCGTTGCTTAGCACCTGCGATACAAGTTCTTACGATACTTAGTGCAGGGCTGAGTCAATGTGTGTGTCGTGATGTGGTTATTATTATACAATAATGAAGAAATTAAAAGAAAACACAAACATCCCAAACAGTTCCTCACATCAGGCTATACATTTACAAAACATTTAAAAAACGGGCAAACACTGAAATGCATAGCTTTTTCGTACAATGAGGTTTTATTTATTTATTTCTTTATTTGGAGATAAAACAGTGCAAATAATAATACAAAAAAATAGAAAACATATCACAAACATAAATCTGACAACCATGAACATATCTCACTAGAACACAATATACAAATACTCAAAATAACGCTACATACATAGAGGGAAAGAACAAACATGATAACAAGGACATATTAAAACAAAAAAAAAAAAACAATTAATATATTAGAGCAAAAACCGTTACTGTCACTCTTCCCATCCCAATGCAAAAAAAGGTATATGAAAAAATTTTAAACCATTTTTTTTTTTTAATTAAGATAAAAACTGATAAAATTAAATTACATTAAACAAACCGTTATGACACCCTAGATAGTTGAAACAAAACTTCTTTCTTAAAATGAGACATGGAAATGAAAACATGGAGCCTTTATTATAAGGGCTCGCGGCCAGGTAGTTTTGCTGTGACCTCAATAACCAATGACCAAATACTTTGTGTACAGTTTTATCTCACTTTTTCATTCACCATGTCATATAAGGTTGGCACTTTTTTTCGGGGCATAACCGACACTGTCCCACCACTGCAACTGCTGTTCACCAGGATCAACAGTGGCGTCCTTTGATCGAACAATCAACGAATAATGCAGCTGTGCAATGACGCACAGGCTGTTCCCGGACACCCTAAAGCTGTGTTGGGACCCGCAACGAACTTAATCAGAAGAAATAGGAGGTAGTAAGAAAGCGGTGTTCAGCACTTGTAGTACGCTTTTAAAGACCTCGAAACCGTGTTTTAAGAACTGTCTGAGAATGGGTTGGTTTTTTTAAAGGTAATTTGTTCATATAATCCTAAGATATACTAATAATTGTGAGGGTTACTATCCTCGACAATATGCTGTTAAAGAAGCATACTCCTGACCTAATTCTTGACGTACTCCTAGATGAAGACAATAGCTATTGTTCTCCACGTTTAAGATCGTAGCGTTCATTAACAAAGTTACTCATAGAGTAAAGTGGAATTACAATATATGGCGTAATTTTCTGATGCAAGAGACAGTTCAGTTTTCAGTTTTTTCAAAACTATATTGGTATATATATAATAAAAAACTGAAAACTGAACTGTCTCTTATATATATCTATATATATATGGTTGAAATGCACCAGAAACAAAATTTCAACGTTTCTTTGTAAACAACAGTTAATTTATTTATTTACAACAATACAAATACATTATTTTTTAAATAAGAAACTAAATATTAACATTATTTAACTGTAAATAACAGAAATAACATTACAAGCGTGTCTCCTGGTGCTTGTTTTTTAAAATTACAATAAATTTATAAATTAAATTAATACATTTTAGACATTTTATCAGTAATTGATGGATGCGTAGGAACTTAACGCAAATTTACGTTAAAGAGAGAATATTTCCGTGAAAGTCTGTTTTAATATATACTATAAATTCTATTATACTCGAAATAGCACCCATTGAATGTAGTGTTATAATCAAATGTATGCCAAGTAGCTGCTAAAAAAATACAAAATACTTTTCTCACCATCTGTTTATGTTCTGTTTATGTTTTATAACAACATGATAACAAAGATTTTTTTTTCTTAGAGTATATTTTAAAAAGGGTTTTGCAAACTCTTTCATTTGATACCCATCACGATGGGGTCTTACTTTGAATTTTTAATCTCCTATTTATGAAGTAACGAAGCCGCCATATTGGTTATAATTTCAAAAAGTATCCGGACAATTGAGACCTATCTAGCGATACAACATTTGTTGAAATCTGGTTAGTAGTTTTGGCGCTACGAGCGAAAATTGTTACATACATACGATGCCAAAATCATTACCCTCGCCGTAGCCGGGGTAATAAGAAAGGGACAGCCTTTGTGTCGGTGTCACATCTCACTCCTGCGGACGAGGCGCAATTAAAACAATTTATATAGTGTTCAATTTCTGAAATGGTCATTTCATTTCATTTGCAAGATGGCCGCTCCGATATCTGATACTTCAATTGACAGGCAGTCAGTTGCCATATTACGAGTTAACATGTATATCATTGAAATTCAGATACATTACGGCTGTAACAGCCATTTTTAACTTGGAAAATACTGTTTAAATAAGGCCTTACTATGAGCGAAAACAACCAAATAACATAATGGTATATGTTATTTTTGTATAAAAAAATATAAAGAGCGTTCATTCATCTCCCTTTCCATTAATAATTCACAAAAAAAGTTATTACTAACATTACTAACAGGAAAAAACAACAATCGTTTTAGATGTTTCCTCCACTCCCCTTTCCCCTTGAGTTGGGTAAATTGCCCAAAAAATGGGACAAGGAAATTTGTAACTTCGTTTTATCTCGATTCCAATGTTTGACAGGCATTTTTTAATCTTGCGATGTGAACTGCCTATTGATTAGAGTTGAAAGAACCGACAAATCAAAAACCGTACAAGTTCGGACCTGATTGTAAAATGCTTTTTTTTCAGTCGACTGTTTAGTCCAGTGCGACCGTTTATCTTTCCTAGGTAACTTTTTAATATAATCTTGATCCCAAATACAAATCATAAACACACGCCGTAATTAATCATTCGAGAAAGGTAGGCAGAGGTATTAAACAGCGCATTTCGCATGTCTATGTTGAGTCCCAGTGTGACAGGTTACGAATCTGTCGCCACTATCCAGACACAATGAGGAACATAGCAGCTATAATGTACGGTAACTCAAGAATCGAACCCTCAACCTATCGGGTCGGGTCGGTCGGTTAACCAAGGCACGTAATAAACTGAGCTACCACGTCCTGCACGTCAGATCTTGATCATAAAATCTTTTAAACGTATGGCCTGGAATGTAAAAATATAGAGTGCAATAATGATTTGATTTGATAAGCTAAAACAATTTTAGGTTGGTTCTCGTTTTGTGGATTAAAAAAAGAATTAGAAAGACACAGCTACATATCAAACCTAATACTAACCGATGAAGGTTTAAAATTCAATTGCGTACAAAAGCTATTTCAATTTACCATCACCATTAAGCAAACCAAGATATATTTAGGAGCCACTATTTTAATTAGAAAACCGGCCAAGACAAAGTAAAAATTTACGTTTCTTTTGCGTCCCAAATTTTTACACTCCATTTGTTGTTATAGCCGCAAAATACATTTCATTAGGTTATTTACAGGTGGTAGATCTACGTGCGAGATCGTCTGGGTTGGTACCACCCTGCTTTTTATTTCTGCCGTGAAGCAGTTCGATGTTTTTCGGTTTGAATGATTGGAGAGCTAGCGTAATTACCGATACTAGCGGCATAACATCTTTGCCTATACACGAGCAATGCATAAGCGGTGCTCTTGGCATTCCAGACATCAAGAGCATCTTCATGTCAGAAGGCATCACATTCTAAAAGGTGTGCAAAAAACCGTGTTATCTACGCTCAGATTATAGAACTAAAAGGTTCTACAGGGTTGGCAACGAGGCCCGTGCCATTAACAATAAAGGCTACAACTTCTCTGTAACTTCTCACCATCAGGCGGGCCGTATGCTTGTTTGCCGCCTGTGGTGAAGGGAAATCTTTTCACCGAGAACTCAATGAACAAGTTAAATTAAGAACATGGCTTTGACGTATTCGATTTAGTATTCCCGTTATAAATCGATAGCCGTTTCAATTTAGCTGGAACGAGTCGGCAACAGCAAAAGGTTTGTACAGTGGCGAGAATAAACGAGTCGGCAACAGCAAATGGTTTGTACAGTGGCGAGAATAAATAGGTATTGAAACATTTATGTGGAGTCGACGCAATTTAACTTTCTGAAAGGGAGGAGCTGATTTCGTACGTTTGAAACAAACTCCTTTCAGATTTCAATATGCGAAGTTATTTTCTCGCGCGAGCAATTTCGAGTTGCTGTTATTTTAATAAACAAAAACTTCTTCGAAATATATTCTTCACATTGTTGTTTCTTGATAGATAATAAAGAAAATAATACACTGCATAGATAGGTACTAAAAAAGAGGTTATACTTTTTTTTTTTCTTTGAAACACACACAAATATTAACATTACTTAACACTACCTTACTTTTATTTAGCAGTCTTCTTAGGAACTTCCAACACTATTTTATTTGCTTAGGAGTATATTTAAAAAAAACTTTCTTTGATTTGAATTTTTTTCTGCGCATTGATAGTCTGTCGAAACCAACTATGTTATATGTACAAATTCAATAGAGTTGTCAACCAGTCTTAGATCTACGATATTTTGAAACCGGGGAAAAATTTTACCAAGGCGCCCCCTCGAAATAAGAATCTCTTAAACTTAGATCGAAATGGCGCCTTTCGCTGCCCTGTAGTATTAAAAAGGCCGCTTTGTGCCGACTATTTTATGATTATGTTGAATCGTTCAAATGTAAAAAAAAATATTTCAATAATATTTAAACGGCCTTTTTACCACTGGCCTATTTTTCCCACTGGTTAAGGTCTAATTCTTAGTAGTTGGAGCTGGCGATATTTTTTTAGCTTGATTTTTGAAATTTTGACGCCCTTCTGAACCTGGCGCCCGGGGTAAGTGCCCCAGTTTGCCCCTCCTTAGATCCGGGGCTGTAATCAACCAATAAATTTTAAAAATTCAAGCTGGAATTTGAACGGATGAGGTTATTGAACTTTAATTTGTTATTAAAAGAACAGTAAAGAAATTGATTTTACTCAATCCTTTTCAAACCCGTTTAATGTTGAAAGATTTCTTAAGGAAATATAAACACAATAAAATCAATTCGTTTTCACGTTCAAGTGGATATATAACAAGCTACAGAAGAATTGTATTAAAACCCGTCGGTTCTTTAAGCGAAATAGAGAATAAAAATTGTAACCATTTTCAATCAAATTTCAACTCAAAATCATAGGTGTACAGTCCAGTTTTAGTTGGAGCAAAACTTGATCTGAGTGATGGAAGGTGGGGTAAAATTTTCAGACATTTCAAGACCAGGTTAAGGAACGGCACTTCCATTTGACACCCGATACTTTGTCAAAGTTCTGGAACATTTTAGAATATTCTCGAAACACTTGACGTCTTGGGTAAAGACTTGGAGTGGGCACTTTAGGCTAATTTGCCCTCTCCATTTCGGTATAACTGCCAAACAGTAATTAGAATTTAGGAGTTGTTTCAGAAAATTGGGTCTGTCACAAAATTTGTTGTAAAACACTTGACAGAGGGCGTGATAGCTCAGTTTTTTACGTGGTTATTTAACCGACCGACCCAACCCGACAGGTCGAGGGTTCGGTTGCGGTACGTTGTAGCTTCCATCCTCATTGTGCCCGGTTAGTGGCGACAGATTCGCAACCAGTCACACTGGGGCTCAACATGCAAAATGCGGTGTTTAACACCTCTGCCTACCCCTATCTAGGGATTAATTAAGGCATGAGTTTATGTATGTTAATGGTAAAAAAACACATTTATTCTTTATCATCACTACATAGTATAAAACAAAGTCGCTTCCCGCTGTCTGTCATTTTGTATATATGCTTGGATCTTTAAAACTACGAAAAGGATTTTGATGCGGCTTTTTATAGGAAGAATGATTTAAGAGGAAGGTTTATATGTATTTAATATATGCATAATATCCGTGCGGAGCCGGGGCGGATCTCTAGTTAATCATGATATTCAATTCTTGTTTATGCACATGATTTATTGTATTTTCTTTAAACTCACAATCTAAGAATATAAAAATTATGATTATTATTTTTATTACGTTGTTATATTTTCAATAAAAAATAAATGTAAAAAATATGCTCTTAAATTACTTAAGTAGTTAACTGTCTTAATTTCTTAATCTTACACACACTCATACATACAAACTTTCCACACAAATACACTCACATGTACACCCGAGATAGTAGCCATTTTAGTTTATTTTCGGATTACCATAATTCTTAGTTTATTTTACATCATGAAAAACCTTTATTGGCATTAGATAGGCTTATTTTTCCTGTAACTTTTTATTTCTTAAAGCCGTGGTTTTTGGTAAATAATTAAGATAATAAAAGTAGATAATCATTTGCAGGATTTGTTGCTTAAACAAATATCTCTTGAAGAAACCTTAGGTTTTTATACTTATAAAACAGTGGCTATACTGTCATAGAAGCCCAAAAGCCCGGCTTGCCCTAACAAACTTCATTTTGTTTTCTCACTAAGTTAACAAAACAATAATAAACAGCATTTTAATTCGAACCTTATATTAATACGCTAAAACAAATCAAACGACTTTTTGAAAGCGACCGAAATTGTGGTTTTTCTGACATGTTCGCTCAATTAGCTCATCCTCGCCAGCATGTCCACAACTGAAGTATGAAGTGTAGATTGAAGAGTAATGGTGCAACAAGGACATTTATCTAAATGAAAAATGAAAATTAATAGATTTAAAAAATCTAAAAACCCACGTTTTTAAATGTCCTAAAAATAAGGAAATAACTAAAATAGTTTTTAGATTTTTAAATCTATTTATTTTTTTGATTTTTTTTTCTGCCTCAAGTCACTCCATACAAATTTTATCAAAATCGGTCCAGCCGTTTTTATAGTTGTAAATTGCATTGTCATCGGGATTGAAGCTACTCTGAAAATTTCAGCCTGCTAGCTTTTCAGTAAGTGCCTCAAAATTGAGTTGCAAAAATCCAACCGGAACGACAAACAGACAAGAAAGTAAGTGTATCTCTCGGCTTGCCCTGTACTAAAACTGTAGACACGCCACAGATAAAACTATATAGTTTATATTAATAAGTCATTTAATTGTATTTGCCTCTAATGATCTGTTTTAAACGAAGCCATGTTGAATACTTATAGCAAATCAATAAGTTTGATTCCCAGGTCACGTTTCACAAAATCTTGGCTGGCGGTCTTGTAGACTATCAATTAGTAATTAGTTTCTGCCGTCGACTGCACTCTGCAGCTGCTTTTACCAATATTGGATCAGTAGTTAATTAAAGATTCGATACTCAGAGAAATTGGAGTGTTAAAGAAAATTGTGGTGAGTATTTTATTTGAGGTCCTTGGAGGTATTTATTTAAAGTAACTTTAATTTTATAAGGAGTTAATTGTTGACTTTTCACTGTTTCATTTGTACAGGAAAATTCTTTAATAACACAGGCTGACAAAATTTGACGAACGCTCTTACCCAGAAACCAGACTACACTTTTCCGAAGGATTTTGACACGCTGAATCCGAATCTGGACTCAAAATTGCTCCATCACGTCAGGATTTCGAGATATCCTAACCTTAAAGAGCAAAAAATACAATTTTTTTCTCATTTTTGACGTTATGTAGCACGGTTTTTTGAAAATTCAAATTTTTTAAATTTCAAAATGCGATATCTCAGTGAAAAAAAAAAGATATTTGAAAAAACTCAACGTTAAAAATAAGAGGAAGACTAGTTCTTTGAGATAATATTAATAATTTTTGAAAGAAAATAGGATCGGCCCTGCTACGTAACCTCAAAAATGAGAAAAAACGGTATTTTTTGCACTTTTAGGTTAGGATATTTCGAAACCCTGACGTGATAGAGCAATTTTGAAGCCAGATTTGAATTCAGCGCGTCAAAATCCTTTGGAGAATTTTAGTCTTATTTCTGGGTAAAAATTTTGTCGGCCTGTGTAATCCATTCTGCAAAGGAGTGGAGTTCTTTGCCTGCTGAAGTAATCATTGATCGATATATCCTGGGGCTCTTTAAGTCAAGAGCGAATGGGCTTCTGTGTAGGCAAACTCCACCTTTGATTTCATCGCCGTTTAACATCAAACGGGATAGAGGTCAAATAAAACATATAAATAAAATAAAATAAAAATTAGGCGTTTTTCCATAATTTCACCAAATAGTTAAAATTAGTACTCTGTTTATTATGTAAAGGGTCATTATATTCATTCAAGACACGTAACACACTAACGACGTCACAGATGACACTCAAAGTCTTCATCAACTCAAAAACTGACGCCTCTTAATTAAAAAGTTCTCGCAAAAGAGTCTTAAACTGCATCTACTTTATAAGTTACAACTAAAATTGTTAATGAACTGCTGGAAAATCCGTCGTCATGCATTTGTAGCTAGAAAAAAGTATGGATATCTTTCGACAGGAGTTTGTTTAGATGTTGGTTGCACAATCACGCAAAAACGGCTTATGGGAATTGGATGAAATTTGGCACGGATATAGTTTATCAGTTTAATTAAAATACAGGTTCCTGAGGGACAAAAAACGGGCAGCATCGACATAATTTTTGTAAACTTATGTAGACTTTTCAGTACCAGTAGCCAAATGGCTTTTTATAAGGACACTAGTAGAAAGAATATATACATAGAAATGATATGCTGGGGCCACACTACCGGGAAACGCAGTTCATTATCGCGGTGACGGACGCTTAACGTTGGTGTAGCCACAATTTGTCACGATAATTTTGCAACGGCACTCAACATTGGCGTTTGACTATGTTCAATAGGTCCAATGGCGGTAAATCACAAGAGGTTGAGATTTCGCAAGCATTTTTGCGTCAAAGCGGCCACATAAGGTTCGTCAATGTGCACCGTGATCGCGAGGGTTGGAAGCTCTTTAATTAAAGAGTAGTAGCTTCAACATCCTTTGAAATACAGAGAAGACTAATTTTATTGATAAATATCGATATTAAAGTTGACCGTTCAGATGTGGCCACTCCACTCCATATTTAACGCAAAGATGGTCATTGACGTTTCTCGTTAGTAAGGCCCCAGTATAAGTGACATAACTCGAGCTTTATTTAATTCCAATACACTTTGTATTCATTCTACTAACGTTTTTGCTTTAACTAAGGGGTTACCCCCTGTCTCTGGGCCCCGTTGACTAACGCCATTTTTCCGCAAGCACGACAACAGAATTTTTATTAAAATGAAATTTCTTAGTGTAGTGCTCTAGTTACGTCATTATTCTGATATTAGAACATTTTTATATTCTGTCGGTGTTAACGAACGATGAATTTTGTCTAAGGGGGCAGGTCAGGTTAATCTGGTTAACAAAAAAAAATAAAACTGAACTATCATAGTAAGTCGTAGAATGTTCTCGTACCTTACTTACGTGGTCACACCACTCACTTTGATATGCATGAGGCTTTTAATTGCTCTTCTAGAACCTTCTGCGACGTTCCTTTGCAACGTATCTACAAAGAAAGTGTCAAGTTTCTTAAGATGTGTGGATTCCCGTCTCGAGCTGGGTTTCGACTTTCTCAAGCATGTCCCGCGTGTACAAGAACTTTCAATGTATGTTACAATTTTGTTATTTACAAAATAATATATAGATTAGAGATTTCTTTATTAATTTACCTTAAAATTTCAATATAGAAAAAGATTTTGGTCAATGGAGAATGTCCAAAATGAATGGATTAAAAACTCAAAATTGATTTGGAGTTAATGTGTGTCAATAGGTTACTTGTAATGCACAATTTGTTTCACAAAAACGGCAAGGCCGAAAACAATGGGGTGATAATCCAATCAAATTCCAATTACAATTCAATCACAAATTTTTATTTTTGCCCGAATTTTTATTTTATTTTTTATTTAATACCTAGTTGAAAATAATAAAACCAATCAAAAATTATTTTGCTTAAACTATTTGATTTTTATTAGTAAATAGTTGAAACTACATTTATTATTGACTATGTATTTTTGATGTTATTCATCCTTTATGTAATTGATACAAATCCCTTGTTGGTCAAGATTATTCCATACACCATAAACCCATTTAGTCTTTATCGATACTGGTTTTTTTACCATCTCCTGAATTACTATATCGTATTACTACATTTATTGTTTAGTTCGTGCTTGTATTTTAAACCTAATTTAAAACATAGTGATAAAATTATCAATAAAATCTTACTGTTTCAAAAATTGAAAAGCTCGCCAAAATTATAATAATAACCACATCACGACACACACATTGACTCAGCCCTGCAGTAAGTATCGTAAGAACTTGTGTCACAGGAACTAAGCAACGATATGGTATATACTACTTAGATAAGAATACAACATCCAAGACCAGTAAGCGGAACAAGGCGTCTTGCACACTAAGTCCCGCCCTACCGGGATTCGAACCCGGAACCTCTAGCGTAGCAGTGAGTCAGTTTGAGAGAACAATAGCTTTTATTTTGGGTTTTTTATAGTAATTATCAAAACATTTAAACCTTAGTAAAAGAGAGAAGATTATTTAATATATACCACGATGATCACTATAGTTCACTTGGGTGAAGACAGTGGAATAAAACGATTTTTTATTTTATTTACTTAAAATATTTAAACGGGTATACACACCATTACATTATTATCCATATAATATTATTATAACATACTTCTGAGATTAATTAAAAACACAAAAAAACATAACAAAAACTCACGCCGTAATCCCTCGAGAGGGGTTGGCAGAGGTGTTAAACACCGCATTTCGCATGTTTATGTTTAGTCCCAGTGTGACAGGTCGCGAATCTGTCGCCACTATCCAGGCACATTGAGAAACATGGCAGACACAACTAAAAAAGATCAATTAAAATAAAAAGAACAAAAAAAAATAGAGACTGTTAATTTATTAGACTTAAATCTTCGAAAATGATTTAAAAAATAGTTGGAATCCGAGAGGTTGCTGTTGAGATCTTAGAATTTCTCCAATGGATTCGCTAAAATAAAATAAAATTTAAATTTGGTGTAGCAAAATCTCGTTTACTAGCCGCAGGTGCGGTATTAATAATAACATTTAAATGCATTGGGGCTGGACTCCAGACATTTATGTAAGGAGGGTCTCCAGGGAAAGTGTTATAACAAGCTTTCAGTTGAAATGGATACGGGTTGTCAAGTTTAATGTGTAGTTTTATCCGGTGGAATTTTCATAAAATTTTTGTGGCAAAAACAAGACAAAATTCTCATTACCACGGCATGGTGAATTATACAGTATCAATGACGTACCGTGATCCAGGTATCGTGATATTCAAATAATATCGCAATACAAAGGGAGGAAGGGGAGGTTCGAAGGATTGAAGTGTCAGTGTACAAAAGGTATAACGTTTTTACCTCTTTATCACCACCGCCTATTGACACGACGATGCCTCTGATGTTACACCACTTTCCATTAGGTGAATTCTTTGCTTCTTTGCCGACGTTATATTAAAAAGGTCCATCAATATTTACATGATATTAGATAGTGTTCTAATATTGACAGAATCATATCCCTCAATGGGTAGATTTGTAATCTGATCTGATGTCTGAAGATATAAAAGAAGAAAAGAGTATGGGACATTAAAATGTTAAAGGTACACCCAGTGATACTTAAGCTAAACTGTTGGATGTTTTACTGTTCTTCAATCTTACACACATACGCATGCAGTACACACAAACACACATATGTACTTAGCACATGTTACAGCATACGGTTGAGATTAAACAGGCGATATCTTTACCGTGTGTACAAATTAAAAACGTAATAGCTTTCAAAGTTGGTGCTACGAAAATCGGCCTTCGAAAACAAACAAAGCAAAACTTCAGCAGAAAAAAGTAACTCCTTTGCAGAGATTACGGAACTCCGACAAAGGCGGACTCGCTAAAAGTACAGGTTATTTCTTTGTCGACCTGTCAAAACTTGTTCCAACGAGGGCGCCGGGCGAACTTAGCGCCGTAAAATAAATCTTTCTTCTTATAGAGTTTGTCCACCGCCACCACGATGCCGGATAATTAGCCGTCCGACTTGACGTGACGGACCAAAAAAAACGTCACTGTATTAGTATTGTAAAATAGCGTGACATTGGCTTAGTAATCGTCTATTACATTTATGCCACGAAATAAATATTGATTAAATTGAATTATCACTGTTTTTATATCAATATAATATCGTAAGTTGGCACAAAATACCTAGATTCCAAATTAAATTACCCTGGAATTAGATGTGTATTTTAATGAATAGATGAAAACAAAACGCCTTGGGTTTGGCACTACGAACTAAACTGCTTCTTACATTTGTATATTGTAACTTAATTGATTCGTAAATACCTCAGGTACATTATAATTCTGATATTCCACTTTGTACTTGTTTTCAACCATGACTTTTTATTGTGAATAGAGGTTAATGCACGGGTCTTCCATAACTTATAACAAATTTTGTAGCCAAATTTTTTTGCTAATAAAATTATTTTATTACGTCAGCATATGATCACTTGACTGTACTAACTTTTAATGAGACTGTAAAAATTTAACCATTTGAGATTGCATTTAACATATCATTCAGTTATATTGTCGCATACTATAAGCAGTTCTTGCACGCAAAAGAATTCTGTGAAACTAATTTTATCCCTCTTTATTGTAACATTATTAGAAAAAAAGAAAGAGAGCCTCTACATCCTCGTCTACATCGTTGCTGCGCCTTTAGCTCGTTAGTGTGCTGCTCCTATAGGTAAGGGTAAGCTTATTGCCACATGCTTGAATCTTTTTTTTTAACCGTCATTCGGCCGTAAATGAGACCGTGGAAATACGCTCATACTATAAAGCTCCTACGGGACAATGCCACAAGATACATGTTTTTGTAATTCATTTCTGATAACGATTTTTATAGGAATTGTAATCTTTATGTCGAATTAACTTCTTTTATCGGTTATTTTTAGAGAAGGTCATGTATTCAGGTATACACTCTTATAATAAAATTTGTTTTATATTAAGGGCTTCACAGGCGTACACTATAATTTATATCGGTATCGTAAGATATTACTCACACAGCGGGAATACCAGTTCACACATGGTCGATACGTATGTATAAATTCAGGGCCCGTCTGTGATTACATTACCCGCTGTGTATGATATCTTACGATATATGATAACCTCCGAAGACCTCTGTGGCGCAGTGGTATAAACTGTCGACTGCTAGGCGGTTGCGGAAATTTATGTTATTTGCAGGACGTATTGTTTCGCTTACCGGTCTTGAATGTTGTATTCTTATGTATGTTGTATATACCATATCGTTGCTTAGTTCCTGTGACACAAGTTCTTACGATACTTACTGCAAGGCTGATTCGATGTTATTTACTATAGCTCATGTATGTTTTCTTTCTCCTTTAAGGTAATCTCAATTATAGGAAAAAATCCACATTCATTATCATTAACTACCTTTTTTAATGGATATGGCAACAAGGGTAGCAACCTAGGTGGGATACTTCGACTAAGGGGCGGAATTTATTAAAAAATTTCCCTATAGTGCGCGAACGGTTAAATAAAACGTGGCTTGATATCGATCATTGCGTAGCCCAATTTCTAACCGGGCATGGTAACTTTAAGGGCAAACTTTATTCATTTAACTTGGTGCCGTCACCTTTTTGCGAAGGTTGAACGTCGGATCAAGAATTTGTGCAAACTGCCCATCATAACTTGTGGGAGTATAGTCTCTGGCATAAGGAACGGTTAATCATGTTGAATTCGATTCAAGTATCTGCGTGTAGTCCTATTTATTACATAGATCTTGTGAAAACGAAGGGAAATTTCCGTGCCCTTGAAAAGTTTTGTCACCAATATTACTGGTGTAAGATTTAGGTTACTAATTTATCCCCTGTTAGTTAGTGGCATACCGTGGTGTTTAGACGGTCAGGCGTCTCCTGACTGTCTCCCCTTTAGATTTTTGGGCCTCTGGGCCATTTCAATTGCTGTCTCCGCTTTGCTGGAAGGGAAGTCTGAAACCGCTTTCTTACTACCTGCTATTTCTTCTGATTAGGTTCGTTGCGGGTCCCAAGACAGCCGGTAGGGTGTCCGGGCACAGCCTGTGCATCGTTGCACAGCTGCATTATTCGTTGATTATTCGATCAAAGGACGCCACTGTTGATCCTGATAAACAGGAGTTGCAGTGGTGGGACAGAGTGGCGGGTGTGCCCCGAATAAAGGGTATCAACAGTCGCATTTTTATTACCACCCTCTCTTTACAAGTTTCTATCCAGCAACTACCTACTTAGTTGGAAAATATTCAGAAATATAATTGAGTGCGTACGTTAAACGCGTTAAACCTTTTCATAAGATACCTGATATAACCTAGACACTCACATATATATTTATATAAAATCATGCCTTTATTGACACGACCATGTCCTTCTCAAAGTCAAAATATTTTTTTCAAATATACTTAAAATAAGTACTTTTAAATCGTCATCTTGTTATACTACCAACAACGGTTCGAAACGCTATGTCTACGGGGAAGAATCCGGCAAGAAACCTCCGGAGTTGCTTTTTTCAAAATAATTAGGAATAATAAATTTGTAAATGAAATACAGTTTTCTAATTATAAACCTGAGTTTTCTATAAATTTAAGTTATATAAACCAAATTTTACATAAAATTTAAGTCTAAAATTTTTGCATAAAATAAAAATAATAAATTACAAAGGATGCAATGAATGTTACTTGTTAAATATGCGATCGAAAAAGTTTCAGTAATAAAAATAGTGTAAATAATAAATAGTAAAGTGAGCCAGTCCACAAAAACAGCACCCGATCACGAGTATGACGTGGATATCAGCCATCGCCCTCTTCAACCATATCAGAAGGAAGTGAGCGACCCGCTGAAATATCTGTGCTTACAGTAGCGTTTGGGCACACAAACAGCGGGCATGAAAGCTTAGACTAATAGACTAGACGTATTTCGAAGTTTTTTTTACCGCGGATCGTCAAGTCTGGAACGCCAACAATGCGATCCACATGTAGATGCAAAGATGTTATACATATCGTGTCGGTAATTACACTGGCCCCCCAATCCTTCGAACCGAAACAGAGCGAACTGCTTCACGTTGTAAATAGAAAGGTACCAACCCAGACGATCTCGCACGTAGAACAACCAGTTGCATAAAACTTATAAATAAATATTACTAGATTTTTAAGAATCAGTTTCACTGAACAAAATCCATTCAACAGAGTCAAATTCTTTAAGCTGTCAAATTCCAACTTTATGTTAAGGAGATATAGTTAATAATAATAATAACCACATCACGACTCACACATTGACTCAGCCCTGCAGTAAGTATCTTAATAACTTGTGTCACAGGAACTAAGCCACGATATGGGATATACTACATAGATAAGAATACAACATCCACGAACGGTAAGCGAAACAATGCGTCCCGCCCCGCCGGGATTCGAACACTAACACTATTCACTATCGAATGGGTAGTTGTTTAATTGGAACATGTGCTTGGGAATCAAATAATACTTGTCGTGAAACCATACTGATATATTTACATAGCTCCGTATATATAATATGGTAGATACATATCTCAATACAAACATAAGCCCCTATTACAATGCATGCCTTATTTATCAAATTTTTGTTATATAGGTAAATTTATGGAACACTTTTGAAGTTTTATATTACTATAATTTGTTTATATTTAACCGCCCAACAGGAAAAGTTCAGGTATTTTACCAATAACAATTACAACACATAACTTGACTCACCCCTGTACTAAGATATCCCAAATTTTTTATCGCAGGCACTAAGCAACGATATAGTATATATATATATATATATACTACATTAATAATTCAAAATTTAAGACCGGTACGCGAAACAATGCGTCTAGCAAATAACACAACGTTCGGTCCCGTGGGGATTCGAACCTGGAATCTTTTGCGTAGCAGCCAGCTGTTACACCGCTGCCCTGCAAAGCCCGTCTTGAATTTTTATTTAATTTTATTTTTGACATACCTTCATAATAGTCAAGGACCTATGCGGTGGTGCAGTATACATGCATACACAAAAACAATAACATTTCTAATTACAAACAACCGATACTTAATAAGATATAAACAAACAAATGATCAAATTAGTTAAATTAAAATATAACATAACCACACCATTAACCACAATTCTGATTCGCATCAAAATATTTTATTTATATCATGACTGACTACTAAAGCAAAAAAAAAATTGTTTAAGTTAATTGTACTGTAAAATTTTCCCTCCCATACTAATTAACAAGGGACCTTGTTGGCAATAATTCATGTGGAAATTTCTCGAAAGTTCGTGGCGGCGACGTGACGGTTCGCTTAATTAAAAACAGAAACAACATGGAGAATATTCTGTTTAAAGTCAACGTCTACAATCTTAGAATTCACACAGACGGTAAATGGCCTTTTCATGTCCAATTTGATAATTTATGCTTTATCTACCTATAAAATGTATTAACTTTACAAGCCTGAAATCAAGACTTGATCTCGATTGCTCAGCGATATAAATGATGTACAGCGTCGATGCAAGTTTACAACTGAAAGTTTTATTGAAAAACATTAAACTATATACAACGTGAACATAAAATATAAACTAACTAAACACAATAAATCATAATAACACCTGAATCAACAATATGTACATGGAATAATTTATAAACAATAACGTATTTAAATTATTATAGTGACAAGGCATATCTCTTGCTTGTTCGACATTGCAGCTCTGACCAGAGAGCATTAGTTTGGAAGACCAAATTTAAATCTTTTTGCAAGTGATAGATCTACGTGTGCGATCGTTGGGGTTGTCACCACTCTCCTTTCTATTTACAAAATGAGGGTTCGCGGTGTTTCGGTTATAGGCACTAGAGGTTATATCTTTATTTGATTTTCTATATAAACAAAAAGTTATGCAACAAAGAATAAAATTATATGTATGTAAGATGTAGTAGTGGATAAGTATATAAAACATGTCCATATACCAAATTACAGAAAGAAATATGGGGTTTGTTGGCGGTATCTTCGGGAACATAAATTTTCTGAACCGGTGGTCTCACAGCAAGCTGTTTTTCAAAATTTACCACCTTTATAAAGAGAAAGCTTCAAAGAGAGAAATCATTGGAAAATACTTCTTACGTTTTCATTGTAGGCTTTGTGACGATCCCGGGACACAAGATAACTAAATTTACCAAAAATCCCGGAACTTTGAGACACGAGACGTCCCGAGACACAAACCCTAAATAACATATTTCCTTAGGTTTTCTTAATTTACTATTTAAATGCTAAAAAAAACTAAAATCGTTTTTTTTTTTTTACTGTCTGCGAATGAAAATTCGTGCATAGAAACTTTTTTGAGGATGTGGCAGCTAAGTTTGTTACGTGCCTTGGTAAACCGACCGACCCGACCCGACAGGTCGAGGGTTTGAGTCTCGGGATGCCGTACGTTGTAACTGCCATGTTTCTCACTGTGCCCGGATAGTGGCGACAGTTTCGCAACCTGTCACACTGGGACTTAACATACAAATGCAATGTTTAACACCTCTGCCAACCCCAGTCGAGGGATTACGGCGTGAATTTATGTTTATGTAAGTGTTATGAACTTATTTGTAGGTATTTAACGAGTCGAGGACAGCGGGACTCGAGCACAGAGGAACTAACCGCTTTATCTTAGCTCGTCACGGAATTGATTCAACTTTGATTTTTCGCTTGTTTTTCTATCAACGTGAATTGAATACAAATTGGTACTCGTTTGATTTTCAAATATTCTGCAGAATAATCATACAATATATGTTTTTGAGCGTTTTTTTTTTTTGATGAATTATAATTGATAAATGTTGATTTAGCTCGGAATAAGTTCTTTCAACATCTAGCAAACATAGCGTCTATCAGATTATTAATTAGTACAACTGTATAGATTGGAGGGCTGCAGAAGTCATGAAAGTTTTAAATTAGTCCAACTTTATAAATTTTCACCTTGACTAAGACTAAATTACCAAAAGCAATTACTGTTGCCTATCGATATTGAATTACACTAAATTTAAAAAAGAACCTCGAATTCCCTAATCCCTTATGCGCTATGAAGCTACTAGCGCTTGGTTAGAAAGCCGGGATTGTCCCGGAATTAGTGTCTTTCTTTCCCGTGTCCCAGTGTTTAGATCTGACTGTCCCGGACTTCGAATGACTTTTTTACTTTATGAGGCTTCCCCAACAAATCCTTTACTTAAAAACAAATAAAAAATAAACATTGAACGGGCCATTCAATAATAATAACCACATCACGACACACAAATTGAATCAGCCCTGCACTAAGATAATCTAAGGCAGGCACTAAGAAACATTATGGGATATACTACATAGACAACAATACAACATCCAAGACCAGTAAGCGAAACATTCGAATTCGAACCCGGAACCTCTAGCGTAGCAGTCAGCTATCTACACAATTGCACCACCGAGGTATAAGTATTTTAGGCGTTCTTTCACCTTAAAAAGATAGAGCTTATATCTTTAAGTACATTAATTATACTTAGTATGAAATCTCGTACATAACCTTGATGGTACGGAACTCTTCGTGTATGAACCGGACTCGCGCTTGGCCGGTTTTAAAAAGTATTTCTCTATAAGTGATATTACATTGAAGTGATAGACATTATATTGTAAATCGCATTAGGTTATGCCTGTAATGATATATCCTGTATTGGACGAATAAATAAATAAATATTCCGTTTCCGTCCCACAGTTTTTCTTACTCAACTGTTTAGTTTTTTTGCCGACGCTACCTCGATAAGGTCAACAAATTCAGCGCTAAGTGACAGGATATTAGTGGACAAGACGTGCCTGAAAGTCACGTGAGATATGTTTAGGAAAAGGGCTTTATGGTTTAGTTATGTCACGTGCGAAGATTTTGTATCACTAGTTTTATGGTTTTAATCTATATTATAGGGCAATATTATCGCTTAGCGACAAAGCCCTTATAATAAATAAAATAAAACAATCTATATTACACAGTCAGGTCATAAGTATTGTCACACAGTAAAAACTTTTCTTTTAGAATGCTGGCCACAAAAAAGTTTATTGAATTCGAATTTCGAATTGTTCATGAAAATACAAATGTATACTTTTTAGAATTTATTCACTTTTTAATATGGAGTGGACGCTTAAAGAAGACCGTGTTGCAGTTATTGCGTTGCACAATTTTTGACATACTGAAAAATTAGAATAAAACCAAAAGATTCGTTTATCGTATTATCAAATGATACAATGAACACTCTAGTGTAGATGACAGGTCAAGAAGTGGTCGCCCACGGTCTGTTAGGACTCCAGCAGTGATAAAAGCTATGAAAGCGCGAATTCAAAAAAATCCCAAACGTAAGCAGAAACTGTTGGCCCTTCAGATGGGGTTAAGCAGAACCACGGTGAAAAGGGTGTTAAATGAAGACTTAGGGCTTCGGGCATATCGAAGAAAAACAGGACATCGTTTGAATGCTCGTCTAATGGACCTGAGACTGAAGAGATGCCACGCTTTGTTGAAGCGGTACGCGGGAAAAAATATCTGGAAATTCTTTTTTGGGATGAAAAAATTTTTACCGTAGAAGAGAGCTACAACAAACAAAATAGTAGTGAAGAAGCGAGCAATCGTATTCCGCGTGTCCAACGAGGTCATTTTCCATCCTCGATCATGGTATGGTTGGGAGTTTCTTATTGGGGCTTAACAGAGGTACATTTTTGTGAGAAAGGTGTAAAAACGAATGCAGTTGTGTATCAAAATACACTCCTGACGAACCTTGTGGAACTTGTTTCTCATACCATATTCAATAACAGGCACTGGGTATTCCAACAAGATCCGGCGCCAACTCATAGAGCGAAGAGCACACAAGACTGGCTGGCGGCGCGTGAAATCGACTTCATCCGGCACGAAGACTGGCCCTCCTCCAGTCCAGATTTGAATCCGTTAGATTACAAGATATGGCAACACTTGGAGGAAAAGGCGTGCTCAAAGCCTCATCCCAATTTGGAGTCACTCAAGAGATCCTTGATTAAGGCAGCCGCCGATATTGACATGGACCTCGTTCGTGCTGCGATAGACGACAGGCCGCGCACATTGAAGGCCTGTATTCAAAATCACGAAGGTCATTTTGAATAAACTTTAGTGTCATAAGAATCTATGTTTTGTTAAGTTAATTTTGGTATATAAATGGTTACATAATGAATAAACTTGTTTCAATTATTTTATATTAAACATGTGACAGAATTCATGACCTGACTAGGTATAGACTTGTAGTTTAAGATAATTTATATAAGATTATCTTAGTGCAGGGCTGAGTGAATGTGTGTGTCGTGATATGGTTATTATTATTATTCTCTTTATGTATCTTTTTTCTTAGTTCAGGTTTTAAAAATAAAATACAGATACAAAAAATAAAACACTATCAAAACCTAACCTAGAGTGCCGCCGGCAGCGGGGCAATGCTCAAGCTACCGGTGGTTAGGGCTGCAGAGAGAGGAACCTCCTGACAATGCGCGCCGTGTCTAGAAGTACTGTCTTCTGTATCTGACCCTTGATCCAGCTATCTAGCGAGAGTCTCTTCAGGTGTTGGTTATTATTATTACTATTATAAAGTTTAGATCCTAAACTTATGAATACGCACTCAACAACACATATTCACGAAACCAAACGACTCAAATTTGTAATTGTTACCCAAAGACCTAAAATATGTAAAACAAGTTTTTTTAAATAATTCTCCACTTGCTTGTAAAAGGATTTTTTATGTCACTTTCTTAAATTAAATTGCGGACATGATATTATAGCGAACATAATGTCTTGCTTTTAAAGTGTTTTGCAATTCTCATCAGTGGCGTTATTAGACCGTCTGGGGGCCCTTGGCAAATAAATCTGATGGGCCCCAATCTAAAATCCTGGTGACGTTTTTTAGGTCTTCCTTTCCATGAAAATTTATTGCTTTTGGGGGGACAATGGTTTGTGCCTTTAAGTGCCGCTCGAGACACTCGGGCCTGGGGTCCTTTCTGGCTGGGGGCCGGTAGCATTTAGCCGTCATATATATATTGTCTGTCATAATAATATAAAATAGTAATCACGATGACAGATACCAAGGGAAACCTGCCTAAGCCAGGATTCAAACACACAGATACACATTTTGTTGAATATTTTTGATATTAATCATGGAAACATTGTAATTTCACATCGTCCATTGATCAGTTTTGATTGTCTAACTAGAATAGCTCTCTAGTTGAAGGTACTAGAAGTTGATCAAGTTGTCTGAAACTTAACTGTTCAACAACAAGTAATTAAATACCTTGCAAAGTTTTAGAACAAAGCCAAACAAACCAAGTCAGGAATCGAAGGAAAGCCAAACAAACTAGGTAGGATTGTTCAATGAAATCTGATAGTGTTCCGTTTGTTTCATGGATATAAAAAGGAAGATATAATATCAACAACTAAAAGGTGTTTTTTTTTTTCCTGTTGTTCGATTTTAACAATCGCAACATCTCTTTAAGCGTACGTTTAAGACTGTTAAATGCAATTTGATAGTGTTCTGTAGTATTTGAGTATTTTTAAACAAATAATCGTAAATTAAAAGTTAGGAAAAAAACTTTTTTAAACGATTTCAACTATCAGAATATCATTGGAACCCTTGATACTGAAAAATAAAACGTGATAGCATCCCGTAGGATTTGAGTATTTATAATAAAAACTATCGCAACAAACACAAACGAATTAAAATTAGAATTAATATTTTCTGTGTTATTTTTTTTCATTTATCAATGAGAATATGTCTTGAATCGTTGGAATATATTACTGTAAGTGCGGAACCCTACACGTTAAACTCGACGTGCATCTAGCCGGTTTTTCCTCGTTTCAACGGAACCCTACAAAAACTTTCTAATGGAACTTTTGTTTTTAACACATTTTAGTTTGTTTGGTTTAAGCCCCTTACAAGGTGTTAAAGATTGTGTAATCCGTGTTTTAAAGAGAATTTTCAGAAAAAACATTGTTAAGCTTCAAATGTTTACTATTTTTTCCTTTGAACAACAACGTTTTTATCTATGCTATGCTGCCTGTAAATCGAAGTGTAAGTGTAAGAGAAATAAAGCTTTGAGACTGCTCATTAGTTATAAAAATAGATTTAGATAAAAAGAGCGCAAAAGTTTGAAATGAGTTTTGGTGTCATCTTGTAAAAAATACTATTTGATAGGTAACAAGCATGCGGCCCGCATTGCAATACCAGGGGTATCACGCGCGCGTTGCCGACCCTGCAAGAACTATTACCAACAAGACTCATGATTAGCTTTTAAATGTCATTCCTTATTTAGAAATTACAAAAATCAGACCTCAACTAGTTTTTCTCTAGTAAAAAAAACATTTTTCTTATAAGTACCACTAAGATGGCAAACAAGCTTTGTTATTTTAATTGTGAAGTGTCATTCAATCACGCATGTATACCCCCTGATAAACATAACCTGGGGCTCTGAAAGCAAGAGTGAATAGGCTTCTCCTGGGTAGGCATGTTGCACCTTAGACTTCACGGCCGCTCAACATCCGACGATTGGGGTCAAATGCTTGCCTACTTCAGAACAAAAGAAAAGAATTACATCTTTGAACAAATTTAGATGAATCTTTGAGCATCTAACATGTGTTCCAAAATACACAATTCCTCTGGTTCATTCAAACGTGGTCACAGGCAAAGGCTAGTATAAAAGCTTGTATAATTTTGTATCAACAAAATGCCTGCAGCAATTCGTTTATCAAAGAATAAATAACTCATAATTTTACTGTTAATTTATCGGTAAAATGTTTCGAAAATACGTATTCATTTTGATTTGAAATGCCTCGTTTAGCCAAAAATATTCGTGTAATAAATTACAATCGAAATTGAGCTCTGTTGCATAAACAATAAAGTGTAATTTTAGTTCAGTATTTCGCCTACATTAGCCTGTAGGGCTTTGTATTATTTGCACTGTGGCGAAATGAAAATTTGATAAATTTATTTGTTGTTTAAAAATGTTATTTTGTTTTGTTACATCTGTCTGGGATTAACGTTTAATCTTTTGAGATATATATTTTCGTATTTTTCTTAATCCCGGCTTAAAATTATGTTGTAATATAATTTTATCAAATGAGTAAATAGAATTTATTTATTTCATGCCTTCAAGCTGGTTCAGCCGCTTCCTTTGCCGAAGAAGCCAAAAGGTGCAAATATGTATCTTTGGGTAACAATTACATATTTGAACTGTTTGGTTTCGGAACTATGGGTTCTTGGGTTAAATTTAAAAAAAAAATGTTGTGACCGTAACGCTGGTCTGCATTTCGCTCAGAGGTTGAGCATCTCCATTATAGGCATGATTTTTATTAGGTTTTTAAATGTATTAATTAAATTTTATAAATTATTGGTTGTAGCCTAGTAAATAGAATAATGATTTAAATCAACGTTTCTTTATGATCCATATTTAAAATTAATGGTAGCAAGCAATTCACCATTTTAACAATTACAAAAACAATTTAACACTGACATAAATATACTTGAGAATTTCAGAAACATTGCGACTTTCGGTTTTCCCGAAGATTCCCTAACGTTACGATCCGATTTTTTTTTATTTTATTCAAGACCAGGCAGGCATTTGACCCCAAACCCGCCTGATGTTAAACAGCGATGAGGTCTAAGGTGGATCAAGCCTGCCTAGGAGAAACCTATTCACTCTTGCCTTAAAGAGGCCCAAGTTATATTGGTCAGGGAACACATCGGCAGGCCAAGAATACCACACACACATATACATCAGAAATCCGATACATTCCGATACATCAGAAATCATATTAATGACGTCATATGTAAACTTTATACTGAATTTTGTGGGAAACGAACTTACCGGAAAAAACACGAATTTGCATTAATAATTTTTAGTTACACTTGTAATATTATAAATAAAGTATTTTAATTTGAACACATAATTTTAACAACCATTTTCTTAAAAGTACGTGAAAACTTTTACCGTCATAAATGGTTTTTCCCCGTTCGCCCACGACCCAGACAAAATGGCAACACTAACCACGTACGTAGTTTTAATTAAGCCCAGCTTGCGGGGGAAATGAAGTGATAAAGTTGGCAACAAAGCAAATTGCTTTTAAATTTCGTTCGGACTATAATAATGCTCTATGATAGTAAACTTTATAATGGAAAAGGTTATTTCTTTTGCAATTTTATGTTTACTTTCGTAATAGTTATGTCTTTGGTGGGCAGAAACATGAAATTAGTTTTCCTTTGATATTGCAAGCAAATATAATCTTTTGCGCTGATTTAAGTAAAAATGTTGAAAGGACCTTACATAGGTCAAAGTAGTTTTCTTAAATTGTCTTAAAATAAATGCTTTCAAATAGTAACATTTTTATCTACCACCGGTTCGGAATGCTATCTACATGGAAGAAGCCGGCAAGAAACCTCCGTAGTTGTTTGTTTTTTGCCTTATAAGCTTCATTTCTAAACCTTCTAACCTTCTTAATTTATTTTTTGGATGCAGTAGAAGCTATAGTGTTAATTTTATATATTTTAATTAACATTACCTCGACATAGGTGGAACAGTGGGAAATCAGCCGACTGCTACGCTAGAGATTCAAGTTCAAATCCCGGCGGAGGCGTAACATTATTTTATATGCGTTCCCATTGTTTCGCTCACCGGTCTTGGATATGTTTTATCTATGTAGTTTATACCATGTCGTAGCTTAGAATCTACGACACAAGATAATTTAATCTTACTGCGGGGCTGAGTCAATATGTGTGTCGTGATGTGGTTATTTTACCACCAAGCTAGCTCAGTTTGTTACGTGCCTTTATCGACCGACTCGACCCAACAGGGCGACTTCGGGTAGCTGTAAATTGTAGCTGCTATGTTCCTCATTGTGCCCGGATAGTGGCGACAGATTCGCAACCTGTCCCACTGGGACTCAACGTAAACATGCGCAATGCGGTTTGTAACACCTCTGCCTACCAGAGGGGATTCATTACGGCGTGAGTTTAGGTTATGTGTGTATTATTATTACCTACATGATCTTAATCAACACTGAACTTTACATCATATTAATTTGAGCTACAGTATACGATTACGAATAAAATTATTCGTCATTCAATTCCATAATTAAGAGCAAAAGATTCTTAAATTTTTTAATCTTTGCAATGTTTCTTCATTTGAAAAACCGTTCTCAATTTGAATACTTTCGACAAATCATGTAATTTAATACACAATTTTAATGAATACAAAAGTTTTGAAATGTTTAAACTTTTGAAACATTTTCTAATTGGAAATACGATACGAAAGCAAATGGTTTTATATTGAAAATGTACTTATTTAAAAATGGAAGTAATAAAGATGTAATGGCATAGAGGCAATGTACTTTTTTAAATATTTACAAATTATGAAAAGTACTTATTTAGAGATATAATTTAGTAATAAATTCTCTTATTTTAATTATGTACACAATTTTAAAAGCGTGTACTTAATGGCGTAGGATTTGTCTTAACAAGAAAACATAACATTAAGACCATTCAATTTATTAATAATTTATCTATGTTCAAAATCTTGTTTCGCCTTTTGCTTCGCTGTTAAACCATGGCAACACCGACTGAAATACAGGCGATTGGATAAGCATTTTTTTGACAATCCAAAGTACTTATTGATATGGTATCGGTACTATAGTTATTAATATCGTTTTCTTGTTTCGTCTGCTAGTTTGCAGATTTAAAAAAAATTAAGTCTTAGGTCAATGATAGGCAGTCACGGTGGAGCGCAGCAGAGACCAATTTATTAATCAAAATTTTTAATAAAAGAATAAAAATATTGCAATATGATTTCTAATGAAATAATAAAATTATTTTAAATGACCTGAAACTGAAAGACTTAGTAAATTAAATTAGAATGTGTTTAAAATTTGAATTTTCTGTAATTGAATGATATTCTGTTTCTGGTTTTTACTGACACAGTGTTTAAGTTTTATAATTTTATAGTTTAAATAAATTAACAAGTTACCCAATATTGCAAAATAAATTGAATTATACTATTTTTATTAAAATACTAGCAAACCCGGCGAACTCCGTTTCGCCACCAGATGGCTCCGTTTTATGTAACATTTCGTTTGGTGATTAAAATATGAAGAACTGAATTTTCTTTGCTATAAACCTCACGGAGCCCGAGACTTTTCCAACGAATGCAAAACCGTGGAAATCGGTTCGTGCGTTCTGGAGTTATAGCGTCAGGAAGGAAAACCCGACTTATTTTTGTATAGTAGATTTCCCTTGGTTGCAGATGTCGTGGCGCGTGGCGGCTAGCGTAGCGGCGCTGGCGGCGGTGAGCTGCGCCCTGCCTCACACCGCACTCGCTCTTGACCTCAACCGTCTCTACGGACATCACACCAAGAGATCAGGTAGATACCTCGCTATTTTTAACTACTATTCCTGAGAAAGAGTCTGTTGAAAATAAACTTTTCAACAGTTTATGTCTCTCGTAGATAACTAATTGGGCACTTAGCAAAAGCGATTTTATGAGAGGGAGGTCTTACGAAGAATCTTTGGTCGCCTGCAATGCCGAACGCGGTATAACCATGAGGTCAAGAACATGTTTTGGAGCCGAATATAGTTAAATCCTGCTTTAACTAAAAAAAATCGATCAAGATAGGAAGTCAAGGAAGGTGTCATTAAATTTGTTGCCGACCTTTTAAAAAGAAGTAGGCAGTTTAACATTATTGGTTACCCTTTCAATCAATTCATATGAAAGGCGACATATTCCAGGAAAAACAGTACTGCACGATGCCCTGTCCTAGGTACTGGTAAACACATAACCTAAAAAATATAAACTCACGCCATTATGCCTTGAGATGGACCTCCTTTCTATTTCTAAGCAGTCACTGTGTTTCGGTTCGAAAGATTGTAGAGCCAGTTTTATTAGAGGCACGAGAGGTATAACATCTTTACCGTCTACCGCATTGGTGGTGCTCTTGACGTTCCAGGTAGCAAGGGCATCGTCGTGTCGTATTCCAGACATCAAACCATACATTGACACAATCTTGCCCTAAGAAATTGGTACCGTAACTGTATGGTATTTACTATTCATTAATATCACATCAAAGGCAGTTACGACTATTAGTAAAATAAACACCGACATCTATAAGAAAGCTTGTACTAGGTGCCGTCCCATCAATCTTTCTAGAAAAGTCTTTCGTGACAGAGTCTTTACCCAAATTTAAATTAACTAATTGCGTCTAGACCTACAGGTCTAGACAACAGTAAATCAGTTTTAATTTAAAGCTCCCTTCCATAAACAAAGCCAAGATTATTAACAAGAATCTCGTAAGATACCTAAGTACCGGTATATTGTATCTATTTAATGAACCCTTGAGCTTAACTTCAATTTCATTTAAGGTTTCAACCCTAAATTCGCTCTTGGCAACATCTTGAAGTACCTCGAAATATTTGGCGAGTAATAATAATAAAGTTGATAAGATCATAATAAAAAGTTCATATAAAACATTTGACACTCGTACCTTTTTAAAAATAAAAATAATTAATAGATTTAAAAAATCTAAAAACCCACGTTTTTGAATGTCTTAAAAATAAAAAAATAACCCTACGGGGCTGAAAGAGGGGCCACTCAAAAGTGGGGGCGTATATTATTTAAGGGATTATTAATGGGATATATTTACATGAAGTGTATAGATCGTGGGTGTAACTTGCAAAGATACGCCCCCTGCCTCAAAAGCCACTCCATACAAATTTAATCGAAATCGGTCCAGCCGTTTTATAGTTGTAAACTACATTGTCATCGGGTTTGAAGCTACCCTGAAAATTTCAGCCTGCTAGCTTATCGGGAAGTGCCTCAAAATTGAGTTGTAAAAATCCAACCGGAACGACAAACAAACAAACAAGAAAAGTGAGTGTATAAAACGTGGGAAAATCCTCTAAATGTATACATTGGAACCATATGAAACATGTTCTCATAGAGTTAGATTTATATTGTTTCCTAAAAGATGTGTTTTCCGGGTATTAAAACTTGTCTCTTCAAACGGATAACAAACAGTTTCTAAGCAAGTGTACACCAATACCAATATTATAGGCCTATACCAATATTATAGATTAAATTATTTTGTTAGAACATTTGATGCGATTGATATAAATATCCAGTGACAAATATAATACTCAATCCTCCTATGTAATTATCTTACGTGCAGGTACTCGTTTCTTCGAGTCAAATATCTCCCCTGGCTCATGTCGTTACCCTGAACATACGCCAGGGTAATGACGCCTATTACATTAGTATGACGCTTTACTTTATACCTGCTCTTATAAAGGAAAAGAAAATAAACCGTTCTGGAAATTATGAGGTATTTTTAGAATAGCTATATTTTGTTGAAGAGCATAAAACATTAAAATCTAGTCATTTCATTCTTGATGATTGTAAAAATTGCAAGTTTATTTCCTAGCTGTGTACTCGTTTGAAATAGCGACTCAAATAAATGAGACTTCTTAAGAAATAGCATTTGACTGCATTCCACTTTGTGGTAATTGGAAAAGAAGTGCAATTGTGATTATGGCTCACTTGAAAGAAGTGACCACAATTCCGTCTTCGTATTTTCCTTGCTTCGCCTCCTTTTGGAGTCCAAATCTAATAGAAATGGATTTTTACGCTTAGCTTGAATCTAGTTTGTGGAATTGAATCTTGGGTTAAAGTCTACGTATATCAATGTAGGTAAGCTTAGAGTGTAATTATGACGAAAAAGTCTGAAACCTCAAGATGTTTTGAATAAATGTCAAAATTATCTCTTCTAAATATATTCCAAAGACTTTTATCTTGTTTGCTTTCGATTAATACGTCTTTGCACGATTTTGTCACGTCATTGATAGGGTATCAAATTTACGTATTGAGGGAAAAAGCAATAGTCGACATCACATATTAATATAATAAGTTCTAAAATAAAACCGTATTCGTCGAAGAAAACTCAATTTACTATAGTTTAAAAGGGAACCAAAGTCGTTCAAATACCGAAAAAAATAAAAGATTTTAAATTGCTTTTAAACGCGAGGCAAAAACAAGAGCAGACAAAAGGAACCTTTACAAAAACCGGAACATAAATCTCAAGTTTCAGGTTACTTTAACTCGTTTAAAAGGTTTCTCGCCTACGCAATGCTTTAACATTTAACATTATTATACAGCAAGGAATAATAAGTCACAGCGAACATGCTTTGCATTAGTTACATAATGTGTGGATAAACTGAAAAACGTTATACTATATGCTGGTTTTTACATTGTCACGGGTCGTGAAAAAATAAACCCTTTTTCTCAATCCAAACTAAAAATCAAAGTAACAAAAAAAACTGTATAAACAAGGATACAGGAGCTCCTAAAGTTAAGTTTCATCGCTAGAATAGATTGCTGTAATTTGCGCTTTTTTCTCTCACGATCAATAACAAAACTCCAGCAATACACTCTGGGGCATAATGTAATCGAAAATGACTGCCAGGTTAATGATAATGTTGCAATAATATGCTCATTGAGAGATACAGGGGAGGGACCCAGGGGAATGTGTGGAGTAAACAACTTTCTTCATTACACGATTTTACCAGGTATCTTCTTATTGTTGTATTGTATCGGCCGACGCCAACACTCACTGTCCTCCTAAGTCACAGGATTCTCCTAGTTTATGGGGACAGGCAATTTCATAAACTGTAACATCTCAGTCACAATTTACTGTAATATTTTTCCTGTAAATTGTTAAATGGCTGAATAAACTTTTTTTTTTCGTGGACATTAGATAAAAAGGCATTTATTCGATTGGTAGTTGTCGTTGGGTTTTAATTTTTATCACCTACACAATAAAGTTTATTTTCTATCTATCATTTTATCTGTTGCTTAGCAGTTATTCCGGCTCAGTAAATGCTTGTAACACAAAAGCCATGATAATTCAGTCGAATTATTTCGCTTACTGGTCTTGGATGTTGTATTCTTATCTATGTAGTTTATACCATTTCGCTGCTTAGTGCCTGCTTAACTAGATTATATCTTAGAGCAGGACTTAGTCAATGTGTCTGTGTGTGTTTGTGGTTAAATATGTAAAAATGGTCTGTTAGTACTAATACATTTCATATTCGACCTCGGTGGCGCAGTGGTGTAAACAGCCGACTGCTACGCTTGAGGTTCCGGGTTCGAATCCCGGCGGGGGCGGGACATTGTGTTATTTGGCAAGACGCAATGTTTCGCTTACCGGTCTTGGATGTTTTATTCTTATCTATGTAGTTTATACCATATCGTTGCTTAGTTCCTGTGACACAAGTTCTTACGATACTTACTGCAAGACTGAGTCAATGTGTGTCGTGATGTGGTTGTGTGGTTTGTGGTTTCTATTTAACCTTTAATTTAACATTTAAACATGAGCTGTAAATCACTATCTTACCCTAGACTGTAAGATGTAATATTTCTTTTAAAATCGATATTTTCTTACGAAATACAGAATCTGGGGTGTCTTGCCAGTCTCTTCTCTTACTTAATTTCCCAACTGGTGTTCGAGTAATTTTATAAGAGAAGTTTGTATTTCTCATATATATTTTTTTAAATAGGCATTCACCTAATAATCTTTACTATCTTTTAAATTTGAGACCTGAAAACGAAACGTAATTTCAGAAAAAAAAACAAACCCATTTATTTACTTACAGAAGAGAAAATAAAAAGTAATGTTCAGAGTTTCACGGCGAGAATTCTTAATTAATTTTCTAAAAAAACCGGTAGACACGAATTAGTGAGAGGATGGCAGCTTTACCCGGTTGCCGTGTAATTGTTGCCTTTCTAGAACCGGCTGTATTGTGTCAGAGATACCCTCGCTAATTGACTCTGAAAACCTGAAAGAGAAAATACTATCTCTGTTTTGTTTTCCCCTAAACCGCTCGAGCAAGCTTCGAATAATTTGGCATCGATTTTTTATCACCACATTTACTGCATGCCAAATTATACTAATATTATGAACGCAAAAAAAGTTAAGGTGTAAGGATGTTTGTTATTCTTTCACGCAAAAACTACTGAATGGATTTTAATGAAACTTTACAATGATATAGCTTATATAACAGAATAACACATAGGTTATAATTTTTAAAGATATCGTGTGAATTGTCCAAAATATGACGATAAATGCCAAGTAATTAAAAATCATATTAGTACCCAGTTACAGAAAGTGTGTCGAAATCCAGTCTCTTCAAATAATGAATAAAATAAGGTTAAAAAGTATTTAACATTAAATGTAATTAAGTTCACCTTTTCATTTATTTAAGTACCTAGGTATAATCGCATTATAAAGTGCGAGTGAATATGTGTGTTTAAGTATTAAATAACAATTTCGTAATGTCTTACTAAAGGGAAATAATCAAATATAACTAATTAAAGATAGCAATTCTGTAATGTACCTAAACAGAGTCGTCCTCGATGTAATTGACTAACTCGTTTTTTTTCCATTAAAACACTAAGAAAAATAAAAGACTGCAAACATGTCAAATCCACACATATTCTTACAAATACATCATATTTACAACCCTGTAGAGCTTATTTCAAATGCGCTTTACATTCGAGGTTTTTACAAACGCGAATGTAGATGGTTTCGCGCGTTCGCTTTTCGCGCCGTCGTTGCTGGTCGGTGTCAGTTTTACTTCCGCGACAAAGTGTTCGCTCTTAATTTACAGTGCGCGATCGCGAACGCATTTACTCGCAGCTTCATGACGTAAATACACAGAAAGATTCGCGGGCCGCGGTTTTTAATCGCTTTAATTTAACATGCCAAAGACTTTTCCTATAAATTTACATAAACTAAATAAGTAGCCACAAAGCAACTAACAGTAATTGCCTGTATCTACTTAAACAGTTTGAATTATGTTTGAATGTGCTTTGTACGTATTTGAAACGGCACTGTTGTGCGAGAATTCCAATGTTCTTATTCACTAACTCATCCACTCTGGCTTCGCTTGCACTTATCGCTGTATTTTTTATTATGCTAAGAAAAAAGGTAGCCTTTGCAAATATACATTTTGTGGAACTTTCAATATGTCTTTTTTTTGTTGAAGAGATTAAGAACTTGAGTGTCATTCATTTCAGTTTATTTAGTAATTTCATCTTACAAGCTAACCGATAAAATCATCCAAAGCACTTACAAGATTAATGACTATTTCCCTATTAACAATAAAATTAAATATATCTAAAAATATCTCACAAGTTCGTCAAATTATACCATTATTATTATTATTACATTGTTATGAAATAGCAAAATGTCAAATTTTGAGTTGATTTAATTAACTCAACTTGATTCTTTGATTGAATCTAGTTTCAGTATAAGTTGACACATTCTCAAATGAAATTCTTAATTCAGTAACCGGCTTTTAGCCTGCTGATTGACGGACGGACAGCGAAGGCTCATGAATAGGCTAATGTAGATTACCTTTTGGGTGAGGACTCCAAAATAATGAGACAACAAACACAATTCTTCACATTCACCTAAGTTATTAGATGTTAGTAAATATTTCTGAGCTAAAAGAAGTTTCCAGAATGGATTGGCAATAAAATTTAACAATTTAGGTAGTTTGATTTAATTGGGACTGTGCTAGAGAAAGTTATTCAGACTTTTAATGTTCCTTAAATCGCTTTTGGAGCTTGATTTCAATTAAATGTTACTTCGAATTTTTAACAACAAATTGATAAACTTTGATTTCAACAGAACTTTTTCGAAGCAATTTATTTTGTTGTAGAACCTACTTATTTATTGAACAAGTTTCCATCTTAACCGTGGCACCTACTGATTGACACCTCTAAAAACCTAAATCATTGTATCGTCGGGAATTTGAATTGAATCTTATTATAGGGAGAGACGTGGTAGCTCAGTTTGTTACGCGTCTTGGTTAACCGACCGACCCGATCCGACAGGTCGAGGGATTGGGTCTCGGGTTGCCATTGCTCCTCATTGTGCCTGGATAGAGGCGACAGATTCGTAACCTGTCACACTGGGACTCAATATAAACATGCGAAATGCGGTGTGTAACTCCTCTACCTAGCTCTCTCGAAGGATTAATTACGACGTGAATTTATGTTATGTTATGTATTTTTATCATAGACAATTTAATCTATTTTTGCAAGATGGCCGTTCATTAGCATGAATATCTGACTTTAAATTCTTTTATCTTTTTTGTAAATGTTTTTACGGCTCTGGATAACAGTCCTTTTGAGCTTAATGGTTATAAATTCTCATTGACCTTGAAGATGATAAATGAGATGAAAATAAGATGAACAATGAAAATGATGAATCTGCCTACAGTAGCATGCTAGTATGGTTACTTTAGGCTCTAAAGGAGTTACTTGGGAGATGACAAACAGCGCAGCCAAATCGTCGTATTTCACTTTCTCGACACTTGTATAGCACTACAGATATTTACTGGTTAAAACAGTAGCATTTTACACATTTAATTCTGCTGATATATAAGAAATGACAATAAAATAAGAAAATTCTAACTGACACTTCCCGCTCCCGCCAAGTAACTCTGACACTCAAATTCACAAGCATTAAGTTGCCCTTTTACGATTTGACCTACGTATGTATATTTGTATCAGATTCAGATACATCAGATACAAATGACAGGCATAACGTTTTTTAACCTCGCTGTTGTATTATAAGAGAATTTTCATTCCTACAAATCTACCAGGTAGTAGTAATCATGAGTAAGACGTCATGGGAATTGTTCTGACATTCCTCTCTTGCAGTAGTGTCACAGGAAATTAAATTACCCTTTGAACAATCAGGCTGCAACTGCCAATACCTTTTCTATTAAAGTATTTAGTAGAAAAGTAGGTACTTCTATCTTTTCTTAAAAGTACTTATTTTAAGTTCATTTGAAAAAAAAATTATTTTATTGTGATTTTTTTTTTGTTATTACAACTGTCCTTCAGTGAATCGTACCGTACGTAAAATTTTAGTAAACTTAAACTGTTGTTGCCTCTTTGCGTTGTTATCGATTTTTTAAGCAAAAAATTGCTTAATTTTGTCCCTGAAACTCTCTCTCCCTTCCAAGTTTTATGTTCCGTTAATCTCTACCTTTGTACGAAAATTCATCAAAATAATTTACCGCTTTTGGTTGGTTGGTTCGTACCAAATTTTCCACCCCCGACTTCGTCTGCCTTATAATCTTTGCAATCAATTTTTAGCAAAATGTTGCCAAAGTATGTCAACTCACAGCACAGAAGAGTTGATTTTACAAGTAACTACATGGAAAACGATACCGTCGCCTATAGACACACGGTACCCTTGAATTCTGGAACGCCAAGAGTATCCAATCCGTTGCCAACGTAAAGATAAACATAGAGATAAAGATGTCACACCTCTCGTGCCGGTAATTACACTGGCTCTCCAATCCTTCAAACCGGAACATAGCGAACTGCTTCACGGCAGAAATAGAAAAAAAGGTGGTACCAACCTAGTCAATCTCGCAAATAAATCTTCCACCTGTGTATAATATTTGTTTAAAAAGTATACATTGATACCCAATACTACGATTCCTTACTTCAAAATGACATGAATCCTTGGTTCCAGAATACTGTCACCCGTACGAACCGTTCAAGTGCCCCGTGGACGGTAACTGCATCTCGATCCAGTACCTCTGCGACGGAGCACCAGACTGCATCGACGGATATGATGAAGACTCCAAGCTCTGCACCGCTGGTAATAATTTAACTGCAATATTATGGTGTAATGATAAAGTGGAAGTAGGAAAGCTATAATGTACAAATCTGAACCAATTGAAAGTTTTGAGCAATCTATGTATAGCTTGGCGAAAATTTATTTGGTTAAACAAGGGGCGTTGTAAGTGGCAACACAGAGCAGTGATCAGTTGTCAATGACATTGCTGAGTTTGAAAAAAAAACATGGTATTGCCAGGCAAGAAATATGTTGTCCCACCTGTCACTACGACACTCTCTTTTGCCAAGCTGTATGTATGCCGTGGAGGTTAGAGAGAAGAAGAACGATCACCACGCGCTAAAGCATTAGCCCACCTGCCTCTGAAAACTTGTAGAATTTATAGTTCATTTTTCAGCCACCAGCCGCGCTGCCGTCGGTAAGTAGTATCTGCGTAGTTAGCTGTTTATGTGTACAAATAGATGAAGTTAGTTAAATAATGTACAAATTGTCAGATCATTTCAAATTAACGCACAACAGCCCGCTTTTATTGAGACAACATTGCGATCGCAGCGCCTCACTTATTTAGTCCGTATTTCTGGGACACCATTCTACAGCGATCGTTCTACTTCTCTCTAACCTCCATGATGTATGCTTTAAGATTCCGATATATGTACCTAATTTCACCACCTTAGGATAAAATAACAATGATGAATTACTGTTAAAAATGCTTTTTATAATATAGGTACCTACAATGAATATAATTTCCTTCCAGACCGTATACCTCCTTTGGGATTCCCATAGGAATAATCCCGACATTATGTATAAGGTCGGAGGAAATGTTATTTCTTTTTCGAGGGCGTTTAAAAAGTTTACGAGAACTTTCTTTCTTTTTTTTGACTGTGATAATAAAAGTTTGTAAAACAAAGATTCCTGAAGGAATTAAACTCATAACAACATGAGATGACTTGTGTTGGTATTACTCAATTATATTACTGAAAGATAAATCCACCAGCTTTTATACTTCAACGAATGTAACTTTACGGCTTGGAAGTTTTATCAGTAATATTACTGTCAGGTCACATTGTGATGGTTTACGTTGTAAATATACACATACCTGCTCTCTTTTGTATACCTAAATCAAATATATCTACATAACACATTCGTAGTCATAATTTATAGATATAGGTACTTAAAAAAGATGAAACGGATATCCAGCAACGATTCGGTACCCGGCGAAACCGTAGCCTAAATTTATCTACTAACAGGCCGGGTACCAGGTTCAGAAAAGCAATGAAAATAAAAACTAAGACAAATATGTAGATGTAAAATAATATACAAATGAAACCGTAATTGGCCAATTGTTAAGTTTAATTTTAATAGTTTTAAATTTTTGTAGTGCTATGGTCTTGTGTAAACAAAAAAAAACATTAATAAATTAATCTTTGTGTGGTACCTAAATACGAGTAGTATTAAGGTGGCTCGTAATTAATTAATTTTAATTTAATGCTGAAAAAGCTACAAAATTATACAAAGTAGGTTATGTACCTTCTGAAAAAAATATAGGTATTTTGAGATAAACTCTAAACGTTTAAAGTTTAATCTAAAAAAAAATCAAAAATATTTTACATTGGAATGTGCTAAAACAAATTTTAGTACTGAAATGAGCCGGGGTTCTTTCATACAAAGAACAGCTCGAACTGATGCAGAGTTTACCCGTATACGAGATGATTGATGTATTTACCTAGGCTTATTTCTAAAATCTCAATAAAAATATTTCAGCTAAGAGACCACCGGTGGAGGAGACGGCTTCTTTCCTCCAATCTCTACTGGCTTCGCATGGACCTAACTACCTGGAGAAACTCTTTGGGAGCAAGGCCAGAGATGCCCTGGCACCACTCGGAGGCGTGGAGAAAGTCGCCATCGCTTTATCTGGTAAGAACCTCTGCAACCTTAGTCACTGGTAGGTAGTAGATCTACGTGCGAGATCGTCTGTAAAGGTAGAGATGTCAACCTCTTTAGAATTTGCTAGTTTTAAAGTTTTAAATTATGAACATTTTATAATTTTAGGGAAAAAGGCATCGATCTTCCGACACTTCTGTTTGAACTTTGAGATTGTAAATATTTGTCTCTAAAATGTCATGTCAAAGTCAAAATGTTTTATTCGAATAGACTTAAAATAAGCACTTTCAAATCGTCATTTTTTTTTTACTACCACCGGTTTGGAATGCTATTTCTACGGAGAAGAATCCGGCAACAAACCTCTCTTGACGGTTTGATAAAAGAAAACATACAAAAGATTCCTGGTTTCATTGTTACTCCTCACAAATCGGCGGAGGCATCCTCCTTTCTATTTCTACCGTACCTACAGCAGTTCACTGTATTTCGGTTTGATAAATTTGAGGACCAGTTTAATTGAAGTTACGAGAAATGTCTACAAGGGTAAAGATTTGGCGATACCTACTCTTGGCGATATAAGACATTGAGGTTGTCTCTGCAACCTCATCAAACCGATAGTTAACGGGCATTGTCTAGTCAAGCATTCATCTTCACCTTCAGCCTTAGATTACCATCAGATAAGATTGTAACCAGAAGTTTCGTAAGGTAACTTACGAAATTTTAGGTACGGTGTACAATTTCTTAGGAAGGTAGGTGTTAGCTATACCTAAGTATTCCCAACTTTGAATTCCCTCCCTTTCCAGGAGGTCACATCATTTGTAAGCAGAAGATTGTTACCTGTACCTATAATAAGGTGAGAACCCATACCTATTTTCACTACAAGTTCTTACGTAATTGAAAATAAATTCCAAACAGACGTTACTAAACTGACCAGACAACCATCACTGATAAAACTTTAATGGACAATTAGATCGAGAAAAGGATGTACCGCTTTTTTGCTTGACTTGGCGGGGCACTGCCATGCTCCTAAGTTGAGAGTTAATAGGCTGTGACAAATGGACAGACGCTCGAGTGATCCTATAAGGATTCCGTTTTTTTTTCCTTTCGACCCTATAAAAGCATTAATTTATCTTTTTTAGAATCCCAAACCATCGAAGACTTCGGCGCCGCGCTCCACCTCATGAGGTCTGACTTGGAACACCTCCGCTCCGTCTTCATGGCTGTCGAGAACGGTGACCTTGGCATGCTGAAATCCCTCGGCATCAAGGACTCGGAGCTAGGAGACGTCAAGTTCTTCCTGGAGAAGCTGGTCAACACCGGCTTCCTCGACTGAATATCACAGGAGTCTGCCTCTGACTACTATCATGTAGTACCATTCGCCCCCATCAGTTCTTCATTTTACAGCTACTTGCCTGTCGATTCCATCAGGTACAGGCGAAAGTAGACTCTTACCCTGATCATTGAGTTTCAATTTCTAACGTTCTGTTTCATCCTGCGAGAATGTTGTCCGTGTCATAGTCAGTGTTTCGCTTTAGTGGGTTACCAGTCAGGAATTCTGCAACCGGCCACGTAGAACCTTTTTGGTAACTTATTAACCCATAACCGTTAAAACGTTAGATAGTCAAAGAAATCCTATTAATTTTTGTAATACCCTAGGATAGGTATATTTTTATATTAATAGTGCTTAGTTGCTTTAAGATGTTTTTTAGGATACTAGCAATGGGTTATGGTTTTTCGAAAGCTCGCGTCTTCGATACGGTTAACGTTGAACTTTCTATTGTGCGAATGAAAAAAAAACGATGTGATTTTGCAACATCTTTAGAGAAAAGTGTCGTCCATGAAAAACCACAACTAGGCACCTATTGAGAAAAGAAAAAAATAATCAACGTTAACTCAGAAAAAAAACATAATCTTTTGCTTATAGAATGAGAGTGTCTGAATACTAAATGTCGCCCTTTCACAATGTATACTTCATTTCTATTAAGTCTAAAAGACAGAGGCGACTCCAAACTTAGCGATATTCTGAGCGAGATATAAAGCAGGACGATCGATTTAAAAATGCCCCATAGATTAGAGAAATAAGTAAAGAGAATCATATAAGAATGTATGCGCTTTATATCTTGGCTTTTGGAAAATTCCAGCGGAAAGGAAACTTGATCCTTACCGTTATATGACCGAAACATATCAAAGGAAATAAATAAAAAACGTAGAAAATAAAACATATCATAGATTTAAAAAGTAGTGAATAAAGTACAATTATTTTATTAACATAATAATATGATCGATATTGTAGTTTATTAAATATTTTACTTAGATTTAGACGAGTTCCCTTTAGATGGAGCTCTAACAAACATATCGACGGCACGGTGCTGCAAAGTCAAAAACATATCAAAATTTTGTGATTATTATGATAAAAACATGTTAGATTATGAGTGTTAAATTTATTGGAAATATAAAACAAATAGACTCTATAGAAATTCTCTTTAGTGGGCATTTATGAATATTTTTGTTAAAAATTATGTTTTTCTTCTCGCGTCCACTTTTGTCAGATTTAGGCTTACGTACTGTAATGGAAAATGAATTTGTTTTTCAACCGTTTCCAAAATATTATTGTTAGATAAAAAAATACTTAATTAACCCCATTTTAACCAATAAAATGTCATGGTAATTATTTCAAGGCTGGGACATCAAATGTATCTTGTGTTCCTAAAACCTACATTAAAGCCTGCATTTGCCAAAAGTGTTTTAAGTATGTTTCTTTAAACTGCTTTTGGCTTTAAAATACCGGAAAAGTCACATTTCAATTTAAACTTTCCCGCTTCTGGGGGTAAAATTGTTAAAACTTCAAAACTATCAAGAGCAAATACAATAGTGGCTTCTCCTGGGTAAGCATGTTCCACCCAAGATTTCATCGTCGCTAACATCAGGCGGGATCGGAGTCAAATGCTTGCCTAGTCTTAAATTAAAAAAAAAACTTTCAGCAGGTATCTTTCTACTGCAAAAAGTTAAAATCTGTTGAAGTTTTATCGAGGTACCCTCCAGTTATTTTTTTTAATTGTTATTTCGAAAAACAATTTAAACTTTTCAGTTCCGGTCTTACTGTTATTTTCTGACATTTCTTATCTTTTTGATAAAATGCGTTTTCAACATTCAAAATCTTCTTTGTGTAGTTTTAGAAGTGGTAGTGTATTTTCTCTTTTACTGATATATCTATCATAGATTTTTAAGAAGATTTTTAACAATTTATCATGTAATTTGTAGCGGATTATAATTTTAATAAGGCGTCAGATCTCTAATAGTTACTATGGTTAACTGCAATATATGAACTATCAAAATTATCGATGTGTTTTGAACTACTTATAAATGGCTTATCGTTCTTAATGACAATCAATAAATAAATCATATTGAATTTGACTTTTATTTAAAAGAAACAAATATACAGTCGAAACCTCCTCCTTTTTTTAAGTCGGTTAATTACTTAACAGGTAGTACCTTATGTAGGTATCATCATAAATTCAAATAAAATATCAATAAATCAATACTGTATGATAGAAAATTTAAATACAAAAGCATTTGTTTTAACATCCGTATATTTACCACGAAGTAGAATAGTTAAATAAATAATTGGATTAGTTAATTAGTAATCCAAATCAGTTTTTAGTTATTCAGTTTATTTTAAAGTTATTGATTACAACTTTAAAATCGATCGATCTTTGTGAATTTTAAAGTTATCGTTAAAAAAGTGGTTGGTTACAAAACTTATATTCGTTTACGGGAGATTCATAGCCTGGTCACACAAAAAATTGTACAATCCGTTACCTAAATAATTGCCTTACAATCCTATAATGGAAATGCGATGAAACCTTCTCAAATGAACGTACAAATAATGTCATATGACACTAAAAAGTACAGATACGGTAGTGACTAAAAGTACGATGACATCGAATCGACGTCACCAATATGGCCGCTAGGCGCATTACTATTTTACGGAGTACCTACTCCAAAGTAATGAAATTCACTTTTTTTCGTTTAAAATCACCCAACGTCGTTGGATTAAAAATATAACAAAATAATTTTATATTTTCAGAATCTTCAATCATATATTTAATGTTTAGTATTTACATTGCTTGAAAACTCTAAAAAATCTAAATACCTACTAACTTAAACTAATAAATATTTACACATTAGCAGTTTTTTTTTTTCAAGACATGGTACACACGGCTGCACATCAACTTAAGCTGTTTGGTCTTTCTACTGTTCGTAAGTAGTACAGCATAAGCAGGGGCGGATTTAGGGGAGGGCAACCGGGGCGAAAGCCCGGGGCCTCCACAGACGGGGGGCCCTCACAAGAGAGATTTTAGAAAAAAATATTTCAAATTCCTTTAAATAAATCCTTTTATGCAATTTTGAAATCTTTTTCTTTGATATTATTTATTTTCATTGATCTATACTTGTTCACCCCAAACTATTTTTCATTTAATTTGGACACAAGGGGCCTCCGCTCCATTGTTGCCCCGGGGCCTCCGGACCTCTAAATCTGGCCCTGAGCATAAGAATAATTACTGCCCTTGCAATGTATAGCTTGATGTGTGGGCTTGTGTACACTAATACACTTTAGTTCAAATTTTACAAGCACAAATTTTCGAAGCTACTGAGCTTCGATTCTACTGAGAATTGTGTTGATTAAACATGGATTATATCAAATATATTTTTAAGCTACCTTACTTTTTAACAGCTTCCTTATAACTTAATCAACTAGCTTACAGTGGAATAATAAATGACATAAGTAAAGGTAGGCACTAAGATAAATACATAAAATATAAACTTTAAATGAATTACCTATGAAAACCGAGAGCTATTGTAAAACATCTAATAGCACAAGTAAAATCAAAATTAATTCTTAAATCTCTTTGTTTATCAGATCCAAAAATCTAAATTATATTATTATGATATTAATGAGAATATTTTAGCTCTCGAGTTCATGCCTAATAGCACAGTCCAGTATAACAATATAAGACATCAAAATTCAAAGTTTGAAAGCCTTACAGCGTAAGGATATTGCACTTGGCGTGTATAACTGTATGTGTGGCCGTGTGTACATACTTAATACGTCATACCCCACAAATTACTGTCACGTCCAGTTTATGTTAAGATCTTGCGTTAGTTAGGGCAAATTAAAAGTACTTTTTACCGAAAACGTATTTTTCCTCTTTATTTTTATCTTTAAAATAGCAGGTCAAGTTCTAACTAGTGCTTATCAATGAAATGAAATGAAAACTGTGTCTTGACTGATGAAAACGTTAATTAATTTTGTCAGAAATGCGAGGAAGACAAATGATTGAGAAAATCATTTATGGTTTAACACAGTGGCGTGCCTAGAGTTTTAGTACAGGGCAAGCCGAGAGATATAGTTCATACTTCCGTTGTGGACTTGCTAGCATGGATGAGCTCATCAAAACACACAGAAGTTTGCGAACATGTCAGCAAAACCAGTTTCGGTGGCTTAGAAAAAGTCGTTTGATTTGTTAATGAATGAATTAGAGCGCAAACTTATTTTAGTTTGATAGGGCAAGCCGGGCTTTTGGGCTTCTATGACAGTACCGCCACTAGTTTAACAAAGCTTCCAAACATGTATTCCAGCCCATTGACAAGTTTTATAAAATAAATAATGTCGTAACGTTTCTCTGACATGTTGACATATTGAATTTTGTATACACATATTATTTGACTGTCAGGTTGTGAAAACATTCAGTATGTAAACTTACGGAAAATTGTGAACTGCCGTAATCGAAAAAATGTTCAGAATACCTAACCTAATTAAATAAACTATCGAGAAATAATACGATAAAACAGTACACAATTTCCCGTAAGTTTACAAACTGAGGGCTTCAAAATCTTATGGTGACATTTAACAATATCTAAGTTTTCTCCAACAAACTGACACTGACATTTTATTTACGCGTTCTTTTACGGTTGTTTTTTTCCGCTTCTCTCTCGTCTTCTTCGTCCATCAACGTGTAATGAGTCTGTATATGTGCTAGAAGCTTCTTTTCCCTTGTAAATTTCTCAGGGCACAAATTGCAAGAATACGTTGAGAGTTCGCCTTGTTTCACGGGCGGTGTCGAAGTGGAGATCCGAGATTCTTGGAGTATGTTATTGGTAGGCAGAACGTACGAGGGCTGCAATAACGGATCCACATTAACAAAAGTAAAGAAGTCCGTCTTAGGAACTGTCTTATCTTCTAACGTCACAGCGTAGGGTGTTCCTTCTTGAAAATCCTCTTTCACTTCCAATCTAGATTTTCTCGGTTTTTTCTTGCTAGGTTCGGACTCTACTGGTGTCTGTTGCTTAGTTGATATTAATAGTTTGCTAGGATTGCCAGTCTGAACTATTGTGTATGATTGCTTTCTCATGGCTGGAGTAGTGAAACTGGGAGGGTTGACAGCTGTCGAATGGTGGGGTAGAGTTTGGAATAGTCCCACAGGATACGGTTGAGTCACTTGAACAGGAACTAGTGGAGGGGGATCTAAATCTATAACTTCTGGTATCACATTCTTTTCATCAGCAGGATTTGCAGTTCTTTGAATGGTGACCTTACTGCCACTTGGTTCACTTGCCTTTGATTCTTCAACAAGAGTGAATGTATTATTTGGTCCGGGAACCAATTTGTATCGGTTTTTTAAATTTGGAAAGCTTGAGATATTAAGTGGTTCTGATGGATTGGCTATTGTTGGAGACACTTCCATTGGGCTAACAACCATACCAACTGCCGGTTCAGTATTCTCCCGCTTAACTCTGCTTGCTGGACCTATTCTAGGTTTTGGTCTAGGTACATCTTGTGGTACTACCCTCTTAATGTCATCAGTTTTAGTGTTGATATACTTAATTGCAGGAGGTTTGGGTGGTTCCGGGGCTGGTGGAAGGTTGCTAGTAAAATCTTCTTTTGGTACACCATTCTTAGCACACCCATGACTCGACACAACATCCTTTTTCAAGAAGTTCCTATTACAAAGCTTGCATTGAAACAGCACTCCAACACCGTTGACTTTTATCATGCTGACATGATCCATGATGTCAAATGGTTTTTCTTTTGTCTTAGGTTTTGGTTTATCAGTCTTCTTTGGCTTAACACTACTGGAGAGAATTGGTGGATCGTCATAATCAAGGGAGAGACTAGCAGTAGTGACTGTACTATTAAGTTCTGATGATTTTGTGACATCTTTGACACTACTTTCAGAGTCATCTGACTTTGCAGACGGAAGGCTTTTAGTTTTAGATTTGGAAGAGTCATTACCGTTTCTTTCTGAAGCCCTTGCTCTAGTAGACCTAGTAAAACTATTTTCACATCTATCTAATGACTGCTTCACTTGTTTCAGTGGGACCTCTTCATTGTCATTCTCATCAGAATCACTGTATCTTTCTTCAACTACATCTTTTTGGATTTCTACTTTCAGAGGTGGCTGTTCCATCTTTAATGGAACGTCTTTTAGACCTTCCATAGCCATCTTGATAAGTGCATCACAGATCTCATCGTTGGACATTTTGGATTCGCTCAGCTTTTCTTCCCACAGTTGTCGTACTTTGGGTTTTGCACCTGACTTCTCTTTTGTGTCAAACATTTTTGTCAAATTCTCTTGAGCCTTCACACATTTCTGAACAAATTCATGGAACTCTTCAACTTTTGCAGAGCACCGGAAGCAGATTTTGTGTGGCAATGCATCGGTTTCTGAAACCTAAAACAATAATTGTTAACTTAAATGTGATATTGTTTAAGAAAAAGAAAATTGACACAATTTTTTATATCATTTGTGAAAGGTAGAAATTAAGGTTTATTTCGTAACTAAATGTTCTCAACATTTACAACTTTAAAGCAGGAGATTAAGCAACATTGTAATAGAGATCTTTAAAGATGGACTTTAAAAGGTGAGTTAAAGAGTACGGCTAATAGAGCAGCGACATGGCAACTGCTCTATTAGCCGTATCAATAATAAGGAGTCCCCTGGTTACAGAGGCCCTCAAAACATCAGCTACAAAAAAGGTCTAAACCATTCTTTATCACATTATTATTATTATGTGTTTTAGACATGCAAAACGCAGTGTTTATCACCACTGCCAACCCCTGTCGAAGGATTGTGTTTATGTATGTTCTTTATCACCAACACAAGGTGGAAGTAAATTTTTTGCCGAAAAATATATATGTACATATTTGTGCTAAATATATATGTATATGAAGTATTTATACAAAGTCTCAAACAACAGAAACTTGAAGTTTCTTATAAGAAAATGAATGAAAATTTATATCATACATGTTTTTTTTCTTGTTTCTAGTAAGCCCTGTTTGGTATTAATTTAAATAAATAAAAGTAAATTTAAAAACGTTTCGATATTCAGGGGCTAAAATTAATTTGGTTGACCGTCCAAAGGACTGGTAGTGCTTTCAAGAGCATGGGTCCTTCAAGAGAAAGCCTAGCCTAGTACTTCAACCATTTCCATTTCTGATACATAAACCTTTTCAACTAGAAACTGTGTACTTCAAACTCTTGCAATGATAAATTAAAGCATGGCAGGCCCGTCTTAGGCAAACTTTGCGTCTGGTTTTGATAGTTACAAGTAACAACAATACATAATGGGCCCTTACTTGATGACATATAAAAAAAAAAGGTTTGATTTCATGCATATTAGAAAAGCCAGCATAGGTTATGATGCCATTACTAGCCTTAGATGGGCCTTGTATTTTTGTGAAGGCGAAGGGGTAGTATTTTCTGTGATTGTTAGAGATCAGAAGCCCAGTATCATTCATAAATATTGGAATAGCGCCTCTGTTTATCATTAGTTTCAAAAAACATGCTTTTCAAGACAAGACAGTTTTAGACTTACCACAAATGGCATCAAATCTTTAATTTTGTTGGCGATTATTTTGTCGCTGTCGAAAACATTGAGAAATGGGCCATATTTTGTTTCACACAATCTGCAAATTTTTGTCAATTCTGGGAGACTCGACTTTTCCAAAATATTGTTCTTGGTATCTTCTCTTTCTTCGCTCAATGGAACATTCTCGGTTTTTATGGCTGTGCTTGGTTTCCCAGGTGGCTTAGCCGCCTTGGCTTTACCTTTTTTCTTAGGCATTTAGATATTTATTTTAGTTTGTCAGGAAATATACGTCCAAGGGATTTTGATCTCTGAATTAAATCTTCAATTCATGTATCTATAGTACACGAAGTATTTTTCAGCTGTAATCTGTAAGAAACCTGAACCTGCTTCCAGAAAAGAAACAAAACATAAGTATTTCAGTTATACTTTCGCCAAAAAATATGATCAACACGAACTGCTTTTGTAGGATTTCATTCAGTATCAATAACTTTCAATCGAAGAAAAGTCAAAAATATTGTCAATAATCCTCATTTTATGTTTTCGGTTAACATCCACGGATACAAGGGACTTTTAAAAACGTTATTATTGAAAAATAAGAATTAAACACACAAGAGTCTTCTCAAGTGGATTTGAATAACCATAATACTTTTAAAAATCTGTAGTTAAATGTTGGTACCTACTTATTTCATTTTGTAATCCATTTACTTTTTGAAAACTTTATTGTTAAAAATTAAGAAAAATATTATAAAAAATTAAATAATTGTTAGGTAAAACAATCATAATATGGGGCGTCAGTCGATGACGATTTTTGCGAGATGCGAGATATCAAGAGTTACATTCAATGGCAATGGTAACACTTACATTATCCGCCATCTTGAATTTAGTATTGTGCCAGTCGGGGGGGCGGTGACATTATTTTACCCGTCATCGTCGTCATAATTTTAATTTTTGTGAGTTGGATAGAAAAATCTGTGTATTTTGGTGCAAATAGTGTATGTCAGGATTGAACGTGAGGATGGCGGGTCAGACAATAAACGATAGGCTGTTAGCCGCTCGCCATAGCATCGCCGGCCAGGGCTTGGCAAAATCCGTCTGCAAGGCGACTACAGAAGAAATGATTGCTCCTAAGAAGAAACATTTAGATTGTAAGTATTATAACAACTTATCGAACATAAAACGACTCTTATCGCTGCTCTCCACATCTAGTTTCCTACCTACTCGTGACGCAAAGATCCAATATGAGTTTTTGGTGGGTAGGTTACTGTCAGTATTCCTTCTTACACGATCCTTCAAAAGCAGCCGTCGAACTTAAATAATTTACGTAAAAACTTTATTCTTGCGTTTTTATAAATTAAAATCGTAATGAAAGCTGGTCTGCAAATTCCGAGCAATATTTCAAAATTGTTTGCCAAGCTGGTCCCACATAATAATTAAATTTGACATAGATTCTTTTATTATGTCATTGCAAAACTGTGCAGTGATGGTTTGTAACATGTTGATAGATGAAAAACAACTTGATTATGAGTTGCCTATTGAATTTATGTAATAAAACAATCTACTTCTCATCCAGTTGAGATATTACTCAAGCAGAAAAAAAACTGAAATTTGAATATGAGCATTCTTATATGCACTGATAACAATTCGTTTTTTTTGGTAGTTTTAAAATAAAAATGTAAATTCTGCTTATTAAAAATATAAATTCATGATAAGATTCTGATTAGAATTAAAATAATCAATTTCTGGATTTATCTAAAACTGGTTAGTACATTTTGATAATTTTTTGATGTTTTTTTACTTTCCATCTAAACTAGCTAAACTTAAAACCTATAAAAGATAAAGTGGTTAAATTACTTTAAAACAATATATCCAATAACTTTTCATAAGCAATCTCCATACTAGCATAAACCTTTTCTTAGAGTTGATGTGTTTTTTTTTTTAATTTTCAAAAATGTTATCCTAAGACATACTTTACTTTGTTTAAAATTTTCGTTACCAAAATACTGCATGCGATTTTGACAGAATCGCACCTTTGTGTAACTAAGTTCCTGTTAGAAAAAAAAAAACTTTTGTCAAGCTAAATTCGTTGAAGAGTTATGGTACATAATATAAAAGTACAAACCTATTTGTACAATATAAATAAGTACTACATTGTTGAAATGGAATTTAATACTGTAATTGAATAATTCGATTTGGAGTTCAGTATGATAAAATAGCAGACATTTCCTGTATTATCTATTTATATTTTACTATATATACTTACGCATACAGTTGTCACCAAGGGATTGTCTGTGACTTTGTGGATGTTTGGGTATCCTTATTTATATAATGTATCTTTTTATACGATTAACATGACAAATAATACAACCTGCATAAGGCCTGTTATAAAATTATTCTTATGACATGTATGGGTTATACTACAGGGTAAGAGCAGACATACAAATTGATAAATTATTCGTAGCATAACATTTTATATACGCAAACGCTAATAAATGGTAATGTTTCATATAAAACAGTCACTTACATTGTTGCGATAATGAGAGTTTATTTAATTTTTATTTGTCTATAATTGATTGAAATTGACACTGACTAACTTGGTATTGATCAGACAACTTTATTTTTGCTAGAAGTTAAGTCTTATTATGTTTTTAGGTGGAGATTTTTATGGTTCCGTACCTTGATTGGAAGATTTGATTCTTATCAGTTCACTTTGTTGTCCATCTGTCATTGGAATCCATAAACACAATATAATACTTCCCATTCACCTATTATAGATAATGAACTTTAGTAATGTTTCCAAATTACTTTGGGAAATTGACATGCCTACATTTTGTACGGAACATCAGTGAACTCATACTTTAGAATAAATTAGGTGTGAACAACTAAGCTGACCAATAAACATACAGTCAGCTGAAAAGCAGGTACTATAAATGTAATAAATTATTGCAATATGAAAGAGTATCACTCAAGTATTGCCTATCTCAAGTAACCTCCAATCCGCAAGGAGCACTGTTAACTTTCAAGAACATTTTACAAAACATCATGAGCAAACAAGCAGACGATTCACCTGATGGAAAGTGATAGCACCATCTATATACATGATAATGCTCTTGATGTCCTATAACACCAAGATCGCCGCGATTGTGTTGCTCATGTAGAGGTAAAGATGATATACCTCTCGGTAATTACACTGGTTTTATAATCCTTCAAATGGAGGAAACCCTGCAAACTGCTTCATGGCAGAAATAGTATGAACAGACAATCTCACACATTAATCTACCACCTGTCAATACATACACTCATGTACATTATGAATTTAGTTGCTTTGTCTTCTGTAACATTGAGTGTAAATTGATAGTCTTCAAATAAGATTGGTATTTTTATTTAAAACGTTTTTTTAAATAAAACTTGTCTCTCAACTTTTAATGTGCCAAGTTCAAATGTAATACAACCTACCTAGCGATAGAACTTTTTCGTTACGCTCTTTGAACTTCATGGTAATTCATATTGTTATGTTACAGCCTCTGGTTTTTGTTTGTTTTATTCAAACAATAGTTTTACGGTTTTGGAAAATAAAAGTGTCAGGGATATTGAAATAATGTACATGAAAATTTAAGAGGATGCTAATTGTTTTTTTATGTTTGATAAATGGGTATGCATTTAGCATTAGAAGTGTCACATGTAAGTTGCCAACTTTTTTACCCATTTTCACCAAGATTTCTTAGCTCATTTTCTGGAACTCCTTAGCTATATTGAATATGTTGTTTTAATTGCTTAAACAATGTGAAACATAATGCTATAAATTTGCATTTTCTTTTGTTAGCTAAACTAGTTGAGGGGTAGTGCACCATCTTTCATTTATGATATTCAATATTCTCTCATTTGTTTTAATTACTACCTATTTTTTATGTTGAAAATAATTAGTAATTGATTTATTTATACTACTTCCTGCAAATAAACACAGTATCAACAGTGGAAGAGGAAAACAATAAATGCCGAAGAACTATATACATGTATACTTCCCTACAATATCAATTCAAGTTACAAAGACCCAGTTATTGGAATATTGAACCTGAAAGTATTTACTATAATATTTTGTACTCGAATTTATTTTTTCAATTAAATTTACGTGTAGGTAATGAAAAAAAGGGATAACACATTGAATAGTACAGGAATTCGCGCAACGTGATTGGAATTGTAATAACATTATTTCATAATGAAGGCCATCGCCCTTTCTACGAATGACAGTTAATGTTTTATTGACCAAAAAGTATTGAGGAACAAAATACTTAAAGTTGTTGCCATAAAAAAAAGGGTATTGAGGATTTTAGCACTCTAACAAACATTGAAGCTACACTCTTATGTCGAGAGAAATGTAATGGGCAATATTTATGGACGAAAGATTTAGGCTAAGTATATAGTTAATTTTTTTGATAAATTTTACACAAACATAAACTCACGCCAAAGTTAATCCCTCAAGAGGGTTAGGCAGAGGTGGTAAACACCGCTATTCGCATGTTTATGTTGAGTCTCAGTGTGACAGGTTTCGAATCTGTCGCCACTATCCGGGCACAATGAGGAACATGGCAGCTACAATGTACGGCAACCCGAGACTCGAACTCTCGACCTGTCGGCTCGATCAGTCGGTTAACCAAGGCACGTAACAAATTGAGCTACCGCGTCCTACGTTTGATTAATTTTATTCGTAAGTAGAGGAAGTT